>BGPT01000388.1:172379-253851 GCA_003297045.1 Symbiodinium sp. clade C Y103
CCAGGCTCCACGCATGTTGGAAAAAGGAACTGCGGCCACAAACTTTGTGGATTTCAATGGACTCCAGGGGTCGGCGGCAGGGGGCGTAGCCCCTTAATACATGAAACGCATTATCCAGATCCATCTACATAGTTAGTTGCAATCAATTCTCCGAATAGATAATTTAGGACACAAATAATTAAGGCAATAGCATCCAATAGCTAGTAACTACAAGTTGCATATTTGCAGTATCAATATTCGAATATCTTTTGCATCTAGGCATCTTTGGCCAACGCATCAGTATTTGGTATGGAGGCTGCAGGAATCTGCTCCACCCGCGGTGACCGACTGGCAGCGAGCTGTGATCCATCCAGGGCCCCTTTGAGCTGCGAGAGTCTCCGTGCGAGTTCCTGAGTTTCTTCGCCCACAGCGTCTGCCACTTCACTCGCTCTCTGGATAGTTCTTTCTAACCTGAAGGGTAGGGCTGTCAGGGATGTGACACAGGGATGTGACACTACTTCGCACCGGTGGATGTCATCATGTGTCATCTGTTTTTGACAAATGCTCCGAAAGTTCACGGAAAAGAAGAGTGATAGCCAAAGACGAAAGAGTCTCATGTGCTGTTGATATGATTTGTTTCAATCCCAACTCATGGCCACGGCTGTCCTGAGAACATCTGCATCTGCGACCGGAACAGCTGCAGATCGAGGAGGTAGTGCAAGGGCCTTGGGTTGCTTGACCAACACAGTGCAAGAAGGACAGAGAGTTGGTCAGGAATTTGGTCATGGTCACTCGAGCATGCCAAAGGATGTCAACAGTTGCATACTCTGAAAGCCTCAATACAAGGTGGTGCCCCATAGTTAGCTAGGTTGGTTTATAACTCCAATAACTTGGATTACAATAGATATGTCATGATATGTCTATACTTAATTTGGGTTCTAGTTATAAACCCACTTATAACAGGGGGGGCACCGCCTTGTAGATTGCGCGGACGTGCGTGGAAATCACCTCGAGCCAAGAGACCCCATGTTGAACGAAAGAACATCCAGCATCCAGCGGCTGTTCTACAGCTCCTGTAGTTTGGGAGCGGGGGAATATGGGGAATGAGAGCTGTTCATTGAATTCATGCACCATGAGACAACCGGAAATAATGGTCAGTGAACCTTAGTTGGAACTTGCAACATCTTAAAACTGCGTCTTGCATTGCAAGCGCCCCCGTGAAATCTTTAGTAATGGCGATCTTCAAGCCTTCAAGTGCATGGCATAGCCAAAAAGTGACAGCTGTTCGAAGCAGCATAGGAAGGTGGGGAGGTCGGCGAGGGGTGGCGCCCTTCCCCTTTGAACCGACATTGAACGAAAATCTTTTGCCAAGGACCGTCCCAGCCCTCAACAGCACACAATACCTGGTTTTTCCATACATACCTGGACTTGTGATCCAAAGGACCACAACAAGTAACAAACATTCGCAGTGGATTCCCAGCCATGGTGGATTAACAATTGTCTTCAGCAAATCCAGGAATATCAATCGATATTGTCTTCGACAAGAAACCGTTTGTTTCACTTTTCTCTGCTCGCAGGCCTGTGCTGCATCCGCTGCTTTCAGCGGCTCAACACTTGAGGTCCTGGTGAACCCTATGCGAGACCACACTCACTTCACGGAGCTTGCAAGAATCGCCTCGGGGAAGAATGGTGCATTGTGATCATTGTGATGAAGTTGAGCAGTTTTTTGGTAAACCACGGCCACAAGCAGCGCTTTGGACCCCAAGTTTAAACATGTGAAACTGCTCAAAAGCTGACAGGTATGCGCCATGTCCCTTTTTTCTCCACTGCTATGCCCTCTTCTTTCCGCACTCGTCTGAGCCTGCTCCTGTCAAGCCACTCGCTAGCAATTGTGGGGTTTCGGAATGATCAGAATGTTTTGGATTCCTTCGAACGGATTGGGATTGATATGTGTTGGCGATTTGTTGGCTATATATATATGGCCATATGTTGGCTTGCCCTTGGCCCTTGGACTTGTCCCGATTATCAGCCTATATAATTTGTGGCCCACTATGTAAAACATTGTAAAACTGTTTAAAGATGCGCATGACTTCTCAACGTAAAACCCATTATTCTGGGTTGACATACCGTACAGCAAACAGGTTGATCATGGTTGATCCATACATATCCATTCCATTCATATCCATCCCCCATATGGCTATGGCTCAAAATTATGGTACCAAAAATGGTCATGTTTAATGGTAAATTAACATAAACCAACCAATTATATGGTCAATCCATATCATCCCATCTTCCCTTCGCCAACCCACCTTCGCATGCGCCCGGATCTGTTGCAAGCGCCGTGGGCCAATGCCTGGAATCGAGGTGAGCTCGCTCCCCGACTCGGCGGCTTCCAGCACAGCCTTCCAAATGCAAACATCACTGAAGATACCCTCTGGTAAACTCACATAGCTATAGAAAATCTCCATTTTTAATGGGAAAATCCACTATAAATCACCATTTGGCACTAAAGGATGGTTTTTTTCAAAAAAAATAGGTGTGATACGTTATAAGCTGTGATGAATATTGATGAATGATAAAGAGATATAACGAGAAAAGACTGCCCCTGAGATGCTCATGTGGCCAGAATCTAGCCAATTTACACGCCTTCATTATAGGCCCTTTGGGTTAGCGGGACATCGTCATTTCCTGGGCCCAACCCATGTTGCCCATGGCTGCCCATTTCTTGTACCTCCAGGCTCCCAAAGTGGCTCAATAAGATCGGTGCCAGCACCCTGCCGATGCCCGGCACTTCAAGCAAGGCTTGCCTCAGAAACTGCAGGCGGTGGCAGCGACGTTGGGTCAGAACGATGAACCAATGGAACCAAGGCGGCTACCACATGGTTAAAATGGGTAAATCATAAAAACCAATCATGGTTTTAAAAGATGGTAGAGCCCACCCAGCACCTCTAGTTGGACTATACTTCGATCCAAGATATACTTGGTATAATTAAGCAGGGCTATATCTGACAACAGCTCATCCACGCCGAGCAGCTCATCCACTTCATATCCAAGCATGTTTGATGGCAGCCTTAGACAACAATCTTCTGCTGAAAAAAAACTTTGCAGAGTAGACCCACTTGCCCTGCATCACTTGCCGAGCTGCGAAGCTGCAGGATCGTTTGCCTTGGTCAGTTGCAGGTCACTCGGATTCAAAGTGTTCGAATGACATACCTCTTTCCACCACTATCTAGAATCTATATATCAATACATTTTCGTTTTTCTTAACCGCTATCTCAAACCAAAACAGGCCAAACTCCGGCCAGAAAGGCAGAAATCAGCCACCAGCACCAATGTGTGCCACGGGTAGCTCATGGCGCCAGGGTGCTTCCAAGAGCCCAAAGTAGAGCATGACTTGGGACCGCAGGGACTCGCAGAAGCCAATGACCTGTCTCACCTGAGACAACAGCGTTCCACCATAGAACGAAGGCGATGTGTTGTCCGTAAACTGCCGGTTGACTTCAGATGTCACTTTCTGGTACAGAGAACCGTCCTGGTTGAGTTGGTTTGACTTGGGGGAATTACCCATTTGGGTTTGCCCAAGTTGATGGATGACCATTATATAAATCATGAGAAAATCATTGCATAGGCAATGGATTTTGGGGCGCCATTATGTTCAATTCGGCCACCTTTTGGTTCATCCAGGCCTGCGGCAAGAGCTTGTCTGCCATCTTCCTCACATCGCTAGGCTCCAGCCAACTAAAGCCAGCCTCTCAACGGTCAAAACTCCAAACCTATGAGTTTCATGATTTTCCAAGTGTCTGAAAATGGGGTACTCCATGGTACTTCCACATTTCATGATTAGTCACTAGTTTCACGATTTACATGGCCATAAAATGCCATAAATGGCCACACCCTGTTCTCAGACACACCCAAATCAAGGGTGAAAAGCAGGGTGTCAGCATTCTGATCCGCACCCAATTCTCAGGTAAAAGAGGGGGGACAACATGCAATGGTCACTATTTGCTACTAACAAGTATACATATTCCATTATGCTCGATATATTCCGCTATGCCCGATTATATTCCTCTACTATGTTCCATTAAGTTATTACGTTCCATTACATTCTGCCAGATTCAGATTCCATTACATTCCACTCCACGGCGCCTCCTTCGACTTGGGCTGCAGCCCGGCGATGCGCAGGCGATGATGGATGGAAGCCTGGTGTGACGGAATTCATGGTTGAAACATCTTGAAGCCATTGTTTTCATCACATGGCAATGGGCAATGGGCAATTCGGAAATCCCAAATACACACGGGAAACCAATTAGAATTCTGGGACTCTTCGATAGTTTGAAGCCAACAGCATGGGACATGCATGATTGGCTGGTGGTTTTTTACTTCATATTATATATCAATTGGGCTCATTATCCCTGGTCAGGATGGGATATACCACTCTTTTGACACTTAGATGGATCTCAATGGGGTAAAGTAACGATAGCAATGCCAACTGAAGTTGAGCACATCTGCCCACATCTGAGTGGAGTGACAACACGCGCAATCCAGCCCATGCCAGCTGCCCGGCCCCCCGGCTGCTCGGGTGCCTCTGCTCGATGCCAGAGCCCAATCTGCTCTTCGACCACTTGATGGATCATCTTCACTTTCTGCAGCAAAGACCTGAACTTCGATCCCTATTGCGACTTGCGGGGCCCCGTTTTCCACATGGGGTGACATGGGGCAATAGGAATGGAATCCAAACAACCCAACATGAGCCGAAGCCTCGCCTCTTTGCGCGGCTTTTCCCTCCTTTAGCTTTGGCTTGAATTCGTCGCAAACCACGCTGCACCGTGCGAAGTACGTCTTCTTCCTGTCTTGAAAAACAGTGTTCCAGCAACCACTTCACCACCATCGATCCATCTCCATCTTGATCTGAAACATCGAAAATGTGCCTCAACAGCAGCAGGTCAATCTCCGAGACCTCCTGGGCTCCCATCGTGAAGGCGGCAACTTGTAACAGTCGCATGGCCTTTGCCAAGCGCCGATCTGAGACGAGTTGTTTTGGCTGAGCCTCTTCCAGGTGACGCCGAAGAGCGCCGACCATGCGAAGTACGCGGGAAGGAACTGCCACCTGCCGGGCTGCCTGGCAGGCTTCCTGGCAATCTTTGCAATCAAATGAAGTAGATGATCTAAAGTTAGTGTCCTGACCGTCCTGACCGGACTGGCCTGCTTGGATGGAAGATGTGTCGGTGAGCTCCTGTGCCAAAAAAACATGAAGGCCATCGTCAGAGATGTAGGAGACGTGACTCCGAAGCAGGAAGCGATCATACAAGGCATCCATGACGGGTGTGTCTGGCAATTCATTCGAGGCTCCAACCAAGCACCATAGCGGAATCTTACACCTCTCACTCCCATTGTCCACCACTCTCTCATTTAGAACTGACACCAGGGAGTTGAGGACACCCGGGCTGGCCTTAAAGATTTCGTCCAGGAATGCCACGTCTGCCTCCGGCAAATAGTTCTTCACCTTTCTCAGCACTTTATCCTCTTGTAGTGCCAACAGTGAGATGGGACCCAAGATCTCCTCAGGAGTTGTGAAGGACGTCATGAGGTGCTCGAAACACTTGCCCTGACACAGTGCTGCCAGCCTCCGTGCCAACAGAGATTTTCCTGTCCCTGGAGGTCCGATCAACAGAACGTGTTCACCAGCAACTGCAGCCAACAACAGTAGCTTGGCCTCATTTTTTCGCTCGGTCAGCCCTGCAGTCAAGCTCTTCAAGGCATCAGATAGGAGTTTCGGCCAGTCACTCTGCCTGAAAGACAGTTGAACGGTTCTTCCAGGTTCTGTCAACATCTTGGCACTCTTGGATCTCATCCTTTCGGACGCAACGTAGCTTGCCGCTGCTGGGCCAGGCAAAACATCAAGGACAGCGACACGAACATCCTCAGGACATGTGCATTGTCGTTTGGGCACATTTGCCAATATTCAACAATGACATCTAGTTCAAAGGATGATAGTGATGACAGTGAGTGACCCACCACAAGCCCGCTCTTGAATGCAAGCCTTGCCAAAAGATGCAATTCAATAGCCAAGCAGCGACAAGTCTCACTTGCAGTGACTGCAAAATTCGTATCATGACCTCAGGTTTCTTTCACTCCTTTGATGATGGTTTACCATGGTTTACCTTGCTTGGGATGATGCCAACAACTTTCTTCAATCTTGCAGCGTGTGCAGGTGAGCATTGGATCATGGACGGTCCATGGTAGGTCTAAGGTCCCTGCACCTCCGTTCTTCCTGTAGCCATTTGTGCCATACTCCGAGAGCAGTGCCAACGCCAGGTGTTCGGGGGCCAAGGCGGTAGGCTCATGACCCAGCATCTGTTGCCACTGAGCTGCCTGGCGGTGATTTGCAAGGCATGGTGTGGTGATCTTTCGGCGCATTTTTTCATTTTTCACACATAGAAACATGTGTATACATATATGTGCATCTACACATAGACAGTCTGTGGCGTCCTTGACAGGGTGCCCCCAAACCATCATCTATACTAGTGGTCTAGACCAATGGGGGAGAGGAAAACCAACGATGCGAAGGCAAGTGGTCTGCTGCTTTGGGATTCCGAAAGCCACGTTGCATTTACAGCCCTCGCATTGTCAACTCAAATGCCCAAACATGTTGCCTCTCCCTGTCGAGGGAAACCACATGAAAATTCCGCCATATTCTTGGATAACAAAAAGGATACAAAAAGAAACACAATCACCGTTCGAGCCATACTCTGGTTTATTCTCCCAAATATCGGCAAACCTGGTAGTAATAGGTTTTGACCCATCCCCAGCCTCCATCATCGCTTCCTGGGAGCATTGCCCCAGTGGCAGCTGATGCTCTGGCAGCCGCAGCCCAGGCGAGGTGAAGACTTCCCGATGTCGCGGCACTTGCCGCAGCGACAGCTCAGCCAGGCAACGGGCCATCGCTACGGTGGTGCTGCCGCACAAGGCCGAGGCGATGTGGCTGGAGAAGAGACCAAGGACCTGTGTGGGAGGAGAACAGCAGTTTTTTTTTTGATGTTTCTGGATGGTATCTAGGGTGGTTTAGACCAATCTGGGGTTGTACATTACTGACATTTGCTGACTATGACTAGTAGGGGTATGAAGTTTTTGGATGCTTAATCTATCTTGGATTAGGATCATGCATATCGAGTTACTTAACCACTCATGCAACACCCAGTTGGAAGTTGTAGGGGGTCCAGCACCAGGAGGTAACTTTCCATCTGGAAATGCGGGTGCGCAAATGATGAAAAGACAATATTCTGATGGAATGTGCTATTCTAGTCTATTTTAGCTGATGCATGGTAAGCATGTTAGTACCATAAAATCAATGATGCTCATCAAAACAAGGATGCCATGTGGAATTTACACACATCCTTGCTTCAGATGTGATTTCAGTGCCGTAGGATGCCGTAGGTATCCATAGCTTTGATGCAGCCATGGGACGGTTGCCTCTTCAGATATGCAAAGGTGGCCCATGCCCTTCGCGGCCCTATGAGCCACATCCAAAACATCCAAAAGTGCGGAATTGATTTTCCAATGGCCAAGCTGAGCCGTCTCCGAGTTCAGCATCAGTTCCGGAGCTCCAGTGGGTGACCAATCTCCCAGTGCTTCAGGGATTTCATCCTCCGGCAAGCACGACAACAAAGAAGAGGTGCCACCTTGGAATCAGCACCATCACAAAACAGCGCGCTCTTCGCATCTCTTGGGGCATGACGATTCAAGAAAATGTAGAGGGCATCTTAACGGCTTCGCAAGATTTCCCGAGAAGATTTAGAGCTTCCGAAATCCCCTTTGATGGTGATTTTGATGCTGATTTTCTTTCTATTTGGATCTTTTTGCTGAGTTTGATGGTTATCACGATTATCTCTTGTCTTTTTGGTGGTGCCGGCAAATCAACTTGCGAGCATTTGCTAGCCTAGACCACCCCGCCAGTTCCACATTCTCAATCCCAGCTGCCAGCTGCCAGACCTCTTTGCAGACCACCACCGTTCCTTCGTGGGGTCTTTGAACATCTCTGAGGCGCCCGCCTGTTGGTCGAGAAGTGTCATGACATGGGGATGGATCAGGGTACCGATGACATGCCATACGAGTGGGGGGGTGGACATCCATGAGCACCAGCTATTTTGATGTCAAGGCTGCCAAGGTTGTGACGCGTATCCACATGACTTCATCAATACTGAAATTGAGAGGTTCAATAGGCTACGGTTTTTGCGGACAACAAGTGAACTTTGTGATTTTTCGGCGAGTTCAAGCTGTGCCTCAGCCAAGCAAGAACGCTTGCAATGACAATACCACCGCGAGGAACGTGCTGCTTTCGGGAACTGGAAAGCTCTGGGCCTCTCAGTTTCAATCTTCTTGCAACAGGAAAGGGTCGAATGTGTACAAATGTAAGCACTTAACAATTCTGTGGGTCCATCAATGCCCCTGTTTTCAGCCAAACCCATATTCTGATCATCTTATCCCTCGTGCAATCAGTATCTATACTCCCTTCGTGGCGGCCTTTGACTCATCCCTAATACCGGCCCCGAACTTTGCCCCATTCTGTCGCACATTCAGAACTTGAATGTGTGTAATTGGGGACTTCCAACAGATTCCAACATAAGGCTGTGGAGATCTGCGTCCAGGATCGATTGCACGAATCCCACCCTGCAAATTCAGAAACCCGATATCCTGGTGAACATGAACATATACATCCTCCCACATGATATTACAGTGTACGTAGTGTGTCCCCAAATCCAGCGCTTAATCATCATTATCAATGCAGTATCAGTGTATATGCATAAATATATATATATATATATAAAAACACACATATATATACATATATAGAGTTAGATATATCTTGATATAGTGGCGATCATTGGGGGTATACCCCATTTTCAGACACACCCTTACAGCTTTTGATCCATCTCCATATCAAAAACGCATCGAACATGGCATCCATGCTGCCTGCCACGCAGGATGGTGACAGATGGCGATCAGGAACGGCCTGGTAAGGGCCACCAAGGGTCTGTCTGGAAAATGAATGGGAAAACCCAGGAAAAACCACAAAATCCAGAGGTTGGTCATGATTTTATCCATTAGATATCATTAGATTAGATAGCCATAAATTATCAAAAGTTGCCTTCTTGCGACAAACCTACAGAAATTATCATGAAGGAACAACTCAGAGAGAAAGTGCCTTGCCACCAGTGCTGCCAAACCATGGCTCTACGCTAGGCTGCATGCCTCAAGTTCCTCAGTGCTGTGACGTTTGGTCAACCGGATCTGTCACGATGCTCGATGAGCTGCTCATTTCAGGACTCATATGCTTGGACAAGTGGCGGCTCGTTGTCCGTAGGGAGGTTGAAACGCACAAGCCGACTGTGGCACTCTTTGGTGCCAGAAACTGGCGACATGGCCACCCAACGGAACAATGTATTTCAACCTTAGAGCATTCTGAGAGCCTTTCACTGTCCGAGTGTCATTCTGATCTTTCTATGTAAAAGATTATAACAGTGTTCTTATCGTTCTAGGCACACAACCACCATCAATGACATTCAATGACCTGTAGCTAGTGGAGTTGTTTGCCAATTCGACGACTCCCGATGCGACCAGTGGATTCGATCTGTTGAGCACAGCTGTGGAAACATGTGCAGCGTCATGTTCCAAACTCATCCTTCAAAATCCTTCAACCTTCACTGAATCTGCCACGACCTGTGAATTCCGTGTGGCTTGCATCTTTTGGTTCTGATTGGCAATAGTTGTTGCAAGGCAATTGTGGAGCGCATTACCGATGAACCAAGTGTACAGGCCAAATTATGTCAGTAAACCATTGTAAACCCATGCGCAGAGCATCTTCAGAGTTGGATTGTGAGATGTTCTGAGACTCTTCATGCTCTCCAGTCACATTCAGCCGTTGGGTGCATTGACCCCTCTAAAGAGCTGAAAGCTATACTCGCAAACTACCAGCAGCTTACATTGTTGCCAACGTTGTTTCGCCAACTGTCTTCTGCAGGAAGTGCTCCAAACATGCCAGTGCCCTGACGCCAGTTTTTGGTCGCCGGGTTCCGGGGACAAGTCAGCGGGCTGGATTGGATCCAGTGGCACACTCAGTGAACAATCAGGTGGCAAATTCCCACATGTAATTTTACAATATTTTACATACTCATATATATATATATAGATATTCACCATCAATAGTGCAATTGATATTTCACCACAACCATTCGGACCATAGCAACAATCATCATTCAGATTCATTCAGTATGGGTCCGGGTCAGACTTCCCATACCCAGAAACGAGCCTCTTGGGTTGAGTTGATGGTACCATGTGTCCAGCCTCAGCAAAATGCTCTGATTTCTCGCCCTGATCCAATGTGAGTTGCGCCAGAGATAAATATCCGCAGAATACCAGCCTTGTGGCCAGACCAAAACCCTATGTATCTACCTATCTATCGAATTCTATCGATCTATTGATCTGATCTATATAATCTAACCGAATCTAACTCAGTCCAACCCATATCCACAAGTAGGATGAAGTAGGAGTGTTGACATGAAGAAATGCATACTGGATCTCAAATATGGCTTGCTCACCCCAAAGAACCAACGTTATGGCCAGCGTGGCCCCTTGGGGGGACATGAAAGACATCGCAGCTTTGCAGCTTTGGCACCCCATGAACTGTTACAAAAGCAAATCGTCCACCCGCCGGCACTTTGAACTCAGAGTGATAGCCCGCAATTTGATCATCAACCTGCCAGAACACTCTGAACACCCTGGGACCCTCTGTCATTGAGGCCCCCAACTTGCTTTTACATCAAGTCAAGAAAGAATCCCATTCAGGTCCCTTTTTTTCCCTAAATGCCCCCGCAAAGGAAACCTTGGTTTCGTATTGGATCTATTCGTTTCAAGTGCCCAGTCATTGGGGGGTACATATTGTTAGGCGCATGGGAATCATCAGGCCTTCCAGGGAGCCCAGTTCTTGTCCTCTGTTGTTTCATAGCCTCATGCAGGTGATCTGAAGGGATGGCGTTTCCAGGAACTCGAGATGGCTTTTATCGTGTTTCATCATTCTACCATATTTTTCCTTTTATTGATGGCCATCCATGCCACTATATCAGTATATCATAGTACAGTATATCCTATTTTCAGACCTAACCTTTAATAGAAGAACATCGTAGGAACCATGGTTCCGACGTAGCTTTTCTATAGTTCACCCTGCTTTCTGCCGACCACCAGCAGCACCGCATGTCTCGTCGAGTTTCCAAGTTCCCAAACGAATTGCTGCGATCCAAGTGTGGCACAAATGGAGTCGTCATCGCCCGAGAAAATCATCAAATTCAAACTCGCCTGCCTGGCCAGTTGCAAGGATTCATATTAGATACTGTAACTCATGGATAAACATGGGATAATTGACGGGGAATGAATGGTTAAACATCAGCTGCTGCATGAAGGTTGCAATCTTGCAATACTCTCTCAGGCGCACCATCTCTGGAACATGTGCTGTTCTTGCACCTTTGAATGAGTAATTCTTCTATAATTAGCCTTTGGAGATGGAAAATAGGAAACGATATATCAATGCGCGCACACACACATATATGTATGTATATATATATATATATTGTATATATATATATTGTGTATATATATATATATATATGTGTATATATATATATATATGTATAAATATTGTGTATATATATATATATGCATATGTATATGTATATATTGTGTATATACGTATGTATATACATGTATATCTATTGTAAATAACTATACAAAAATACATGGTATATACATATTGCTATATATAATATATGTGCGTGTGTGCACAGTACTTCACATACACTTTCACATGTATACACACACACATATAATATATATATATATATAAATATCAATATATTATACATACATGGGTTACATGGAAGCAGAAACAGCCGAGAGGTACAATGCAGGGCAAATCGAACACATTACTGTTCATGGATGCTAGGCAAAGTCAACATTTACTTTCACTCTCTCTCTCTCTCTCTCTGACAACATTGTCCGGACAATTCTATTTCGCCGAGTGTCTCAATCAAGAATTTCCAATATGGCATCATTGGTGCATGGGTGTCGTGAGGATTGTAGCGATAATTCACTTCACCGCTGCACAACTGCCATGTAAAGTCTCGTGCATGGATGGCTTCCTTCACCTGTCCAAGGCTTTGACGGCCGCCACCCAAATGAATCCACATGGTAACCCATGGGAAAACATTTTACAGTGGAAAACATGTTACACCCTATGGTAAATTTGAGATTGGTATATCTTTTCAATAGCCCATTTATGGTTGATGCACCAAATGGGAATCATGTTTCATGGTGATGTTCGCGATGGAATGTCCACCAGAGGGTAAAACTCTCTTCAGTGAATCCAGGTCACCTCTTTCAAATTCAAATAATGCGTCGTCAAATCTTCGGAGCAAGGCCTGAGTGTCGATGGTGTCACTCGAGTGGCTGACCAACAGTGGTAGTGTGGTAAACCGTCCCCAAGTTTGCATAAATTTACCATATCTAGGTGACAAAAACCACGCAAAAACTGGAGCTGTGAAATTGGAGCGTAGCATGGTCTACCACACTTTTGCTACTGGCAAAGTCCAAGCGTCTGATATACTACTTCAGTTGAGTTTGTGGCGCGAGCAATCATTCTCAGGATTGCTAGTCGTTCCTGCTGTCCTGTTGCAGCCCCACCACCGGCACCTGAGTGTAAGTCCATGCTGATGACAAGACCATACAATAAACTGCGAGTAACAAACACGCTCAAAGGTGTTGAGCCAAAGGACACAAAAGGTTCCTGTCAATTTGTGTACAAACCCATTAAGATATATTCGGCATCATTATCATTGGGCAGGCAAAAGTGCTTTTGGATGCTTTTGGATGCCAAAGATTGCAATTGTGCAGCCAATGTGCAGGTGGGAAAATCGAGGGCATAGGGGTCCAACCCTGAAAGGATCTGATGCATCGTCGAGGTGATGGAGTAGCATTCCATGGGCGTTTGCGCGTCCGGGTTCTTCAACTTTGCGCAGTCATGTTTGATGTATGAATCCCACAAAGGCTTTGGAAGCAGCTGGTGCCCCCAAGCTGTCCCAAAGAAGCCGTAGTCTCGATATGGCATGTACGTCAAGGGATTGCCAACCATCATCCCTTTAAAAGAAGGAACCCCACCTGCAGGCGCGCTGGGGGTGGTACTCACATGATTATCATGATTACCCAAGTAAATATGTTTGTGTAGGCATACAAGTACCCTCTGATACTTTCCGTGTTCATCGCGCGGTCTGACCTTGCACCGCATGGCCCACCAGCAGTAATGACTCTTCAAAATCTTAGTTTTTTTTGCCAGGGCTTCTCAGAGGGTTTGCCCCAACAGCCGGCCCAGCAAATTCGTTCCGGGCAAAAGCTGCAAAAGCTGCATGATGTGGAAATACTGTACGTAGCCGTAGCTTGATGTTAAAAGATTTATGTGAGGTATGTGAGACAANACAAGATCGGAGACTTCGGTGTTGACATTCACTTGCCGTCAGTGGAAACAATTGGTACCACGATGCATATTGGGATTGTTGCAAAGTCTGTTGTATTGATGCTTCTTGGTTTTGGATAGCGCGCCACATCGCTTCATTCGGCACAGCGATTTGCAGGAGGAAAGGCCCACTCAAAATCTTAGTGGCGAACGAAATCCATGAAATGACACTTTGAAACCTAATTGGATCATGCGAATGGGAAACAGGAATCATACTCAAAGGACCACGCCCCCCAAATCCCCGGCACCAACGAACACTAACCAAGCCATGCGCTGTGCGCGAAACCACGTGTTTGGCCAACCACCAAGGTGGGGGGGTATGGATCAACAACCGGGGATCCGGGGGGCACGGTTGAGGTTGTGAGTTGTTAATCCTGGGTATCTCAGCCCAGAATTCTCGGGGTTACATCCCAACTGATGGAGGTTACATGAGGTTACCAATACTAGTAGTTAGTTATACTGATATACAATGATATATGATATACCCATGAATAACCTCAACTGCACGCCCAACTAGCATCTGCGAGTTCACATCAAAACACCCAGTGGATCCTAGTGGTGGATGGTCATACCCAACCGATAATCCAATGGCTTGATCCATCCCGAGTCCGACGGGCCTTTCTCGATCAGTACTTTTCCCAAGGTCGGCAGGTAGTGACCCCCATAGGATTCAGACGAAAGATAGAAATCATGAGCTTTCAAGGCCGGATAGCGCTCGTAGAACTTCATGATGAAGTGCCGATTGTCGTTGGCACTGTTTTCATCGCTGTATTTGGGATTGTCACCGGCCGGTGAGAAGCCAACACCAGCTGGCTGCTCAACGAAGACCATATTAGCCAACTTGTTCCAGGCATAGTGGTTGTGCACCAAGTTCGTCCCGTCGAAACCCACCCTGAAGGGACCATTTTCGGTGAGGAACCCGGCCAGTCCACTGCAGCCCGGACCACCATTGCTCCAAAGAATCAGCGGAGCATGGTCTGGATCCTTTTGGGCCTCCACGAACCAGTAGAAGATTTCTTTGCTCTTTGGCCTATCACCTGGCACCAACAACTGAAGGCGGCACCTGCCACACACTTGAACACACACACACACACACACTCATCACCACACTAGTGCAACCTCAGGGGAGCCGTTGGTATCAAAACAAGTCAAAATTCATACGTCACAAAGCCTCTGAGACTTTTCTTTTTGCATCCTATTCAATGATCTTTCATGTGACCCTGATGCCACCGAGCTGCCCAGTGGTGTGAGATCGATGTATCCCGAGAACATCCTGAAGTGCACATCAGCCGGAAGTCCAGGCAAATCATGAATCTCGTCCTCACAGAGATCGCAGTTGCAGAATGGGTACACTTCGAAATCAACGGCAACCACCAAGACTAGACCAGCATGCTGACCCCCGAAAAGATAGGAACCCTTGCTACACACTCCAAGATATGTCAGTACACATCAGCACACGTCAGTAAGCATCAGCATGCTCATTTCCATCGATTTCGGACCACCAAACGGGTTTCTGAGATACCAATCATATAACTGTGAAGACCCAGTCCTCTAAGGCTTCTGGGGTATACTCCAAAGCAACAATTTGCACTATGCATAGCAAAGCCAGGATTGCCCTCATCTCTATACCTGATGGAACCCACCTGGTGTGATCCTTGAACACAAATGTCTGCAGCAAGCCAGAATGCTTGGGAATTGCAGGCTTCACTATGAATTCGTATTTAGAGGATTATCCTTCTCTTCGTCGCGGCTCCCTCAATGTGCTTTGGATTCAGTTTGATTCCATTTATGGTCTATACCCATAAAATATTCCATGTCAAACAGTTCAGAAACGTTTCCAGTGGGATGAAGTACTATGCCAGCTTCCTTCCCCATGAAAGCGCTGTGCTCCACACTGCCGAAGTCAAGGCAATTCTTGATCTGCATGAAACGCTTTTGGGTTCAAATTTGAAGCAATCCACTTCTGGGTTGGGTGTCCAAAAACTACCAGCTACCCCTACGAACATGTGACAAGTAATGACAAATATATCATTATGTAATATCATATACTCTATCTTTCTGATGGGAGTTACTGCGCGGAGTCTGCATTCACTCAACCGATTTACCATGCGATTTGCCACGCTTCAAGTGCAACCTGCCTGAAGGGATTGATCTTGCCACGGACCTTCGAAAAGTCCGGCCAGGGAGAATGGGTTTGGCACCACCAAAAACAAGACCCTTTGATTTCCAGGAAGAGGCATGCTACAAACTGCGATGCAAATACATCATCTCCAAAGACTGACCATCCCAGCCCCATTCATTCGACGCAGCAAAACGCTGCCCTGATTGTCACATCAAAATCATTGGGATATAACTGATATAACCTAGCTGGCAAATGGATCAACTGGATATTCATTCCTCAAAAAAATGCAGAATAGGTGCCGCATCATCCCCATGATGAATTTGGCTGGTCAAGTCAGTGCAGTACATATTCTTGCCTTAGTTAGTTAACTTCTCATTCGTATTGCCCTGGTGCTTTCAACCTCGCTGAGAAATATGCTTCTTCTCATCCTAGTCAGGATGGACACAACACGTATCAACACATATTTCAAACCACCAGCTAGATCATCATGGGCTATATTGCCATATATTCCCATTATATCCCTTATTTTTCGATGGTTACATACCCATGATTTGGGAATTTTTGACCCATCCCCGCATCCAAATTCTCTGGAAACTTCACTGAGCCCGGCTCTCGGAACTGACCGGACTGGGCGCGGAACCTTGGAGTCGTCACTAGGCGTCCGTTCCTCCCTCATATGGCTATAATTTTTCCAGGGCATATGGATGTAAGATTTGGAAACATGTGTTGTACACACACCCACAACAGTTTCAATCTACAACACATCCGAAAAATTCTTTGAACACAGTTTAAATCTAAAAATATGCAAATGACAATGCTTGGTTCGGCCGAGGTTAGTCGACTTGTATACAGGATTGCGCAGGATCCAACATGATCCCAAGTGAGAAAGAGAGTCAAGGCAATGACCTGAAACTGAGGCTGGGAAAACTAGCACGCCCTATAGACTATGGACGCCAGCTAAACAATGAACTCCAATGGAACATAATGAAAACCATATGTAGTTGTCTGCTAGCACACCTACGGGCACAAAGAGTTTTTCGGGCAGATTCTCTTTCCAACAGTGTATTGTGAATGGTCTCACCTTCTCATTCCTGCCAGGCTTTCCCAAGGAACATTGAATGAACAGTGTGCAGGAAATTGGAAGCATCGGGCACGCCAAGTTCTGCCGTTCACAGGAACGCTCCTCCAACGCAAGGCACATAGGCGCGTGACTCCTCAAACTATTCTGGGTCTAGCCTCAGCACCGTTCCTTCGTCTGGTTGAACTCCGTGCTTCGATCTTTCCCGTGTCAGTTGCAATGCCCAAACCAGAACTTGATTCTTCTTCGATGACCAATGGGCACCACTGGGCGGGATTGGACTTTCAATACCGACGCATCCCTTCAGTACTGAGGTAGCCAGTGGCATTCCCAAACTTCGCGAAAAACGCCTGCATGCCTGTTGTTTGGGATGTATCACGTGCATCACAGTTTGCGGCCGCTGTGGATGTTTCTGGGCAAACTTGCGCAAGCCAATCTTGGAAGACTTTGTGATCTCGACCTTCCCCGAACTCCACTTCATGAATGGCAAAGTTGCAGTCACCCTCAGCACCAGGCAAGGTGGATCCAGACCACTCCTCCACTTCTGGCTGTGTTTTCCCCTGCCTCTCCAACAATTCCTGCAAAGTATTTGGAATCACCACGACCCAGCGAACTCTTCCAGGAAAATGCAGCAAGGCCGCTCTCAGCTCTGCCCGAACAGAGGCTTGCAAATGACAACCATCAGCAATGACGCTGACACATCGAGCGGCTGCGCGTTGCAAAAGTTCGGGCAATACTCCGGCCACAAGCCGTTGCAAATGATTTGGTTCCGGGCTGACTTCATGTGCTTCGAGATGAGGCAACCCTTGGTTCTGAGTTTCGGTGGGACAGGTTTCTCCGGAGCCGGACACGGAGTCCTGGAGCTCATCAGCATCGTCGTAAAAGGCGGCAAAAGCTTCCAGGATCCGCTGGGCCAGGGCTTGCCGCCCTGCATCACCAAGTTCATTATCTTCCTCAGGGTTTCAAGGGAGGCCTCAAAACGGATGGGCAAAGGACATTTTCTAAGAAAAACAACGATTTGATGAGAAATCGTTCGCGGGAAACAGTACTTGAAGGATCACATGTTTGGACTTTATTTCCAATACTTTCCAATATAGTTTAAATTAGTTTAATATGATCCATGGATGTGACATGATGCAACCCTCCCATAACATCCTCAAACCCTGTTCCTTGTCCATCTCAAGCACTTCACCGCGCTGCTCAGGCTGCTCTTCCTGCAAAAAATGGTGTCGATGATGCAGCCACTCCGCTCCCAGCAGATGGATGTGCCCTTCCTTCACCTTGGCATACTCTGCTGCCCAGGTGGACTTTCCAGCCCCAGGTGGCCCAGCCAAGATGATGGCCTCTGCTGGAGGCACAGGTTGGGGCAACCAGGGCGAAGTGTCCAACAGTTCCACTTCAACACCTGCCTGAAGTGCCAGAAATGGATGATACGCCGTCTCCCTGAGGCGATTCGATACCCGACTGCCTCGCCCCGCCGTATCTCGTCTCACCGGCAATGGCTTGGCCTCCAAGGTTTCGCCCCCGCGCCGAAACAGCAACCGGCGCCGGCCCAAATCGGCGATGATCTCAACCGTTTCGCCTTCACGAAGCGGCGTTGGAAACAGCGGCGCACGCAGCAACTTCGGGGATAGGTTGGAGGAAAACACCTGTTCACCGGTATCTGCCAAAAGCACCAGCACTGGCTGAACAAGAACGTCGCTGCCGGGATGAGGCATTGGTTGACATCCAGGCCATTGAACAAGAACTCCAAACAACAAAGTTGGAGAACTGGATCCCTTCGGCAAACGTAAGATCTTCACATGCCACACCTGGCGGCCCTGAAATGCTCTTCGGGACCCCCGCGCCAATGCCCAAGCTCCAGGAAGCAAACTTTGTCTTCGAAGAATGATGCCATGCCCTTTGGGCATTTCAAAATCTAGGGTCAGATCGCTGCAAGACCAATCAATGGGCACAGCCTTTGGCATATCTACTTCTGCTGGTGCGACTGCATCAGTTGTCTCCTCGTCCTCTTCCATTTCTTCCTCCTCGGCCTCCTCTCCTGCAGCTGGATCAAAGCAAATAAAATCATCGCTGCTGGCTGCAGCTCTTCTGGCACGCTTCGGATTAAACATCGGATCAAACATGGCTTCCTGGCTACGCAAGTTTCCGTGTCACAGAAGTAGTTTGGAAGAGACCGTCACGTTGGACACATTTTGCACGTGTTCTTCTCCAGCACCCTGGATTTGCAACCTACTGCATGAAAACAATTTAGAACTGGTGCCCACGCAGTCCCCTGAGGAATAACTTAACATCATTCAACTATGCTTGAGTATCGTGAATGCTCGATTATTGATTCTTTTTGCATTTGAGGGCAACTTCACTCTTCTCGGTGCTGTGAGTTGATGAGACCAAACCCTGCCGCTAAATGGCTGAGGCACTTGTGCCCTGTGGACGGCAACTTATGCGTTGACGAATGGCATAGTGAGTAGTGGCCCAAAAGGAATCATTTATCAACCTAAATCCCTGGTTCATTTTGTGTTGCAACTTAGAAGCAACGCAATAACTTGGCGTTGCACAAAATGACTGGAGTCACTTTGAGGTATGATCATCCTTGTCAAAAATTGCAGTTCGATCTTTTGCCAATATACAGTACGTATACACCTATCGCACCCCATAGCCAAGCGACTTGGACTTGGGACATCCACAGTTGGCTCCGGCGAAATGTCTTCGATTGAAATTGACCTTGAGCAAGTGCATGTCATATGAACGCACCCGGCATGCCAACAAAAAAACAAATTGCAAATACTTTGCCGCGCAGTGCGAGAAAATCTGTTTGAACAAATCATGCTGAACACGCAACTGTCCAACCAGTATGGATTTTTGTTTCAAATTTGATTTTGGACCCATCACTTGCACAGCAAATGCCGCTCAACAAACATGTATTTAAGGGCTGCTGATTATGTTGTGTTTGCGCCCCTTCGAACTTGAACTCACCAGATTTCAACGACGCAAACAAGTTGCACAATCCAACGTCACACTACAAAAAACATCAGGGAAACCAAAGTTGCAAGCGAGAAACTGTTGTTCAAAGATGGAATCGTGAACTGCTTTGGGTGCCAGGACGTTTGCCTGCAACAAGCGCAAAAATCGCAAAACAATGATCCGTCGAAACTGGACGCTAACAGCAGCAACATGCAACAGCCTCCACAAGAAATTGCAAACACAAATTCAGAAACAGCAACTGCAGGTGAATGTCTTTTGTCCCAAATGATCCCACGCATCATAGGGATCTAAACTGACTGCTTTCAAGGTGACCCCTTTCACGAGGAAGATCACCTCTTATCATATCTTATCATATCTTATCTTCTCTTATCCTCTCTTATCCGCTCTTATCCCACTCTTATCCACTCTTATCCCACTCTTATCCAACTCTCATCCCACTCTTACCCAACTCTTATCCCATTCCCTCCTACTCTTAGATTTAAAAGCTATGTTGATCACTCTTATTTTTTCTTCTTCACCCTCATCCATTCTTTCCGAATAAGAGTCACTTCAGGGTTGATGGGGTCTATATATATCAATGTTCATTGGGTTATCAATGGATGAAATTGTGCTCAAATGTGTTGTGAATTTCTTTGGGTCAGGAACGGGTGTCTCGACGTGTTGGGAGTCCTAATTCGCAAAGAAAAACCAGAATTGAGTACCCTCTCATGCGCTTAGGGGCAGTGAGCCCCCTTCGGACCCCATTAAGATAATAATATGTGTAGCCTGATAGCTAAATTGGTCACCCCCCTAAAAATAGTTCTCCTTCGTTAATTTTGAAAGGCTGAACCATATTGATATCCTAAAACGCGAGTTTTGGAGAGGGCCAACCCCGTCAGACTATTGGAGGATATTAATCTTTTTAAGTATTGATATCCCACAAATGTCACAAACACATGTTTTGAAGGGGGTCACACCCCTCAAACCATGAGAGTGGTAACTATTTTTTTACCCAAAATACCACATTTAAGGATGTGACCCCACTCAAACCATGCATAGTTTGAAGGGGGCTGACCCCCTTCAATTTTGGCACAAGGAAATGGTAGTCATCAACCTATCAAAACCATGCACCCACATTGACCATAGCTTTTGATGAGGCCGGTTGGTTGACGAACAAGTCCGGCTTTTCAAACAGGGAAATCTACAGGGAACACTACCATGTAATAATGCCGAACTCTGATTTGTAGAGTTAACAATGGTCAAAAAAAACCAACAAAAATCAGCAAGGAGGTCACGTCTAATTCCATCATTGGCATCATATGAACGCAATTACCTTCACCGGGAAAATATTTGCCAAAGGTGGTGACCCGCATGAATTTTCAGCGCAGCGTGTTGGCCACAAACAAACTAACAAAAACACATAAACAAAAAACATGCTGAGACCTAGGTAACACGTCGTGTCTGACATTTTCCATGTTCATTGTTCGTGGTGCGCGCAATGTTTTGTGAAAATTCAAACGTGCTCGCGCGACCCTGTCGCGCGCATCGGATTGCTTTCGCTGTGGCACGGTGCGAATTTGGCAACTTCAGATGCAACCCCATCGCACGAAATGGAGGTCGAACTTCGAAAATTGGTGTAAACTTGCAATTTTGCAAGTTCAGATGCAGTCTCGCAAAAAGTGGTATAAACGTCCGATTTCGCAACTTCACAAAACTGGTCTGAGTGAGTAAAGGTTTCTGTGTGCAAAAGTGTCTGTGCATACGTAAAAGCTTCGGCAGAGATCGTGCCACGGAAATCAGTCTTTTACATAAAGATCTGGTACAGAGACTTTTTATGAAGATCTTGTACCGAGACCTTGCCAAGAGACCTTGCCAAGAGACCTTACCAAGAGACCTTACCAAGAGACCTTGTCAAGAGACCTCCTGGAGAGGTCTTGGCCAGAGACTTTGCATAGAGACCTGTCGGGGTCTTGCCAAAAGCTCTTATCGAAAGCTTGCGCCGAACTAGATCTTGCCAAGAGACCTCTGACAAGGAGCTTGCGCAAAACAGTTCCCAAGAGGTCCCTTACAGAGATCCTGCCAAGAGATCTCTGATCGACAGCTTCGGCAGAAATCGCATAAAGAGAACTTGCTGAAAATTTATTGGAGAAATCCTGAGATCTGGCACTTTTTGGTGAAAATTTGGCGCAGACACATTGCATTGTGATCTGTTGCAGACATCTTTATCAAGGTGGCTGTTACAGAGATCTTGCCAGCAAAACTCCTACAGAGAGCTTGTGCAGAGATCTTGCCAAGAGACCTCTTACAGAGAGCTTGTGCAAAGATCTTGCCAAGAGACCTCTTGTAGAGATTTTCTACCAACAAATTGCTGAGAGGTTCCTTGGATAGACCTTGCCAAGAGAGCTACTATAGAGAGCTTCCACAGCACCTCATCAAGAGATCGTGCCAAGAGACCTCTTATAGAGATCCCGTAAAGACGTCTTGCAAAGACACCTTTACTGGACATCTTGCAGCGAGAGATTGCATACATTTCTATTGCAAATATTTTGCCAAAGGAGGTCTCCTGCATGGATCTTCCCAAAAAAAAATTTTACAGAGATCTCATACGAAATCTTGCCCCAGAGACCTCTTACAGAGATCTTGTGCAAAACGCATAGACATCTGTTGCAGAGATCTTGCGCTGCTTGGAGAGCTTTCATGGAGATCGCATCCAAAATCTTGCCAACAGACTTCTAAAAGATACCTTGTCCAAACAAATGTGCCAGGATACCATCACCATCCTCCACTTCATCTTCCGCATTATCATCCTCACTTTCATCCTCCTCAACATCATCATCCTCAACAGCATCAGCGTCCTTCACCTCATCAACGTAATGTTCCTTCACCTCATCATCCTCAACACCATCGTCCGCAACAGCATCATTTTCATCTTCATCTTCATCGTCACCATCATCATCATCATCATCATCATCATCATCATCATCATCATCATTTTTTCACAAATTGGCATGAATTACTTTCACAATGATGAAATTATCCTCACATCCCCACACACTTTGGGGTCTTTTGCTAGGATAACGTTTTCACACTTGGAGAATTTCGCGCGCCTTTTCTGATTTTTTTTCGCGCCCTGTTTCAGCCGTCACATTTTGTCTCACATCTTCTCACCTCTTCTTAACTCGCTGACTAGCTTACTTCGATAAAAAAAATGCAACAAAAACAAATTGAAAAACCGAATCTCGGCTCATCACCCGAGTAACAGGGGTTTTGGATTCACTTTCGGACCACATAAGTGCGATCCCGTCCATCCCCTTGCGACAACTACATGACGCGACAACACAATCCTGAATGCAACTCAATGACGCAATACTTCCGGCAAGAACGTGCCCGGCATATCGGGTTTTCTACTACTGCTGCTGCCACTACTACTATTACTACTACTACTACTACTACTACTACTACTACTACTACTACTACTACTACTACTACTACTACTACTATTACTACTACTACTACGACTACCACCACCACCACCACCACCACCACGACTACTACTACTACTACTACTACTACTACTACTACTACTACTACTACTACTACTACTACTAGTAGCAATGGTTGGGTTTCAGGTATGTTGACGCTTGTGGGGGTATAACAAGTGATGGGTGGTTGGCGTGATAAGTGATGGGCAATGGGTGGTGGCAGGCAGTTGGCTGGTTGGCTATGGTGGTTGGCTGGCTGGTTGTTGGTTGGTTACTTGGTTGGTTGTGGGTGATGGATGGTGGTGGGTGATGTTAGGTGGTGGTGGCTGGTTGGTGATGTTGGGTAATGATGGGTGTTGAGGGGTGGTGGATGGCGGTCGGTAATTGAGTGATTGATGGGTGGTGGGTGGTGCTGGCTGGTGACGGGGGTGGTGGGGGGTGGTGGTGGGTGGTGGTGGGTGGTGGTGGGTGGGGGTGGGGGGTGGTGGAGGGTGGTGGATGGTGGGGGGCGGTGGTGGGTGGCGGGGGGTGGCGGTGGGTGGTGGGAGTNGTGGTGGTGGGTGGTGGTGGGTGGTGGATGGTGGTGGGTGGTGGTGGGTGGCGGTGGGTGGTGGTGGGTGGTGGTGGGTGGCGGTGGGTGGTGGTTGTGGTGACTGGTGGTGATTTGTGGTGACTGGTGGTGACTGATGGTGACTGGTGGTGGTGTAAGCGTAGGTCGTTGTAGGTGGTGGTGGCAATGGTGCGTCGTGGGTGGTTGGTGGCTGATGGGTGTTGGTGGATGGTTGTGGGTGATGGGTTGCTATGACCTTGCAAGCGTTAACACTACAGCCTTTTGGGTGGGATAGGATAGTTGCGTCAAATCATGGTCCCGTCTTCTTGCCACAAAAATGCGTGGCAACATGCATGTGTCCAATCATTGCCTTCGGATCAAACAAAAATCGCTGCAGTATGTTTTTTTTTGTCTTTTGCGTTTGGTAGTTTAGTGGCATGGGTTAAGACGGTTACATTTGTGTCTGTCCTATGAGACTGCATTTTGGCGCGTTTATTCGCGCAACACGCAGAAAATAATACAAACATTTGTTTGCGCAACGCGGACTGCATTAAGTATGATATTGTGAAAAGATGAATGCACGTCGCCCAGCACGCACTGGTAGCTGCACAACACGAACTATATACATGTACCAAAAACATGGTATTACGCCACCCTCTACGCACTGACGCGGGCTCACGCGGGGAGGTGGGAGGTTTTGGGCCCAGGTATGACTCAGATATGTTAACCTTCGTGGTGATGGGTGGTTGGGGTGAAAAGTGATGGGCGATGGGTGGTGGCAGGCAGTTGGCTGGTTGGCTGGTTGGCTGGGTGGGTGGCTGGGGGTTGGGTGGCTGGCTGGCTGGCTGGCTGCTGGCTGGCTGGTTGGCTGGTTGGCTGCAGCTGGCTGGTTGGCTGGTTCGCTGGTTGGCTGCAGCTGGCTGGTTGGCTGGTTGGCTGGTTGGGTGGTTGGGTGGTTGGCTGGTTGGCTGTCTCGTAGGTGGGGCCGGTTGGCTGGCGCTGGCGTTGACTGGTTGGCCGGGTGATTGGGCTGGGTGGTTTGTTGGTTGGTTGGTAGGTTCAATGGTGGGATATGGTGGGAGATGATGGGATACGGTGGGATATGGATAGAATATGGTGGGATATGGTGGGTAGGCTGGGGGCTGCCTGTTTGCTTTTGGTCGGTAGTTTGGTAGGTTGAGCATGCTTGGTGACCGCGGGTGGGTTTTCAAGTTGGTTGGTTTTGGGTTAATAGGTTGATGGGCTTTAGTTATTCTCAATCGGTGATGGTGGGTAAGCGGGGGTTGTTTTTTTTTTAAGGTTGGAGGTTTGGCGGGTTGAGTTTCAGGTTGGTTGGGTTGGGGTGGTGGTTGGTTTTTTGGTGGGTTAGTAAGTTGGTAGGATAGTAGGATGATAGGTTGGTAGGACGGCAGGTTGGTAGGTTTGGCTCAAGAAATTTCCCAGCTCCTTTCTTGCATCCTTCCTCTAGTTGCGGTGCTCAAGTGCGGATAAACCGTGCGCATATCGACAGCGGCCGAAGCTTCGATCGTCAGGCCCTCGGATCCTTAGAGGAAAAAACTGCTGGTGCATTCCACTTCGAGTGCGTGATCAATTTCTTTATTCTTTCTTTTTGCGGTTGGTAGTTCATAGACTGTTAGGATGGTGGGTTGGGTTCGGTCGGTGATGATGGGTGAGGTGGGTGGGATGTGGGTTGATGGTGTTTGGGATTCAGTGGCTGGTGGTGGGTGGGATGGGTGGGGTGGGTGGGGTGGTTGGGATGGGTGGGGTGGGTGGCGGATCCAAAGTGAATGGCACGGTTCTTTGACAACGCGGCAAAGAGGAATCCTCCAAGATCTCTGACTGACAATGACAAGAGTTGAATGGTACCACCTACATCGGACAGCCTGGCACATATGCGCAAACCATCGTATGAAGGTTTGCATAGCAATTGATGCAGCTCGCTTTGCTTGACGTCGTCCAACACCGCTGTCTGCGCGCCAAAACAAACAAATAGTAAGTAAAGCAATATGATTTTGAAAGTTTGACGAAGCCGGCTTACACATTCAAACCAAGGGCATGTTCGAAGCCGTTTTCGGTTTCCACTTTCGATTGCATCCATTTCTTCGCACGAGGCGAACGGATCTGCAAACTACGCGGTTCAACGCAACCTTTCGCACGAGATCGACCCGCGAAGGGGGGGGGGGGGCCAACGGGTTTGCAGGCTCAGCGCAACAGAAATTTCCAGTGCGATTTCGTGCGATTGTGGTCTGAGAAGCAGTTTCCATTGAACAGCCAGCTCAATGTGGAAAAGACATGCCAAGTACGTCGTGGATGCTTCATGATGGTTGCCATTGGGGTGGCTGACCTGCTGCCACGTCTTCGAGTCGCTATATCCCACACACTGCGACACGCCCATTGACGATGGTGTGGTACCTTCCTTCTGACAGTTTGTTCCAGAGGTGTTTCGTGAAGATTAGATGTCTAACAACTTTTGCACCAGATTTTTCCTGTGTTGCGAGTTGTTTCTTGTGTTGCGCGGGGAGTGCATGGGGTTGAGACAGAACAGCACTGGGCGATTTTCGCGGCGATTTCAAACGCAGGACCTCAAACAAATGACAGCACAAATTGCAGCAGTGGTTACACCACTGGAACATCGTGGAATAGTAGGACTCTCGACTCCTACCTGCGCATGCTTCCTCCTTTGCCATCCACGAACATTGCGTTGGATACCTAACAATCTGCTCAGAGGGGCAGTATATCACATGCGCAAGCGGCTTTGAATGCTACTGGCCTAGCGGTTGCCAATTTGCAATCTTTGAACGTCATCCAAATTTGGGCCACACGAATCATCTGACCAGAACCAGAACTGGAGTAAGCTCACAACGCTTTATCGCTTCCAACCTGCACTCTGCCAATACTGAATCTACATCACTGATATTCACTGATAGTCCTTTCAGCCTCTCAAAAAACTTCATTTCAGACCGAGGTTTGGAGGCAGAACCGCAGTGAATTCACACGATATGGATCCACAGAATATGTTCATTAACCAAACTCTTGCCCCAACCACCGGTAGAAAACTTCTAACATATTTCAACTCGGTTCTACTCTCGCACCAGCACGACCCCGTCAAGGTCAAACGCGCAAAGCGCAGAGCATTTTTGTCTACGTCGATGGCTGCTTTGTGAATCGAGTTCTCTGAGCTAAATGCTGTAAAATCAAAGGGTCTGCAACCCACACCAAGCTCCACTTGTGACTGATTGCACCCAGAGACAAGCACTTTGAGATAGCAATGACTTTGTGCCTGGGCTTAGAATTTTAACATTCCAAACAGCTGTCAGGGCCCGTGCGCTCCTTGCGCTTCTTGCGCGCAAGTTCTGGCTCGCAGCTGCTGAATGGCACCAATATTTCAAAAATGATGAGAGTAAATCATCTGCTCATAGGTCGGATATGGATACACGCCTCAGATGTGGGCGAAGGACATCAGGAGGAAGCATGCAGAAATCATCTCACCGGGGATTCAGGGCTTACTCATCTGAGAACAGAACCAAATCAGCTTGGGAACGTCAAACTTGTCAGAACGTTGACACGGCTGAAATTCGTGCAGACTTCCCACTGAATCCCAAGACCCCTGATGAGGACTGTAGTCTTCCGCAGGGCAGTTTCGGGGGCCATGAAGTGGATTGAAATGATGCATCCAAAGACTACAGTTTCGGCGCTGAGAATTTTCACCTGGGAATTCAGAATCCCACGCATTGTAGAGAAGTTTCCGTTGTGACATGAGTCCAAGTCGGTAATGGGAAGTTCAGAGCCCTGTTGAAACCCAATTGTATTCACATAACTGTTGAACCACTCAGGAGCTGAGATGCACTTGGGTTTGTCTGAAAATGTGTACCCAAAAATTCTTTGATAATCGTTGTTGCCATTCAACTTTCCAGCAATTTGAGCTTGCTCCCGCATGTTTGGCACACCCACCATCTTGTTGGATACATATAATTGTATATATATACATACTTACATAATTACATATTTACCATTAATGATAGTTGGTTTACCTATATATTGTAATTACCAATAGTTGGATAATTGTATACTATATATATAATTATGTACCATCTATTCACCATGTATTTAACATATATTTACCACATATTTACCACATATTTACCATGTATTTACCATACATTTACCATGTATTTAACACATATTTACCATGTATTTACCATACATTTACCATGTATTTAACACATATTTTATTTACCATGTATTTACCATACATTTACAATTTTTGACAATTTTTTGTTGGTTAAATCCCTAAGAAAACACGATGGACGCGCCATTCCGTCGCCAGGTTGGGGCCGACGCCGCCAAGTCACCAGTCTCCATGAGCGACTCAGCCGTGTCCACTGCCTGATTTCAGACATTGCAGGGATTTCTTCATAGGTATAAATTATAATATAGATTTAATATAATATATAATATGGATATAATGGGGTATATATATATATATATGTGTGAAAAAAGGGATATTAGAGTTCTAATAGGATGTTTTGGTTAATATTAGGTCATATTACTTAACATTAATGTGAGTTTTAGGTCACTTCATAGGTCATTTAGAACTAATGATCATTAGTGATTTTATATAGGTAGGTAATATTCCCCAACATTAAGGTTTATTTTAGTTCATACAAGGTAATATCCTATATCATAGTATTAGTCAATATCAATGTTAGTAGCTAACATTTATCTGGGTAAAATTGCAAAGTTTCACTGACCTGAAGTGAGGCCAATATTGGGATGACTTCCCTTACCAACCATGATTCCAGCGAGGTCATAGTGACGTCACTATAATTTGCCCAGTAATATGATATCAGGAAAGCAATGTCAAAAACCACGCATATAAATTGATGGTTTCAATCCTACCCATAAATGTGGCAACATTGGGTATGGTGCATCCTATTGCTGTACATTCCCGGAATTAATGCAGATGTCATGGTGGGATTAAATCAGAATCAAACACAGCGGGGATTTAATGGGATGTAATGGGGTATAACCAACAATATGATACAATATGAATATGGTCTATTGCGGGTATGGCTGAAAACGGACGATCAGCCGCCGATTTATGGCAATTCCAAGAGAGATAATGATGATTGGACAGTGGATGGAATGAGTACTTTGGTACACCATTCTCAAACAAACCCGTATATCTAATAGAGAAAGCATCATGGGTTCCTGTAGATTATTCCTTAAAACAATCCTATGACCACCCCCTTTCAATAATGCTCTAGACAGTAGTCACGGTTCAACCACCAAAACGGGAATGTCCACTATGCAACTCGCCAACATGTCACGGCAATCTCTGCTTGAAAGCTTAACCTTTGGCTACCTGCCATCCAGGAAGGCCCGTCCGCATTCAAATGGCGATGTGTGTAGTGGGGGGTTACCCCATGTTCAGACACACCCAACGGTACTGCTCAAAACTGCGGCAGATCCTCAAACCTACTTGAGGTGTCGAACACCATGGTGATTTCGTGGCGCGGGAGCTCGCATCGTTCAGATTTAGACACACCTTTCTCGTTTCATTCAATGTTGCAATTATTATCGACATGATCATGAGCTGCATACCCATCCTCATTCATCATGCTTTCCCAAGTTTTAGCCAACCCCCCTCTTTCCCATCCTCTTCCGATCTCAGCACCCCAATCCACCCCATCCACCCCATCTGCCTTTCTCAGGGAAAGCATCAACGGCTTCACGGTGTCGCAGAAATAATCCGCCTCCTTTACCAAATCTCCGTGTGGCTTTGACTGCAAGCAACTCTTGAGCTTCTCAAGCCTCAGGCATTGGATCTGTTGGGAAAACGGACGGATCTGGGGTTGAAGCCATGGATTTACCCAGCAAATGTGGGGGCAAACCCTGCAGGTTTTTCGATTCAATTCAGGGAACTTGTCTTCAAGGCGTAATGTTTTTGGTAAAAGCAGGCAGGAAGGAACTGGCATTTTTTCCCAAAATGAGCTCTCAGATGTTGAAGGATCAAAACGGTTTTGATATTTGGCCAGTTGAACAGAACAATCACGGATTCAGCTTGAATGATTGATACGACGAGTGCTTGCGGGCAAAATGGGTGTGTATATATAAGCGGCAACGCGTGTGTGTTGAATAAACTGGACAACTGGTGCAATTTCAGAGGGTCCAAACACAGGCTTGTTTACTGTTCTTGAAATAGCAGTTTTCTCCAACTTTGGCAACTGCTCCATTTAGATCAAATTCATTTTGGGCTCGAAGATTGAAAATTCCGTTTGAATATGGCACTGTTGCCAAAATTCGACAACGGATTTTCCCTCCACTCCTTTCCCAACATCTTTCCAATAAAAACTGCCCAAGGACTCATCAACAATGGCTTCATAGGCGACCTTTCTTGGTACGTTGTATTTCTGGTTGCCAGTACTCGACTTCTGCAAGTCCTTGGCGCAAGCCGGCAGAATGCCGGTCTCAGTCATGTCCACCATGGTCTCAGCTTCAGTGCTCAAGCAGCTGATATAGTTCTCGTACATAACCTCGGGCGCAAAGAAAATGTCAAGTTTAAGGTGAACCGGGCAGGGGACGGCCAGGGCAGCCCATATTGGATGAGGACTCCAGGCAAAAGTACGGTGCCAGAAAAGTCAAAAACAAGGCTTTGAGGAAAATCCATGCGAACAGGATCAAGAGGGCATATTATCCATCAACAATCAGCCTCCAGGTTAGCCGCGAAAAATGGATCTTCATGTTATACCACCACCCCATCACACCGCAGTCCAATTATTGATGCAATCCAGGGACTTCTTGCCTTGCTGCTGTTTCCTCTGGAGTGTAGATTTTCAGAGTCTCAAATCTGGGCCGCGATTCACACGCTTTTACCACGACACATCACAAATGATGTCTTGGAGTACATGTTGACATATAGACAGGCATATGACAACACACAAAACTATCGACGCAGAAACAAGCAAACAAACCAGCAAGACGGTGCACATCTTCTGTCCGTGCGTTAGAAACAATTTCAAACGTATATACACGTATATGATTGTATATGTATATAAAACACTTCCTTGCAATGCCCTTTGCGCAAATACCTCTTCGTCAGTATTCCCTGTCCAAAATGCAAAATGAACATGAGCAACCCCAACATGACATGGGTATAACTTGGGTATAACTCAAAATTGGGTGCCCTCTCTGGCAGTTTTTGTCTTGGCATACTTGAGCCATTGCCACCTTCCTGCGGGATATTTTGGGCTAGAAAAACACCATTTAAAATGGATATACTCCATATCTTTTTCCCATAGAAATTCCAAACTGTGGTTTTGTCCAAGACTGTATGGGTTTAAAACATCATGTTCCAATATGTTCATGTATTTTCCCCATTATTTGGCGGCCATAAGATGTGGGATATCCCTATTTTCAGGTACAACACCCAAATTGAATATACTTGGTTGTAGATCATTGTAGATCCATATAGATCGCACTATCTGCAAGTGAAATCGCCATGAAAATCCCGGGGCTGCCATGGAACAATTTGGAGTTCTTGTCGGAGTTCCAGGTCGCCACTGCCTTTGGTGTCGTATTGAGATTTGGCAAACCTCAGAGTACGAAGCCATGCAGCCTAAAAAATCGCTTGGTTTCAATGGGTGTGCATGGATGTCAATGGTTCGGTATCATCAAACGTTGGGGGCCGCTGGGAAATCCCCAGAACTATAAGAGATTTACTTCGCTGGGAAAATCATGGAACTATGGACTATGGCTGGTGGATCTTTTGAGCCCTGTTGGATTGCCGGAGAATAGTTTCAATGAATGTTGATATGTGGTCTGATTGATGGTTCTTAAATGTTCTGAATGATCTGATTGTTGTTGGTTAGTTCTGACGTAGCATATCCAACAAAAACATCCGTTTTGGTTCTTAAATGCTCATAATTTGTGCCAGCTCTCCAACCATCTCCGACAAAAATGACGGGTTGGGTTTCGGGCCTCGCTTCGCGGCTTCTTGCTTCCACTCGTCAGAGTAGCCGTTGCCAGTGAAAATCACATGCTTGTTTTCCTGCCGCAGTCCAACTTTTTACCAAAGTCCATCAAAATCCCGCGAATGTTGGAGTGTCCCAAACATGTTTAAGCTCTAAATGATGGAACCTTTGTCAGACAAATACCATTAGAACTATACACTCTGCCCAACTCCACCACTTGGGTCCAATCTTTGCCCCTTCCAAGTGTCAACCCCAGCATCTCCAACCCCAACACGGCCATCCATCCTTGTACATGGCTGCCACGGCATCCCTATGACTCATGCCTCCCTCGATCATCTCCGCCAGTTTTCCCATGCCCGCAGCCATGATGGCGTTGCAAACCATCACCGGCAGGCAGCAGTTCTGCGAAGAGCCCACGGCACGGAATTCGAAGCGATTGCCGCAGAAGGGGAAGGGAGCTGTGCGATTGCGATCCTGCAGATGGTGCTTGGGCTTGGGGTTGGGATGCTGGGCGATGTTTTGGGAGATCAGGAAACGGAGGATGGGTCAAGGACTGTCAGCTCCAAGGCCATCAGACATGTTCAGAAACAACTTCACAACTTTTCCTGAAGTTCAGGATTTTTTTTTACTACTTCACAGCAAGGACTCAAGGACGGCATCGCTGCGTGCGTCCTCCACATTGGCCTCAATGAACATGGCTTGGGAGCATCCCGTCGCTTGCTTTTTCTTCTCTGCTTTGTATCCCAGCAAGTCACCCCCTGCGATGATGGTGTCCACGTACTGCTCAAAGCCCTGCCCTGGGTAAAGCCTCAGATGCAAGAAATCATGCTTGGTTCATGGAGATTTGATCATGCTAGTATCGTTCTTGGTGCCATAGCCCAGCACATTTGGAAGTTCATGTCACTGGCCTTATGACCTCGCCTCTCTCTGTTATTTCTTTGCATATCTTCCGTATCTACAACTTGGCACATTTACTCTGTCTCTCTCTCTCTCTATGTATATATATGTATATATGTATATACACGAGATACAAATGCAAATCTTGTATCACTCCCCCCATTTCTTGCCATCCATTCAAATCATATAAAATCATAATATCACTCTCCAGCATTCTCCAACTCTTGCAATGGTTCCAAATATGTCCGTCCTAGTGCTTCAATGCCACAACATTTCGCTGATTCAATCCCATTTTTTAGTACTCAAATCCACAATTTGATTTATACCAATTCATTACAATTTATCATCTTTAATCATCTTGAATCATCAAAAAACTCCCAAGTGTGGGTACCAAAATCTTGAAACTCACCATTCTTCTGGTCCTCCAAACACGTACTCGCCATGCCACGAGATGATCGCCGGTGGCGCTTCCTGCGCCCCGAGGCGGTGGTCGTTGCCCGCAGTGGCCACAGTGCAACGAACCAATTCCTGGCTAGATAGGTATATTGGGTTTGTTGATGGTTGTGGACTTAATGGGAATTATACTGGGATTGAGTGGGAGATTTCATGGATTTTATAGGATTTGGTGGGACAAAAACCACGAGGCTTAAATTGGATTTAGGTAAGATTTCATGGAAGTTCGCGGATTTTTTTCCATGATGGGGGTTCCTGGATAACTTGCTGGGGATTTCATGGGATGTGAGTATTCTGAACAACTATAGGATACTATAGGTATCGCTTTGGGGGGGGGGCCTATCGCTACATTGTGTTTTGTGCACTTTCCAGACACGAATGACCCCTCAATACATAATTTAATATACCAGAGTTTTGACCGTACCTCATATGGGGATATATAATGATATATACATACATATTCTTGATTTTGTTTCACAAAGAGCTCTGCCAGTAACTGGAGGCTTTCAATTGGAGTTTTCAATGGCGATGGCAGATACTCTTTACAAGCAAACATGGGTACATATGTTTGATTCCTTCGATGAAACAGTAAACATGGGGATACAAAGTATATAATGCAACATCTATCAAAGAATCCGCCGGAGTTTCTGAGAATTCAATCACCAACATTTCAACTAGTACAAGGTGGGCCGCCACAGCTATAAGTTGGTTCACACACCCAGCCAACTATATTCATATCTATCATGATATGATATGATATGATATGATATGATATGATATGATATGTATACCATAGAACTTAGTTTTGGGAGTGATAAACCAACTTAGCTAACTAGCAGGCCCCTACTAGGATCATGTTCATTTTTGGCTAAACTCTGCAAATTTGCAATTACCCGCATGATTCCTCCTGGTACCCCCGTTGCACCAGTAACATTCAGTCCACAGTCGACTGTCTGGACGTTTCAAGCCAGGGCTCATTGTATTGGGCAAGACCATAGGCCAAACAAGCGATGCCCGTAACAAAGAGCTTGGCACCCTCTTCGGTTTTGCCAGGATAAAAGAAGTTCAAACCAGTGTCAGTACCTGCAAGGGATCGAGGAAAAAACACAACACCCTGGGGCCCTGGGTTGAAAACCATTGTTTCCTTTTTCCATTAAATCACTGGATTGAAATAAGATGAAATAAGCCAGTCTTTCAATGGTTACAGTATTTCACTTGAAACCTCGCTGCGTATTCAAGAAAGCAATTGCAGACCTTGTCGCGCTTCCAGATTTTTGGGAAGCAGCAAAACCCAGATGGGTTTGTTTGAACATAGGGTGCCCCTAAATTTGCCCGCAGCACGTACGCTACGCCCCACAGGTACTTCATTAATATACACTTTCATATGGTATTTGAAGGGTTTCTTTAGGGTTTCTTTAGGGTTCATTGAGGTTTTTCCTAGGGTTTTTGTAGGTTTTCTTTAGGGCTTATGTAAAAAGTGTTGCTAAAAACGAGAGGATTTCTTCCGATTGCCCGCAGAGGGTCAACAATCACGTCCCTCACGAAGCCTCGTGAGGGACATGAAGTTACATAAACCATCCCAACATAGTGGAAGGCCACAAAGTACTGTAAAGGTCACCAAAAAAGAGGTTCCCGACAATCATCCCAATCATCCCAAAAGAGTCTGGGGCATAGCACAAGTGCTGGCCGTAATAACTACTGCATCACCATCATTTCCCATGTGGTTCATCCCCAGGTTCTTATTTTCCTAGCTGTTTAGTAAATCTGTCCATTGATGATGAGAGATCAACCAATCAAACTCCCTATCCAAGGTTTCCAGGGTTCGTTGCCTGTTTTCAGATCCATTTTCCAACATTTTTCATTAAAAAAAAAAAACACATTTCATACATTTCCCACGAACACTTTTCCCAGGTCCCTTGCCAACCAAAACCCCCACGGTTTCAACATTTTCAACTGTCCCGTCCCGCCTACAGACCAATTGGCATGCTTTCCACTGCCATTGATTCCGGCAAAGGGCTTTTCATGGAACAAAACCTGCAGGCCCAACTTCTGTGCTTCTCGGTTCATGACCTGGCAAACAAGCATGGGCTTTTGACCAGCATTTTTGAATGGCAAGGGGGAAGAAACCCTCGAAAACATTTCATGGCATAATAATGGGAGTTTACCACTTCACGCACATAGGTAATTTGATGGGATACTAGTGTGATCACAATGGGATCAGAATGGGATTTTCCATTTATCGATGAGTTGCCCCGCTGGAGAATCCACCAGCAATAGTTCGATGATTTTCCCAGCAAACAAAGCCTCCATTTAGTGTAATTCCAATTGCCACGTTTGACTCCTGAAGGGTATTGATTAACATTTGATGACCATTTATGGGAAGCAAACGATGGAGACCACACATACATTCAAGAGAAAATTGCAAAGATTTTAATTGAAATGATAAGAAACTGGTTCAATGCTCAATTTTGGGTTCCGTGAAATTCTGGCGGGGCACTGGGACGGGGTAACATCGAATAATATGTCACAAAATGTTACGCGTAAGATGTAACGTGACATATTGTGAAATACTATGTTATACATCAGATAAATATATACAATATACGAGTATTAATGTGTCTTATCTATCATCATATTATAGTTACATAAAACTACAGCATACCATGTTAATCCATGTTATAACATAAAATGATGTTCCTTCCGAGAATTTCCAGCTGAACGCCCCAACGTTTTTGTTGTGAACGCCCCTCACCTCCATGAAGAGCACGTTGCTATCGCAGGACACGTTCGCGGCCCGGAAGACGGGGCTCATCTCATGCTGCCCTGGCGCCACTTCGTTGTGCTTCACGGCCATGGGGCAACCCACCTCGCGCAACAACGGCAGCATTTTGAAGAAGACGTCCGCAATATCATGCCATATCCCTATCATCTACTATATTTCTACGATATCCTAGGATTTTCAAAAGTCAACATCATATTGAACAATTGCGAGAATCCCCATTCCATCAGCTGATTAGATAGATAGACAGTCGGTAGACATAGTTAGCTGCTTAGCAGAAGCCTACAAACAATCAAAATCAATGAAGTGCACTGGTTTTTGGGCATTGCCTGTTTTAATCTTTTTCATCAGTATCATCAGACCTCAGTAGAATTCAGATGTTCTTGGTAGCCCTAGGGTTCCCAGAATGGGTTGTAGCACTCCCCCAAGATTCCAACTCACCTCCAGCATCAGTGCTTGGACACGGTCCAAGAGAGTGGCCACGGACGTTGGAATGGGCTGGAAATAGTTCAGGTCTCCCTGTTGGTGACGCGTGGGCAACTTGCCGAAGAGAGTTCGACCCGTGTTCACCAGGTCAGGTCGGGCTTTGTAGTGGGCAGCATCAATGACGAAAAACTCCTGAGATGTTGCGGATGATTCTTTTTTGGGGGGTCACCAAAAAACACTACAAAGCTAATTGACTTCTAACTTTATCGGGGGACTATAGTTGATGGGCTTTATAAACCAACCTAAAACATCCTACAACTGGGGGGCCTCACCTCGTAGTAGATTTCCCAGTCCTAGTGAGTTAACCAATGGGAACATGCGAAAAAAATCACCGACTTAGCTCAAATCCAGGACTCCTGTTCCCATCCAAGGTAGCTGTGCATGGTGTTGGCATCCTTCCCCAGGCCAACGGCCTTCAAAAGACGAAGGCCTTGCACCTTCACGGCATCCATGGAACGCAGCAAGGGGGTCTTTTCATCGATGCACTTTCCTAGATTTGCAATCCAGGCCCTGTCCCAAAGAGAAGTTCCGAATAGATTCCCCAGTCATGGCGGATTTATGGATTTACTATCGTGTTAGTGGGCCGAAAAAACACGACACCAAACTCAGCGAATCCAAGTTTCCAAAGTGTGTCACAAAGGCACAGGGGATGTACAGGGTCTTGTTCAACACAAAGGGAGCAGAGGTTCTATCCCAAGTCGTGAAGGCGGCGGCTGAATGCGTCACGCGCAAACCACCATTGGGGAAGGAGGATCCATCAGTTTCACCCTGGAAGAGCCTCTCTGCAGGGAGGCACGCCTGATGTCCAAGCCAGTGATGAAAGAGTCACACACTATAGGATGAAAGGGTAAAGTTGCTTGTAATGTAAGAATAGCATGATGGGGTTTACCACATCTCTTGTGCAAAACAAAAGAAATATGACATGGAAGCCATGTAAAGGATTGCAAAGGGCAATTTCCATTGGGACAATCACATTTTTAACCCAGTTGTTTTAGTTCTTGGTAGGTTTCAGGTGAGAAATTCATATCAAATGCATTAAACATCCCATTTATGCTTGTGAAATCCTCCTTGTTCAAATGACATCAACGTTTTACCAAACTAATGTGGCACATGTCCAACAACAACCACAATCTCGGATAGTAAGCATACCACCTACTTCTGGCAAACTTGGAGATGGTTGGGTTTGTCTGAAAGTAGGGTGCCGCTAAATTTCATGGTTCATCACACATTTCTCTATTGGGATAGATCAAAATGATCAAACTTGCCGTTTTGGGGTAGCGCCCACTTTCAACCTAGATATAATATTGTTGGTGATATAATCAATGATATTCCCAATGTATGATGGTTGATGTACCCAATTTTTATTGGTTAAATCCCTATTATTGGCTATAGTTGGTTGTTGGCTACTGGTATTAGAGACTAATTGTATATTAGTTGTATTGGTTGTATTAGTTGTATTAGTCATATTGGTCTTATTAGTTATATTTGTCATATTAGTCATATTAGTTTTATTAGTTATATTTTGTACTTACATTAGTCATTAGTTGTTAGTTGATGTGCCCCATGCATATCCTGGTTTATTGTTGGCTTTACAACATTCAGCAGGTCGGGCAAACACGGTTAGAGGGACCTTCATCGGCTTCGTGACATACTTTGAAGCGAAGTCCAAATCCAGCAGGGTGTCCTCCAAGGGAACTGCTGAGTTGAATGGCTAGGCTATGGCTCAAAATCAGGGTACCAAAAATGGTTATTTTTAATATTTTTAATGGCAAAGTAGCATAAACCAACCAATTTTCATAATTTTGAGCCATACCCTAATATCAATTCGTGGCTGATAAAAAAAAGTGAACATGTCTAACCATGCAATGGAAGATTTACTAACTGTTCCTTTTTCGCTATTTCTGTATCTCAAACAGCAGAACTTCCATCGGTCCGTTCATCGGTCCTGTTTGAAGGCTCCCAACATGCCGCCCACGGCTCCGCCACCGCCTCTCAGTGGAAAAAACCAATGCGCAAAATCGATGGCGCCTCGCTCTCGAGCCTTGAGCAACACCAAGGCGGCAGGGGATGAAAAATGGACCATCCGTCTTTTGGGGGGATGTTTTTTTTTGGTTCTAAAATATCTAAAATTTGATGAAATTGTAAAAAATCGTAAATTGCCAACTATTTTATACTATTTTGATGTTTTCCCAATGTAACATGCAATGTTTTGGATCCACAGGCCCATGGCCACCCAGTAGAGCGACCCATTCGTAGAGCGTGTCCGCGATGATCTTTTGATCCTCCTCAGTCGTCGGAGCACCGCTGATCAAACACTCCTGGAATCGCTTCAAAACTGCCGCGGGCAGCTTCTCAGCCATCACCTTCGACCGCATGGGAATTTGTTGGTTTTTTGTCCAACCTTTGCATATCAGTAGGCCTGTTTTTGTTGGGTAAACCATGGTAAACCACACCTTGTGGAGCAAATGCATCGCCAGAAGTATGCAAACAGTCGATTGGTCAAACACTTGTCCCAGACTGTAGACAAGTTTAATTCATCATCGGTTTACCAGTTTACCACACAAAATGCCAATAGACGCAACCCGTTTCATCCTTTTTGCCAGGCCTTGTCATCGAAAACGCAACTGCCAGCAGCGTCTAGCGGATCTTTCATTGGAAACGCAATTCCGGTCATCGTGTTCACAGCCTCTAGGACTGCTGTTGACGTGTTTTGCCCCATGGCCTGCGAATTCAGGGACGCAGGCGCCCTCCAAAAAAACTGGTTGGGGATTTCAACCCGATCTAACAACCAATTAGGATCATCATTGCTGGTATTTGCTGGTAGGAGTAAAAAAAAATGACATCGCCACTCAGAATGTGTTTGGAACAAACAAACTCACCCGCCTTGAAGCGCTAGAAGTTGGAAGACTGGGAGGAACGAAAAAACACGGCCAACTGAGCCAAAATGGAGCGGCAGCCACAAACATGGCACATGCTCAGGATTCTGTTGGTTTCATGAATGATCTTTTGTGCTTGACAGAAACCTGTTGGCACAAATTTGCATGAATTGTATGCACTGCAAGCTCCAGGGCCTCTGAGTTTTGGAGAGGTCATTGGAAACTGATGTTTCCTGGCAGAATCTACGTCTCAGACTCAATTGTGCGGATTTTTTGGGCCGTCCTGCCCCCCCGCCCCTGCCTTCTGTGCTTTGTCCTTTTGTTGCCTCTTGGGCCTCTTGACGACAAGTCTTCCCGTGAAGTTACCCAGTGAAGTCTTTGAACCCCTTTTCAAACGTTCAATGGCATGTCCTACCAAAGTCTGCAGAACAATGAGAAAATTGTTCACAGGTTGCTGCGTTGTTTCTTGGCAATCTTGCTACTCTGCTACTCATCACGCAACAAAAATACACGTAGGGGTTAATATGAGAGCTTACATCATATACGCAAAATATGTGATAATACAGTCACATGATGTTGTAGATCTACTACATGACTAATCATTATCATCCACCAACATCACTGCATGGCACAAAATTCATCAATTATTGGCAACGCCAAGATGAGAACACCTAGTCTAGTGAGGGCCCTGCGAGCACGCTTTGAGAGCTTTTGCCTGCAGCCACTTGCAAACCAAAATCAATTTCTATATCATTGTTTGTCAGGTGACATGGGCGCGTGGTTGGGTTCACAATATGCTCATGCTGAGTGAGATGCAAATTGGCGCAACTATGCGCAACTCACATCATGTCATGAGTCATCAAGCACCTACATGCAACTGCATCAAAACAGCAAATCACGAGAACACAACCCTACATCCAAAACCGATAAACCGATGATCACCCAAGGCAGGGTTCAGATTCTCCGTCGTGGCAAACGAGCTGCGTGTGTGAAAGGAAGTCGCTTCGACTTTTGTCGCACTTTGGCGAAAGACTTGTGGGGGCGTCCTTCAGAGCGGGCAGTTTCCATCCGATCAGCTTCGGCAGATGGCTGCATCGGATTCATTTTCTGGAAGAAGGATTCCCAGAAGCCATCTTCATAAGGTGCTTGCCAGGTTGATCCCCAGTGAGGCGGAGCCATCCACAGGTTGAGGGCCAAATGCCCACCAGAGTCACCACCATAGGAAATCACTTCATGAAACCAGCTGGCGGGCAAGTAGAGCAGGTCTCCCACTCCTAAGTCAGCAGTGATGTGACGACCCTCCAGAATCTTGGGGATGGGTGCCCTGCTGGACATGGTGCTTGCTCGACAAAAGCTGTCTGGCAAAGAGCCTTGCTCTGGTTGGTCGGAGCCGGCGTCAACGTCTGCGCTGAGGACGTCGTTCAGCATCTGCTCTAATTCCTCCTCATCTTCACTACTGTCATTCATGGGTAGCTGTTGATTCACTGAGCTGCCCTGCTTTGCTCCTTCCCGCCAGTCTCGAACAGCGACAGTGGGAGCACCATCATCTCGAAGCCCCGGCACATATGAAATGAGCCCATTGGAGTGGAGCTGTGCTTGCCGTAGACCAGCAGGAGCAAGAACATCCAAACATCTGGGGCTAAACAGCCGGAATTCCTTTCGCCCACGCAGCAAAACATAGATGTTATCATGAAAGTCATGATGCAAACCTGAGGAAGATCCCTCTGAGGACCTCCCAAACCACATGTTATACTGCACTGGTGTCAAATTGCCGATGAGATTTGGGCGGAGAGATTGGCAACCGGTCAAGAGTTTCAAGACATGGTCTGCAGCAAGTGACTTTGGGCAACCATCAGCATCCTCCAGAGCTTGTGTTGTCAAATATCCCAGCTCATTCCCACTCTCAAGTTCCCGACAGAAGTTTCCAAAGGTTGTCTTCTCCCTGCTGACATCATCGCTTTGGCCAAACAAACTCGACTTTTCAGGCCTGCGTTCCACAAACACCTCGCAGTTTGCAGCCCCGCTACTTCTCATGGCCTTCATTCCCTCCAGCCCTGGCAGTGACCAGTTTGCGGCTTCACCCTTCAAACCAAAAAGCATCCCTAAAGCTCCACCCGACACGCCATCAGTGCTGATGACCAGAGGCTTCCGTGCGTTCACATATCCCTCAAAGAAGTCCCGTGGATTCAATTCGGTCCAATGCTTCCTTTCCACACGACCACCACCGCCGGAAATTCCAGCGCCATTCATCTCCAAAGGGCAAAAACCTCTGTAGCCTCCACGCAAAACTGAACCGCTGGGGATTTTTTTCGGCTTTGGCCTTCCCGGCCTTCCCTTTCTGTCAGCCTTGGTATCTGACCTCCGGGCAGGGTTTGCATGTCGCTGCCGGCGGTTGGTGCCTGACGCTCTCGTCATCTTGTCACCTCCATGTTGGACAAGGCTGGAACGTAAAGTGGCATCGTTTTGTCTAAGATTGTTTGAATCTACTAGGAGTCTTCAAGGGAATCCCTGGACCATCTGCAATAATATTGAATGTCATTAAATATATCTATACAATGGGTAATTAGTTGTGATTCATCCCTTATTGCATATCGACCTCATCGTGCATAAATAAAGCCTCGAGATGACAGCTTCGTCGACACGAGAGATTGAATACAGTTGCTTTTCGAGCCACAAAGGATCACAAATGAATCATCCAAACACAACGGGTTGATCGTTTTCAAGTTAGTTTCAGCTGAATCCCCCCAAATATATGTGCGTCACTGGGTCAAACATCCACGGTAGGAATGCAAAGCATGCTTATACAACTACAGCAATAGGCAGTATTCATTCCTACAATTGATTGTGCAACTTTGTGACAAGTCGCCGTGTCCAAAACCTCTGGAGTAGCATGCGCTGAACCACCTTTTTGGGTCTGTCATCAGGCACGAATTGTCAGTGCTCTGCTTTTGAAGGCAAAGCGGCCTTCGATGGTCCAGTGCGTTCCAGTGCCAAGTGAGAGTGCAAAAAAAAGTAAGAACATTTATGGTATTTTTGGATACTGTTGGTAAATGTTGGTAAATAGTGTCACATGGTCTCTGCTGGGCTCAATGGAAGGATTTTACTTTGCGGCAAGAGGAATCTGGAAACCAAATCAGTCACATCATGCTGCCGCTGACTCAGGAGGGCGACACATACAGAACCTGAGCTGAGCGGTCGAAAAAGAAATGGGAATGAGCAATCCCAGATTTGTAGATGATTTTGGCAATGCGGATTAAAGTAATATTCCATTGCCCTGATGCCCATGACTGCTGGGGGAATATAGCTCTCACCAACACGTATCATTATTACACGTTCACTATGATGATTGTCAACAATCTTGTTACCAATAAACATCAGTGTGTTTTCACTGCATAGCTATCATCATTGGTTCTCAACTACATCATCCAACTTAAATGGGTAAATCATTGAATATCATACCTGGGCCATTTTCAATAGCGACTGCAAATGGAAGAAATCCTGCAGTTGGTAGATGGTTTATCCCATGATAATCCCTATTTTTGCCATGTTTTCTAGTTTGATATACACAATAGTTTTCAACTGGCGCACTCCACAGTATATGAAATCATCATAGGGTATATTAGCGGTATATCCCATGAAAGTCCCATGAAGTCACCACCCAAACGTCAATCCCATTGAACCATCCTCCACCGTCTCTGCATCGCCAGTAAGGTCCGCTGCTCTGAGGCTGAAGCACAGCTCACTTCACCTTCCTCAGGACTTATGGATTTAGGGTTTCCATCAATGGGGCGTACCCCGCGAGCTGGATGGTTTATGGAAAATCCTCTGAAACTGGGTGATTTAGGGGTGCCCCTCCATGGATTGGACACCTCCAGGGCTGGATGTATGACCATTTTTTGAAATGCAATCCAATTTACACATGATATACACACATATAGGGATTTACTAAAATAGGGATACCCCAAAGCATCCTAGTCATGAATGACCATAACTTAGTATTGAAGCCCATGGTGACTTGGGGATCCCCCATTTTAAGACACCCCCATATAATGACATATCATCAAATGTACAGTACGCGTCTGAAAAAAATTGAAACCACTGCTCAGCATACTTTTTTTTTTGCCTTGGCTACGACCAACCTCAGTGCTGACATGGCAAATCCTGACACGGTTCCATCACTTGTTAGTCTTGCTTGGTTGTTCTTAGTTGATGACCGGCATTGAGGTTTGTCAAGATCAATTCTGACTTAAATCTCACAGGGACTGGTGAAGTTGGCGACTCTTGCAAAGGCCCCTACATTTGTGCCACAAACGGCATAGGATCAACCGGATCAACAGGATCAACTCACCTCAACTGGTCTGCGCAAGTTCTGTCAAGAATCGCTGCCAGAAAGTCGATACAGACATCGCGCACCTCGGCGGATGCTGGCGAGCCACGAAAACATGAGGGAGTCATAAAAAAGCACTCATCATCCCCAAAGAGGACTGGAATATCAAACCATATCAAAATGACCAATAGTCAATACAACGATCAGAGTCAATAATAGCAATACCCAATCATAGCCAACAATCATGAAAATAATAATGACAATCTATATAATGATAATATTAATAGCAATAATAACAGTGACAGTAACATACAGTAATAGTCACTAATAGTTGTAGTCACTTGAAACCACCAGCATGACCGGCCGTATCGAACATGTCTCAAACATCCCAGCCATACGTCCTGCAACGTGGCTTGAGCAGTTCACCGTTGCACTAAGCCCTATGCATCCCATCGATATTGAGGAAGCACAGCCTAGCAGGTTCACGACTTTGGGAGGGCACGCGGTGGGGATTTTTCAGTAAATGGGGATACAACAGCCATCAGTAAAGGATAATATCATCTACCAATCATGTGGAATTGACCCAAACCGATACATATTGAAGACGTTTGAAGGTATACCAGGTTTTCCCTGTGTCTTCCCTCCTGACATCAAACATGTTGGGATATTTTGGACAGACTTTTGTGGTCCTCAACTCAAAGAAACACCCAAACATCCCCAGATCTCACCTGCAACAGGTACATGTAGAGCAAGACCCACACCATGGATGCAATGCCCCAGGCAAAAGCCGCCAGAACACTACGCCCTGTTGGTGCCACTTCCTGCGGGACAGCAAAAACACCATCGTCTGATGTTTGCGTGTGTCTGATAATGGGACACATAATACACAAATCTGATAGGGAAGATGATGACAAACCAGTGACTTTTGCGGTACTATGAGGTACCCTATTTTCAAGCAAACCAATTTCATCCAATTTCAGCATCCCTGTCTTGCAAAAGCTGCTGCTGAAAGCTCAGCTGGTTGGTGATGTAAGTCCTCTCAAAATATCGCACTCATTGTGGAACAGCCTTCCAAACAAGGGGACATAAATACTGCATAAGACTTGAAACCATCAACCAAATAAAACTTGATGCTCTGCGGCTTGGCTTTCACACCTTTCTTTTGAGCGGAAGGTGTTTCAGAAGCTGCAGCTGTTCAACGCTGGCATCAGGGCATCAAAGAAGGACCCCAGGAAGCATCGAGAATTTGGCCACGGTCTCCTGCGCTTCGGACCGGCACCGGGTGCACCGGTGGCACCAGGCCGACCGGCTCGGTTGGCTGGGTCAGGAGCTGCGTTCCCGGCCGGACGGGTGGCGCCTTGATGGGCGGCCGATCGCTGGGAACTGGCGGAGCCTTCACTGGAGGAGGTGCCTTTGGCGGAGCTGGATTCATATCCTGCTGATATGGCTCTACCTGTGGAGTGAACTCAGGTGGACCTTGAAAGTTGGGAATTTCAGATGTAGTCCCCTCTGCATCTGGTGCAGGTAATCCACTGGGCGGAGCTGTTGGAGCCGGTGGAATGGGTTTGGTGCCTGGGATGGGTTTCATGTGCAATGGCTGAGCCTCAACCATGCAACCCTGGTCCCAGTAGTGGTCAATCCGAATTGATATATCCCTGATCTGCTGTTGGAGCATGGGGTTTTCTCGCAACAACTCATTCTTTCTTGCATCATATTTTCTCTCGCGTGTCGTCAAATCATCTACAGCTTTTCGATGCATCTGCTGCCGCTTGGTCAAAGCGTCTTGCTTGGCCGTCCAATTTAGTTCCTTGTGCTTGAGCTCCACATTCTTTTGACCGATCAGGTTTTGGTCCTCAATGATTGCACGAGAGATTTCATGGTCCAGCATCTCTTCATCCGCTCGCAATTTCTCCTCCTTTTCTTGCAGCTGCTGCCTCCTGTGCGCAAACTCGATCTGCTTCAAGTTGAGTTCTGCAAGCCGAAGCTCAATGTCTTCTCGCTGCTGCCTGGCTTCATGGTGCTTCCGCTCCAGGGCCTGGGCATTGTGGTTGTACGCCTGCTTCTCTTTTTCTAACTTGGATCGTTCCTCCTTCTTCTGCCGCTCCAAAACTCTCAACCTGCTCTCTGTGGCATCCAATTCAGCTTGCCACTCCAGGAGTTCTTCCCTCCTTGAGCGGCGTGGCAGTTCTGGCTGAGCTGACTCAAATGGATGCCCATACTGAGAGCTAGCTGCGGCCTTATCGGCTGCTGTCCTAGCTGCAGCCTCTGCTGCAATCCTAGCTGCAGCCTCCTCTGCCACCATTCTAGCGGTAGCTTCCTCTGCGGCCCTCCTAGCTTCAGCTTCCTCTGCAGTCTTCCTAGCAGCCTCCTCTGCAGCCTTCAATGCTGCTGCCTCCTCTGCGGCCTTCTTAGCTGCAGCCTCCTCTGCAGCCTTCTTAGCTGCAGCCTCCTTTGCAGCCTTCTTAGCTGCAGCCTCCGCTGCTGCCCTGCTAGCTGCAGCCTCTTCTGCGGCCTTCTTAGCTGCAGCCTCCTCTGCCGCGATAAACTCAGCGTAGTCATCACCAAAGTCATCATTTTCACTCTCCTCATCCTCTTCCTCCAAATCTTCCAAGCCTGTCCTGGTAATCCGAACTGCCTTTTCTGGTGGTGATGCCATCTTCTCAACGTTTGAAGCAGGCCGGCTGGGACTAGCAATGGTGCAAATCTGTGGCCCAGCCACGTTCGCTGGGCCAGCCAGAGCAGCTAGGCTTGCTAGACTTGATAGATTCTCTCGCTTTGGCTCTTTGGCCTCCGTGGCACTTACAGGATTTGCCATGGGCATCATGCGCTGTTGAGCCCAAAACATCGGAAGACACATCTGCCAATCAAGACCCCAAACTGAATGTACTGCAAGCATCGCAGAAATGCACTCATTCGCGGCACAATTGATTGCAAACAGTTTCAGCTGACAATCTAAACTCACACTGCTCTCCCGCTCCTTCTGGTATGGGAGAATCTGAGTGTTTCGGGTGTCAATGACACTTTGCAGCGGCACCACGGTGCTGAAAATCACGTTGTTGAGCACCAAAATGAACCTCGGACGCTGGTGAGCCACAGGATGCTGGAGAACAGGGAGCAGCTGTCGCAAAATGTTGATAGATCTATCCATGTCTATATTTTTAGTACGTCTTCTCTCTCTCTCTCTCGCTATACAGAGCCATCTAGATATATCTATGTCTGTGCTCATATCAGCTTATATAATATCAATTAATATCATACATGTTTATTTTGCTGCAATCAAACGTCCAGAACTCTGCTAGAAAAAGGTGGCCAAGTGGACCAAGGGACTCCAAAGCAACAGCATTCAGGATCACATCTTCAAAGCTTGGAGTGGCACAAAGCCAGCGACATCCTAGCCTCAGTCCAGAAGTCGAGCCACAAAATTCTCAAACTCATTCATAACCTACAGGAATGTTGAGAAATTCTGGATCTGTACTCTTTTGATGGTCACTTACTTCTACCATCTTTCAATAGTATCGTTGTACATCTTTGTGGGGATGGCCCATGCATATCCTGCATCCTAAATCTGGATGGTTTCTTCCGAGGTACCACAGCAGGTACAAGTCGACCAGGATCCGAGGCAAGAAAAGCACGATTGAAAGAGTAATTTTGACCTCGGTGACTTTCGCTGAAGCGTCGTTTCAGAAATGGCTTGGAACATGAGGGAACCAAGGGCAGGAAATCATGGTGACTTCACTGCTCAAATAAATTTCAAGGATGAAAAAATGATAAAGGGGGTTCGTGTGAACTTCATTCAAGGGGATCTTGGGAACGGACTGTGGCACCGTTCTGTTGGCCAGAAACCACCAGTGGGAAGTCATGGTTTTCCCCGTCACTGTCACTGGGCCCTGAAAAACCACTTGCTGCTGGGTTGCAGGAACGGTGAGGCCCACAATCACATATTCTTCCTCTGAGCCTTCCTGAGAAAATGCGGAAGTTTCAAAAGGGACAGCATCCTTTTACACCAACGAAGCACCTCATGGATCATGCGCCAATTTTAGATGTTTTTCTTGTTTTTTTTATTTTTTTTTTTTCCGAGGAAATTTCTCACTTTCCAAGTCCTGATGAGACCCTTGTGAGATTTTGATGTTTTTGGAGAGTTGACACCTGGTGATGGGGCCGAGGAGGCAACTGCCCATGTGGAACTCTGGGGTCTGCACCACTGTCTCCATTGAATCCTTCATGGATGAGACCGTTGGCGTAATGCGGGTCACACGCATCTCGGCGGGCCAGCAAATCCACATCAAAATGCTATCTGTGATTGTTGGGGAATGAATCATCATGAAATGACCAGTTCCCATTCATTTGCTGAGGGATGATAGGGATGTTGAGGCTTCACTCAATATAAGTCAATAATGCCAAGGTGGGATTAATAAACCCCCTAGTAATGGTTAATGTCAACCACTATTTGGGGAATCCTCCATGATTAATAAACCATGGTTTATTAATCAGTGGTTGAGACTTTCGGGCCCACAAAGCACTCAGTTCAGGACCCACAAATCAACGGCTTTTCGAAGGTCTGCCACAACCTCAGGGATAATTACAAGGGCTGCGCCTCAACAACACCTTTCAAAGACCTGTTTAAGAAACTATCAGAAACCTAACAACAACCACCAAACAACCCACAACAAAGCAATGCACCGATCGCAACTTGACGTGTCCATGTTCATTCCTTCAATCCATTCACTTTTGATTACGCATATTAAGGCTATTTATTGCGGCAAAGTAGCAGTGAACGTCCAAATCATCAGTAGAGTCATAAAGAACGTTGGCTGTGAGAGAGGGATCTGGCCTCGACTTTCACCAGACCGAAATGGCTGGGGCAGGGGGGGCAGGGGATGAAGTATGACCAAAGGGCAAACAACAGCAGGCTGTAGCTGTAGCACTGGCATCGAGGATAAAAAGGAAGCAACTGGCATGATATCATCATGGTGTCGCAGAAATTCACAAACCAACGTCAGCACTCTTGCATTCAAGTGGCAAACACTTTCCTTGTCTTCCCTTGGCTGTGCGGCTTCTTTGGGAACTGCCGCATGAAAAATGGTCCAGTGATTGCTGACAAACTGGAATCTCAGCATAGACAGATTAAGGTCAGTTGAAAGCTGCTGTCCCCGATTTCTCTACATTCTGCTGAGCCGAGCACTCAGAGAGCAGTGCAAAGTTCTTGGGATTGAAGTATGGTTCACGTCCACGGTGATAGCCGTTGGCCTTGACTCACGAGCAAAGCTGCATCATATCATTAGATAGCACCTTGTTGGGTTTCAGGTGAGCCTGAAAAATCCACAAATAGCCCCCTGATTTTCAACCACTTTCCCCAGAAAAAATGGCTGGAACCATCCATGGAGGTTGACAGTCGAGGTCGCTATACAATTTCCATACAGAAATATAGAGAACAATGTATATAAAATGCATAGTGCAATAGCAACACATCGGCCGTTCTTCGGGCAAGGGACTGTTACCGCCATTCTGCTAGTGTCGTTGCCGTACCTCAAAATCGCAGGATCTACAGGCACAGGTATATTCAAGACGGCCTTCAACGCCAGAGGCTCACCTCACCCTAGAAAACATCATAATGGGGATTACCATCCCAGGTAGGATGGCAGATATGCTTAGCAATTGAAACCACAAAGTAGTGAATCTTCATTGACTTGTTCCAAATCCTCCAAACTCTGCATGCTCCGTGACAAGCGACATGGTGATCTGATAACGGTCGTAGACGTCACGAATTTCATTCACGGCCACTGAGGTGACGAGTGCTTTCAAACTGGCCATCAGGTAGATCTGCAACACCAGAGTGAGGACCAAAATCCTCAGGATGAAGACCAAACTCAGGATCAAAACATGATCGTAACTATCCAGCAAAAGATCCGTTAAGGGAATCACACGAATATGATATGCAAATCATATCATGAGGTCTTGACTGTGGACATATAATTATCAAAATAGGAGCTAAGGAAAATCATTAAAATGGCATGTTTCCGTGTGTCATTCTGCAGAGATTTGCTGGAGGGCTTGCTCAACGGCACTTGTTGGCCTGCTACCAGGCTACCAGGCTACCATCATCATCATCATCATCATCATCATCATCATCATCATCATCATCATCATCATCATCATCATCGCCATCGCCATCGTCATCGCCATCGTCATCGTCTTTCATCTTCATCTTCATCACCACATCAACCAACCAAGAAACAATTCCAATCAACTCAAATCAAATCAATCAACCAAGCACATCAGATCAAATCACATGACATCAAGTCAAATGATATATCATCAATCATCAATCATCAATCATCAATCATCATCAATCATCATTCATCACCATCCATCACCATCCATCACCATCCATCACCATCCATCACCATCAATAATAATCAATAATAATCAATAATTATCAATAATCATCTATAAGCATCAATCAATGATTGATCAATCATGATCAAAAATCATCTTCATCATCATGACCACCCCTCCACAAGCATCCTTCAGCACATTCAGAATTTCAGGATTCTAGGCTGACCATAGCCATGGCCAAGATACATGATGGAAACGCCCATGCGAGCCATCATCAGCCCTGCTGATGAATAGCCCTTGCAATAGGATCTCGTGTCTCTTACCTCGGATTCTAAGGACTTGGTGAAGCGATTAGTGAAGCTTTCATGGTTCATGGTAGGCTGGTGGCAGTTACAGCTATGGGATCAAAACCAGTCTCATCAGCACCCTCTTTGTATCTGGCAAAAAGGATGCCCACAGCCATGTAACCAACTGAATTGCCAGATTCAAACTAACAAAATTGCAAAATTGGGGATTGACACCACCGAAATGATGCAAAATGGGCATTTGGATCCACATGAATTCAAGATATCTGCTGCACACTTAGGAAGTATCATGAAATATCATGAATAAAACAATCATTGGATGGTTTCTGACCTGCCCTCCACTCCATTATGCCAGTCCCCCAAGAAATCCATCTCAAGCCAAAAAAATCACCAAGAATAGTCTCCAGCAAACTGACCCAGAACCATCCCAAACCCTTGCCATCCCTAGCCCCAATTCACTAAGGTTCAATGGAAGCAATGGCCAGCCCATAGAGGTCCTCCTCCAGCCCCTCCAGCGGAAATCCATCAGTTTTCATGGGATTTTTGATGGATTTGGGGCTGGGAAATCAGGGATTTACGAGGGAAAATATATCGAGATCAAGGACAAATTGACAAATTGGAAGAATTTCGATCGGCTGCTTGGATTACAAAAGGGTATGCGGGTATCCACATCCTTTCCAGAGATTTTGTGAAAAGGACGCTGTTTTCAGGTTGTTTCCCAAATCCCTGAACATGTCTTCCCCATGCAACACCCTGCCTCAGGTCCACATTCCTGGTTCTTCAATTCTTCTGCTTCTTCACCCTGACCAAGTTTTGGGCTCTGGCACTGCACCCATGACAGCGAAATATCACATAAGGAAGAATCTCCGCAAAATGGATAAGAAAGGCGAATGTGTACCATCTTTTCACCCTAATGGCAGGATCTCCAAACTATGAATCATCTTGAGCACTCCAGGTGCAAAAAATGCAGAATGACCTCTGGCTTCTTGGCTTTGTAGAACATGAAGCTGGAACAGCACAGCAAGCCTCAGTCAATTCAGGGTGCCTGCAGGAGGATCCTGAAATTCCTAAATTGTAGTTGCTGGTTTCCATCCCCCTGTGGATCATCATCCCACTCGAAAATGCCAATATCATCCACTTGCCCAATGTATCCTGGAATGGCTGTGAATGGATGTGAATTGTCCTTGAGCCAGGTTGCTGAATGCCAGCATGAAGAGGATGACCACAGGGAAGAGCGCTCCTACCTTGGCCTTGAAGATCAAAGTAAAGGCGTTGTCATCGATTGGAAGAGGTCCTACACCGGCTACACCGCTTCTAGGCTTCAAGGAACGCTTAAGCAGCATAAACACTTCATGCCAGCGTATGCCAGCAATGTAGTACGTACATAAGTACGAACGAATGAATGAATGACGGAATGAAGGACTGAAGGACTGAAGGACGGACTGACTGACTGACTGACGGACTGACTGACTGATAAATGAATGAATGAATGAATGAATGGATGTAGAGATAGATAGATAGATAGATAGATAGATAGATAGATAGATAGATAGATAGATAGATAGATAGATAGATAGATAGATAGATAGATAGATAGAGAGAAAGATAGATAGACAAACAGATAGACAGATAGACAAACAGATAGACTGATAGAGATAGATAGAGAGATAGATCGATAGATCCATCGATCGATCGATCCACAGACAGAAAGATAGACAAACAAATAGATAATAATATGTGTACACATATATATATATATATATATGTACATGTATATATATATATATATGTGTGTGTGTGTGCTTGTGTAAAACTATGTAAAGATGTATTGCATGTTTCCAAATAAAACTTTCGATATCTTTTGGTAGTTCTAGATGTTCTAGATGTAGCCACTCTGTGGTACGGCATGAATCGTCCCACATGGGCCTGATCACACGGTTCACACAAGTGTTCACGCTGTCCTTTCGGATTGAGTGGGTACAATGTCGTGGTAGCAGCTGCGGCTTGGTTGTCTTCACTGTGGAATCCTGCCATTTGGGCTCGATCTCCATCAACGCTGACGGATCCATTCTTGTGTCCAAGAATCTCCTGTTCATATCCTGGACCATTCATTGAACATGTTCAAAGGTCGAATGTCCAACTTCCTAGACTTGCACGCCATTTTTCCAGCACCAATTCTTATCAATCTTCCAGGATCGGAGCGCCTGCATCCAGCGTGTCCGCGGCCAACACACCTTGCTTTTGGCCGAAGCGATGATTGTCGTGCACCGAAACCTGATGACGCTTCCGAGGCAAGACAGGATACCCAAATGCTGCAAACGAAAGTTGTAACATGATACCCTCTGGTAATCAAACATGGCAACGAAATTCGCGGTTTATAGATGATTTTCCCATGAAATCCTCCATTTATATCCATTTATAGGGGATTTTCAATTGCCAAGGTTGATTACCGGAGGGTACCTCTGATTCTGAGAAATTGCCGTTTGCATGTCAAGAAATACCAAGGGATATGCCACAATTTACTGCAAGGAGCAAACTCATGGGCCTCCCCTTGCGCATCCACTTTGGTCTCAATGCGCATCATTCTGGAATCATCTGCAGCACCTGGGACCAGATTGAAGATGTGGGATGATGTGGGTATGGCGGGTATGGGTGACAGTCCGTGATTTCTAGTAGAAACGTTCCAAGTATTTGGCTTTGTCTGAAAATAGGCTACCACCAGTTCCAAGGGATTACCATCATTTTCCCTATTGCCATTTGGGGGTATACCCAATTTTCTGACAGATCTATTTGACGGATGTGGGACCAGAATTGGATCACAGCCAGCCCTCACCAGGCCGCCAAGCAACCAAGCACGAAAAGGCAGATCCAAATTCTGCGAATCATGGAGGACACAGGGGTGGGAATTATAACCTCAGGTGCTCACCAAGAAAGCAAATCCCAAGCATCTGGGAATGGGTCAGCAGCCTGGTACTTCTACCCGGATCAACACCCAAATCGCTGACAAATGTTCCTGTTCATCCCTCCACCCATCTGGAAAATCATGGCTTTTGATCCGTGCCCATTGCAAAAGTCAGCAATGCAGATTTAGCTAAGGCTCAGACTCACGAAGGGCAAACAACTTTTAGAGACTGCGTGTCTGAACCACTGGGTGGCTGCAGCTAAGGTATAGCAAAATGTGTGGAGACTAAAGTTCATCAATGACAGCCAGTCAACATACTTTTCACATGTTGATGAACAACCCTCGAGGTTCTCTTATTCAGGACTGACATTATTTGTAATTGCTGCTTGCAGTACATGCACGACGCATCTCATTCCCAATAGTCATGGAAACAAACCATATATTTAACCAACAAGTTGTATTGTTGCTCCCATTTTTCTTGGCAACCCCCATAGTTGATGCTAAAATCCCATATTCGCATGCTTTGTCCCAATGATTTACATTCCATGCCAAATATATATAACATTTATCCACAACGCCAGATCCTCAGCACCCTCCGTTTACCGCTGGTGAGATTGAACAAAATTGAGCCCACTCAATAATCGACGTAATCCCATATAAAACATTATAAAACCCATATTTATCCCAGAGTTGTCCCAGATTCATCCCATATATTTCTCCCATGAAATCCCAAAAGTTCGAGGCTGCACGCCTGTGGACCACCTGCGGGCACAAGCTGTTGCGCCTGGGCTGGGAAAATCCCCGAAGTCAAAGGAGGTTTTTAGCTGGGAAAATGGATATATAATTATTACAAACAAACACACACGCATTCATATAACTATATCTACAGTATATGGATAGATCTAGATAGCTAGATCTATAATTTATCTATTGCTATGAATAGAACAAATGAGTTGCTTGTTATTTAGATCTATCTGGATAGGTGATTGGATAAATATTGGATACATATCTATTCAATTTGAACACCTATAATGATAAGATATCTATAGATAAATATTGGATTACGGATGGCACACATTGTCATAGATAAGCTAAAGATTTGTGGAATTTAGATCCCCAATGATGGGCAACCTCAAGAAACAATCCACAATAGTATGAACAGTTTGTGGGATGATATTTGGATGGATCTATCTGGATAGATCTATAATGATCTTTATATCTGGATAGATCTATCTGGATAGATAATGTGATAAATAGTAAACCCATATTATACCGATTTTCTGGAGAGATGAGCTATAGATAATTGGATAGATAGTTTGTAAAAACTGGATGTTCAAATAGTTTTTTCTGATCAATGGACAGTCTACGTCTCTGGATAAACCGTAATGAACTGCAATCTAATATAATCTAATCATGAATAATGATAATAATGTCAAGCCGGGATCAATAAGCGACTTGGCTGTTTAACTATGTATTTATGAGGAACCACCCAATTTTCAATCAACATTTATTGGTCCCGGGTTGACATTAAGCTAAGGATCTATCTATCTATCTGTCTGTCTATCTATCTATCTACCTACCTATCTATCTATCGATCGGTCTTTCTATCTAGTCCCATCTATCTATCGAACGGTCGATCGATCTATATCCATCCGTCAAATATTTTCTAATCATATTTCATCCGATCTAATCCCATTTAATCCTATCTCAGTCTATCTAAATCTATGTATCGATGTATCTATCATTATCTATCTATCTACCTATCTAACTATGTACCCAACTAATTCTTTAAAGCTAAAAATTCAGGAGGTTTTCAACAAAGCGATCCAACCCATTGTTCAAGGGGTAATCAACGAAACACATACATACTGAACAACGCCCTGCTCCCATGGTATCGAATAATGACCTCCCTCAAAGGAAGGAGTTCCCGAAAGCAAGTCATCCCCCCTGCTACAATTTGCATTGCCAATCACAATTTCCTAAGAAATTCTTCCCTTTGCAAATCCAAGAATTTCTCAAAAGATTGATTCCTGCACAGCCCTTTGTATGAAGACATGCGTGCAAACAATTGCCCAAAGGGGTGATCCATGAACCACCTAGATAGTGAAGAATGTTGTGTTGCCAGAACATGCCAGTTGTCCCTCAGTAGGTTTACATTTACTAATCGCCACTTCCAAAGAATACTTCTTCCCTCTACAATTCCAAAGAGAGAGAAAGACAGAAAAATGCAAGAAGGATCCAAGAAAAGAAAGGAGAGGAAGGAACAAAACAAGAGACAACCCCAAAAAAGTGAACGAACCTGAAAGACACCACAAAAGAAAACACATGGAAAGGCAGGAGGCAGGAGGCAAGGAGAGAAAAGAACAAAGAAAGGAAATAAACGAAGGACACGTAAAAGAGACAGAACAAGGAAACACTCGTGAGCTCAACAAAGCAGGGCTAGCAACTTAAAGGAATCAAATGGCGCGATTTGAAGTTCTTACTTAAACCCCTGAGCCGCTTGTTCTTGAGACTGTCTCCAGGGATGAAGGGGTGTGGACTAATACGGGTCCATCATTACAGTAGATGATATGTGTATGTATAATTTCATGAGTGCAGGTATATGTACATATACAGTTCCACATTGTTCAATTAATCATCTCTGAATAGGTCACGAATCAGGCTACAAGAATTCTGGGGTCCCTGCTTTCCGCTCTCCAATCTCCTTCTTCATCTCCTACATCGCTGCGCGGTGTCTGCTTGATCTGCAAGCGTTTTTTTAAGGCGACTTAGTGAGGCGCCAAGACCTCCAGGTATCTCCTTCAAAAACAGAAGCACCATCATCAACATCCGAGTATGGTACCTAAAAATGGGGGATTACCCCACAATCCAGCTTTGCACTCTGAAAAAAGGCGAGCCTGATGATTTTCACCTGTGGGATGGGATGTCAACAACGCCAACTCAACCCAGCTGCGCCTCGCATTCTCTTCGCAAAGCCGCGACCTGAATCATGGACAAGCAATTTTGGCGTCAATGGAAAAACCTCACATCTTAAAATTATCTGTAGCCAGATTTCAGACCATTGATTGAAGTATCTTAACACATATGTTGGGCTATAGTTAGGTGGTTTTAACCCACAAAAATGTCAGCCAGTTGGGATCATGATCCTCCTGAAAAACAGAACGCAAAGCAAAACACACAAAACACTATCTAAAACCACCAGCCAGTGGTACCGCATTTCCGATTGCGCACGACTCAAAAGCAACAGTGCCTTCTTATTGTGCTCTATTTCCGCCTTCTCCTGTCGCAGGTGTTGAGGATCAAAAGGCGCAGGTGACATTGCCAGATGTTGGACAAGGACCTTCACAGACTCAGGAAGTGGAGGTGGAGATCCATGAGACAGGGAGGGTAGATAGACATTTTGAACAGTCAACAACTATAAAAGAAAAACACGAGTGCAAACCAGCCACAATCCGGACCCCCCTCCACGGATGGAACTTCTGACCTGTCTGGCAGCTTGCGAATTCTCCAGCTGAGACATCTTCATACCTGATTTCTGCGAGAGGCCACTCGCTTACAAACAAGGGGGGAGGTTATTCAATTTTATCCAATTTTGTGAGTAATTTCATTTATCACTATTTTAATTGGGGCTATCCCCTCCCCAATCCAGGGTTTGTGTATCCGGGGGTGACATCTAATGCGAGCCCTACTGCCTGAAGCTGCTCGATGGCTGGATATGTCGACGAAAGTTGGGCTACCCCAAAATCATGGCTTTCCCCATCAAACAATGATCAATGACTTGGATAAAAACTAAAAATCATAGGTTTTCCGTGGTTTTCCCTGATCAAAAATGACGAATGACTTGGATGAGAACTAAATATCATAGGATATCATAGGTTTTCCATGGTTTTCCCTTTTTCAACTTGCATGATAACTTGATAACTTCAGGTCCCCCCGCACGACTTCGGAACCCCAAACATGTCTCAACGCCGCCGCCGGCGCACAGACGATGTCCACGGCCTCGTCGGCCCGTTGAAGCCTCAGGAGTCAACCCACCATGACTCTCATGATGTCATGTTCCAAACGGGTTTCCCCATGGGTTTTCTACATCTATCTTAGTTTCTCTCCATCGCCTTCTCGAAGAGTTCAGCTGAGCTAAAGGCGAGTGCAAAACAAGCGCACCACAAGGAAAGATGGGAGTGTCAGCAGCTGAGGTTGTCAACAAGCTGCGTCATCTATCTTAGTTTACCCTGGGGTAATCATCCGTAAAAAAAGATATCAGTAATGATAAGCCATTGTTTGGAAACAATCTTGAAACAAACATCTTCTTTTGTTGTGTGTGTTGTTTCAAACATCGAACATACTTGAGCCACTTCCAGAGCCAACCCCAGGTTGCTGACCGCTCATTGGGCAGCTTGGATGGGCAGGCTTCCAGCTTACGTCTCTCTTCTTCCACCTCCTTTGAAAGGGTGCACTGCCATGGGGCTAAGGGAAAACTATGGAGAAATTACAGGACTCCTATATTTGGAGTAGACACTCTGGATTCCTATAGATTCTCACCAACCGACCTGGTGAAACACTCTTGAGCGGCATCAGCTCCCAGTCAAGCAAAACACAGATTGCATGAGGATCTTACTGCTATCCATCCCTGAAGTATAGCTTTTTTCCAGGTGCCTTATATCTTTAGGCAGCACGTAGTCATGAGGAACGAACGCTGATCTCAGAAAGGGCACCTGAGATTTGTTGCGTAAACACTTGGAACGCACAACGTTTCCAGTGTAAATGGTAAACAAACCAACCCATTTGGAGTGGAATTATTGTCGTTCTCTCATGCCCAGCCGCGCACAAACCTCAGTTTTGGAATGTATAGTAGCTACGTAACTATTGGTAATAACAGCCCAACAGAATTTGACAACATGTCGAAAAACGGTGTACCCTCCAGTAATCGAACATGGCAATTGGAAACCCCTCATAAATGAAGGTTTATAGCTGGGAAAATCATCGAACTGAATGGAATTTTCCAGCAAGCCATGTTTGATTACCGGAGGATATTTCAAATATTTTCCAACATGGGTATGGCCAAAACATGCCAAAACCCTGGTATCAATAGTTGCTGGTCAATGGATGCTAATTCTCCCAGTATCCCCCTCTAGAATCCTCTAGATATTACCTGGAACCCGGGTGGGGTCACTTTATAAGAAAAATCCTTATAAAGTGGTTCCTGGGCTAAAATACGCTTATACATATGGTAACTTGACACATCCCCACATCTTCAACTCCCAGGCTACTTCACGTCCTATGTCTACAACTCGCACCTGTCGCAACTTCTTTTCAGCCTTCCTCTCAGCAACTTCCTCTGTGCGGATCCTGCCGGCAGGCTCCTGAATTTGGGGAAGCAGTTAGTTTACGAACTGGAACATCATCACCTTTTAATAGATAACCATGATAACCTCTGGAAATCAAACGTGGGGAATCTGCTACACATGGAAGATCATGGAAGTTTTGACGAAGAACACATCAATGCGGGTTTTCAATTGCCACGTTTGATCTCTGGCCATGGCTTCCAGGTAGCAAACTCGCTACCTATCACCGGAGAGTAATCTGGGTAGAATGTCCAAAATAGACGTTCACAGTAGCACACAAATTATAGTTTAAAGATGTTGAAAGCTGTTCACAGAAAATACCAGCCAGGTATAGCTAGTTCATCTTTGAATCGTTGTCTGCTGAAGTGCGTCATCGCCTGGCTTCACTGCGTTCCATCTGAGCAATTTCCGCAAAAATGGATTCTGCCTGTCAGGGATCAGCTGGCCTCCTCAGGGATCATTATCCCAGTCAGGCTGGCTTGAAAAAAAATGGTGTTTGAAACCAGCAATTGGATCATCATTTGTTACATTCCCATTCAAATCTCCATTGTATCAGCATCTTAGATGATTTAGATGGTTGAGTCCTCATTTGAGATGGGAAATCCTGTAAAATCCCATTAATATTCAATGATTTTCATGTTGATCTCAAGTGAGTGGAACATCTGACAACCTCAGCCTCAGCACATGTTGTTGGTTCGGAACACGTGAAACTCCCAAAAATGGATGAAGGGAAAACCTGCACGAAAGCATCATATTTATTGGTCAAAATCATATTATCCTTCAACCATCAACCAACCCAAATGAAAAACAACCCCTCCGCAACCTCAAAGTGGTGGCGCTGACGCTGCTTCTTGGCTTCCGCCTCACCTCAGAGCAGTGAGAAAAACGTCCACAGGTGATGGGTGAGAACACCCCCAAACACTTACCAAACATGGAAAAATGATGAAACATGGATGTATACATATACATATACATACACATACACATATACATATACAAATACATATACATATACATACACGCACATGTATTTTTATATGTATATACTTTATACATATCATTGTCTACACATGTTACAATATGTTCCAATATATATATATATATTATATATTATAGAAGGCTTTTCCAACCATACCGAATCTTAAGTTCCAGTACTGGGGTTGCCAACCATTAGCTGGAATATGCATGGTCGTTCATGCCAAAAAAAGCAGCCTATATGGGCCTATGCCAATGCCCGCATTGGTGGGACCGGGGTCTGGGAATTTGACCCACACCCACCTTGACCATTGCCCTGCAAGGAATGCGGCAGCTCTGCAGTTTTTTTTGGTCCCATGGCGGTGCCTCTGTCTGCCCAGCATGGTGCTGGCAGCCTCAGGATTTTTTCCACAAGCAGAGCCGTTGTGATGAGCTTGTAGATGGACCTGAACAGTGGAGTGGAATATGTCAAATCATGTCAAATCAATCCTGCAAGCTACTGAGCTGCACGAGGGATCTGTGCAGAAAGTGAATGTGAACAAGCCACGCCTTCAAAGTCCTATTTCACTGGGCACCCTTTGGCAGAGCAAGCACCAAACTCCTCAAGCACCAAAATAGAGCCCTGGAGACTCTGAGGCGTCTGGCAATCCAAACGAATCCAAACTGGCAATGAAGATCTATGGAAGACTCTCTCCTGAAAACCTGGGTTTCTCATTACCACCCAGCTGAAGAGGATGCACTTTGTTGCAAGGTGTCCTTCTTCCACTTGCTCATGTAGCCATTGCACCACTCCTCTGTAAGACTCCCGTGACTTCCAGAAGCGTACCCCAATTAGATGCACCAAGTGCTTCGTAGGAGTGACAGGGATTGAGAGGGTTACCAAATGGTACAACCGTTCTGTGTAGCAGTCATTCACTATGGATCTTTGCGACACGCCCAAAATACCAAGATACTATAAGAATCTATAAGATACTATGGCCATTCAATCGACTGCCGTGGTCATGCAGGACCTCAACAAAGGCATGTGACTGCGATTGTAGTCACAACGAAGCAGCAGGGTTGCAGGATACAACTGAGGCAGCTGAACATTTCTCCTGTTCGCAAAGCACTCCCTTGCACCCGCAGGCCTCACAGGTCGGGACCAAAGGTGCGGTTCGCTGACAAAGCGCTGCGCGCTGTTCACTTTTAGCAGCTGCGCCTCACGCAAGTCGCATACGATGGTCTTGAAGCGTTCGTATTCCTTGGTCGCAGTTCCAGGTAATGATGGGCCCATACTGCTTGCAAATGGGGCCCCGCAACCTCAGCCTCCCATACCGACCTCCAGGATCCTGCAGGCTGTGGGCAATAATTGATTTCAAGGATGCCCCGATTTCCCTGGCCACAAATAGTCTACACATAGTTTAACCAATGTTGAACACTGTTTACCCCCAGAGGGTGTGTTGCCAACATGGGGTGCTCCCAAGTCACAGCATCACCACAAGCTTCGCCCACAATACCGGCGGGTGCATCCACCGAAAGCGCTTGCTCAACTCGAGCCTCGACCTTGGGTGATCCCCCAACTGACACACAACCAATTGCCAACGTTCTTGAACAGGGATCGAAATGGATGGAATAACTGCAAAAGTTGAATATAGTTGAATGATGTTGAATGGCCATCGAGGATCTCTCTCTCTCTCTCTCTCTATCTTTCTCCTCATCGCCATCTGGTCGAGTTCAGCGAGGCTGAAGGTGATCAGGTGGCCCAGCCGTATCAAGCAAGGATCACCGTCCACAAAATTTGAAGGACTTTGAGATCGCCCAAAATCTTTAGAACATTTTGGACGCAACTAGCACTGAGACTCTCACCACCAAAGCACCAGCAACCAGTACCACCTGAGTGGTTTCAACTCGTCTGTTCAAACTTCGAACATTTCCCATCAAAATATGTTTTGCATTGCTTGTCACATCAGAGTTTGGTCATGTTTCGTGTTGCATTCTGCGAAGCTCAGAGTGGCGCAGCGGCTTTGAGGAACTGCATTGAGACAGCGGGATGGACAGCGGCACGGCGACCTTTCGCAACACAGCGACTGAGCCGGACAGCTGCAGGGAACCAGGTCGCCAGTGGCCAATTCGTACAGGCTTCGTTCATCCAGGTGTTGGCACAAAGCTTCCGTTCGAGTGTAACAGTGGCTCCAGCAGCAACTTTTTGTGCATTGTTTTTCCATTAGCCCCTGGGATAGATCTTGCTTCTTTGAGCAAGACGTCAATGTACAACTTCATCATGCGGGTCTATCTGAAAATGGGGGGTTATAGCGTACACCAAATGGCCATTTAATGAGAAATATATATATAGAAATAACATGGTTCACCAATGGATTTGGGATACCCAATTTTCAGACAAACCCATGCCAACATCAATGAAGCTAATCATCTTCTGGGATCTTCTGGGTGTCTTGGGCGTCATGCGTCATGTTGTTGCAGGGTATCCTGCCAGCTGAACACGCCAATCGCCATCTTCACTTTGCCTGCCTTGGCACCAAGGGTTTCCAAAGCACCAGGTTCCATTCCCTAATCTTAAACACAATCAGTAAGAGGCTCCAATCTGAATAGATCCAATGCACATCCAGGGTTTCCAAGGAGTATTTGATGACAGCGGGAAGGAATAATTTAAGATATCGCCCCACTTTGTTACTATCTTCAAATTATGACTATTGCTTAGAACTAAGGTACAGCTGGCTGGATCGCAGGTTGGTATTCAATCATCCAATTTTTCTGAGCTTTTTTCCGAGCCGGGCCGTATTCTCTGACAACCTAACGTGGCAATGGAAAATCCTTCAGATACTCAATACCAACTATATCACCTATATCAAGTATATTAACTATGTCAGCTATTTAGGTAGATGATTTGATTTCCCGGCCTACCATGTTTGGTCACCACCCAAATGTCCCACCTGGCAGGAGCTGAAAAGCCCACGTGGCTTCCTGTTGAGCTCCGATCATATGCTCCGCCAAGGGTTTGTTCCCCCAAGAATCGATACCTCCCACGCCCATCTGCAGGGCATCGATGCACAGGGCCTTGGGTTTGGAATCAGAGCACTGTCCTGGATGATTTGCATCATTTTGTGGCATTTCCCGCAAACATATGCATGTCTTATAGGGAAAATGATCGAAATGACGATAATTATTGGATTTAGATTTAGATGGATTTAGGAGGGGATTTCATTTTCAGCGGACCTAGTTCCATCCGATTTCACTGGTGCATAACTCCAGTCCGCTGTAGTGATTAGCGTTTGAGGTTCAGGGCACAGTGCTGTGGGACCATCCCATAGAATTGATGGAGTGGACACGCAAAAAGAGCGGTGAAACCAGGCCATAACTGCTACCCTCTGGCAAACTAACATAACTATGGGAAATCACCATTCTTAATGGGAAAATCCACTGTAAATGGCAATTTTCAATAGCTATGTTAGTTTACCAGAGGGTAATAACAAGCCATCTCCTGGACTTCGAAACATGGCCTGATGCTATGGGCGAAATCGACCATTCGAACATGGTCTGATGCTGACATCAACCTACAATGACTGCCCATGGCCATCCAAAGGCACCGTGGTGGGGCGTTCCACTAGCTCCCCGGCGTGCAAGAAGCGCTGCGTTGCCTTCTCTTCGCCCCCATCGAAGTCTGATAGGTCGTAACGATGGCACTGCATCTCCAACATTGGCGGATCCTGGAGTCATTTTGGTCTCTGGTAATTTGACAAAGCTATGGAAAACCTCCGTATTTTTGATCTTTTTGTAGAGGCAAATCATCTATAAGTAGGCCATCTTTCATAGCTATGTTAAATTACTGGAAGGTATATGTCATGTTGATCAGTGGGATTTTCCATAGGGTCTTCTCATGTCTATTTTAAGAGAAACCAATCTGAACAAAAATGCTGCGCAGTGGGATAAGCCAAGCTCCTTTGATGTTGATGGCCAGGAAAAATTGCCTTACCAAATAATCCAATATATACATCATACGTCTGGCTAGACTACAAGAATTCACCATATAAGCCCAATTTTGGACCACAATGGACAATCTTCCCAATCCTAGCCATCATTTCCAATGACATCACAGGGTATCGTTATAATCCACACATATTCAGATGGCGGTGTTTGCGTCCCATCCTTGGCAGCGATAAAGAGCATGTTGCAGGCATCACTCTGCTTCCTTTTCAAGGCCATCCATCGAGTTTGGAACTTGTTTCCTTGGTGACTTGAAGAAACTGTTGCTGCGAAAGGTTTCACTAACTTTGTGGGCGATATGATTAATATGGTAAGACCATCTATATAATCAGATCTAATCCAGAAAAAAATGAAAAACAATGTGCATCTTTTTTCTATCCAGTTTCCATTCTCTTGCGGCCGGACATATTTCACTGTTTGCTCCAGGATGCTTCCCTGGTGCAGCCCCACTCTGGCCGAGGCATGTCGGTCCAGGTAGGATTCATGCGGACCGCGGCCAAACCATTCGACATCTTCAAAGCCATCCACCAAAGTTGTCGTGAAGCCAATCCGCATGGGGGCAGATTGGTCCTGCGATGCAGAAGGATTTTTTGAGATAGAAAGTGAAGCTTCATCCCTGACGAAGCTTCATCCAATGGCAAAAGGCAAGAAGACGTGTAAGACAGGGTAAGACAAGGTAAAATTGTCTTTTTCTGGGAGCAGACTTGTCAACTATAGTCAGCTCCTAGCAGAATGGGCATTCAATCAGCTCTAGGCTGCTTTGGTGTTGCTTGATCCCTCCAAAACCAACATGCAATATCCATCCTTGATGTCCAGAGTGAACTCAGTGAGGGATGACTCTTTGTCCACCACAACAGCGTTCTCATTAGAAACAGCCAAGAATTTCCCGTCTGTCTCCAGTGACACCTTGGGGGATGATGTGGCGAGGCGGCGGCTTGCGGCTCTTGCCGATGGATGATCACCACACATGAAGTCTTTGCTTGCACATGAGGTTGTCGCTTTCACAGAAGTTCATGCCAACTTTAGATTCATGCTGAAGCGAGACAATTTATGGCCATATCATTTTACTTGCTGGAGCTTTGCAATCTTTGCATTGAAATAACGTGATTGGCACCGAAACTCAACAACGGATTCGTGGCTCTTGTTCCCGATACTAATAAACTGCAAAAACATCGGACATTGCCGGAGTGGAAATAAAGATATCCACCGCAGATTGCACGTGTTTGCAGTTGGTTGTCGGTATGATCCCGCCGCCCTAATGTACACATCTCGAAAATTAATGCCCTTCTAATGCATAAGTCCAAGGTTAAACTAAACCATTTATTGTTTCAAATGTGTATAATATAATCATTTGAATATGAGGTTACTGAGGTTACCAGAATTACCAGTTGGTAGATACAGTAGTTATTAATGCACATACACAATTGGGTTGGATATTACCTACTTGCACTTGGCAACTGTGATGGAGCCACGACTAAAAGTGTTGGAATATATACATTGAATGATGGCCATTATAGGGGGTTGCTTTAAAAATGAAGGCACGGATTTAATAATTGGATGAGATTGTAGTAACCCCAAACCGATAGAAAAGCAAAATCCTACTGAAATAGTAAAGAATTACGTTTCTATCGTTTCCGAGGCTAATATGGCTTGGTGTTGGTTTGTTCAAAGTTGAACATAAAGACTCAAAACATTCAGAGCTGATCCTAATTTTCTCCATTATTTGCTGGCCACTGGGGTGGGGTACCCCATTTTCAGACAACCACAAATTGGCTATAGTCATAGTTGGGTAGAAAAATCATGAAAAATCGCATTTTATCCCAATCGTAGTGGATTGAACATGCCTTCAGTTGATTCATCCAATTAAGATCAATTCTACAATCATACAGAAACAGCTCCCATTTCGGGATGAACCTGCCATGGTTTTTGACACATATTCCTCTCACCCTCCAGGGCCCTCCCGGGCACCTGGTCGCCCGACTGCAGCTTCCCGGGGCCCTCCTTCCGCCGAATCCTCCAGCAGGGCGTCCTGGGATCCCCCGTGGCCTCGACACGCAGAGCGCTGGTGCCATCCGGCCTTGGCGAGTCATGGAAACTCTGGGCAGTTCACCAAGGAACATACTGGTTTTCAAGGTGAAAATCAAGAAACGTATCGGAAGAACAGTGAAAACTAATGAAAACTAGGGGTTTAATGGGATTTCATGAGATTCATGGAGATTTGATCTGGATTTAATAGTGGTTTAAGATTAATTAGCTATAGAGTTTAGGGTGACCTAAATTGGATTTAATGGATGTCTCTCTCTCTCTCTCTCTCTCACTCTCTCTCTCTCTCTCACTCTCTCTCTCCATCACCATCTGTCAAGACTGCCGTGTGGGCAGCAGCTAATGGGATCTACCCTCTGGCTATTCAATATAGCCATGGAACATGGCCCATTTATAGATAATTTACCCCAGCAGGTATAGGGTTTCCTGCAGATTTTCCCTATCCATCTGAATCATTATGAACTATCATTCCTTGTCTTAAGATATCTTAAGCCTTTAGCATCATCAGAGAGATCAAACATTTTGTATCATCACCGATCATCTGTGAAATAGTGAAGCCACATACGTTCTTCCATTCTCACTCATTCTTAAGCAGGCAGGCATCCCTTCCAGTGATAAAGAGAACATTTTGGGCTATCCAATTGAATCATCGATTTCAATCATGTTTCATTATTGCAGCCGTCAAATGCTGATGGATCTCAGCAAAAGTTACAACAGGATCACAGATGCAGGACCCCTGAGGAACTGGCAGTGCAACAGACTGAGCTGTTGGAACGATGCCATGTAGTAACAGCTCTGCTTCCGTCTTTCCGGTTACGGCCTGATGGGCAAAAAGGCCTCCTGGATGGCCGGGTTGTAGTGACTTCCTAATTTAAAGACCGTCTAAGATGAGGTACGGATGGGCCAACGGGCCCAACAACTCAGCCATGTTAAAAGCATTGACTCATTTTCAACAATTATTTACTATAGTATGTCTTAGTATGTCAGAAAAAATGGGGGGTGAGAATCTTGACCCATACCCACTTGTTGCCTGAAGAGCGATCTTGTCACCATGTTCCAGCTGTTTGCCTGGTTCTTTTGCCTCACATGTGCGAAACTTAGAGCTTGGATCGTGGCTGGATGATCATGGATGATATTTTCCATGATCATACACAGAGTTGCGCATGTAGCTTGAGATCATTTTAAATCCCATCCACAACTGGCAGGGATGTGGATATGTCGTATGACAATTCAAGCTAGTACATATATGAATATCAAATAAAAAACTATTCTTCATTGATTGACTCGCTGCAGTTTTCGTTTGGGTGGGCGATGTTTTTTCAATCTGCTGCCGGCACGCCGCGTTCATCGTCAGGGATTGCCACTCGCCCATGTCGTGCCATCGAGCTCTGACCATGTTGCCTTCCACATCGAGGTGCCGGTTGGTGCAGGACCGCAGATATCCTCAGCTTTTTCGAAACCACCAACTTGAGTGTGGTACCTGAAAACAAGGGTTATAAGTTATACGAGTACCATGGTTTGCCTCCACAACTGGCAATTTCAATGGAGATCGTGATGATGATGATGATGATGATGATGATGATGATGATGATGATGATGATGATGATGATGATGATGAATAATAACCGAATTGAGGGGTAGCCTATTTTTGGACCCACTTGGCCAGGATGGGAGATGGCCGGAGATTGATGGAGTTGTTTCATGTTCTTTTCCGTTTGATAGACCACCCGGATGCAATGTATGAACTAACTTCACCCAAGTTTATACAAACAACGCAACAGTATGCAAAAGTAACATCATGTATGAAGCATCATTTTTGTGGGTTCCAAGTTGGATCTATCCTACCAAAATGGCTCCCTACTATAACGAGTACTGGGTACTACTGCGCATCCCCAGTGAAGCCTGGGTCTAACCCCAGTAAAGGGGGTTACAGTAAATCATTCGGGATTCAACCAGCCCAATAGGTGACACCACCAGTGATGGTGAATTCGCCCTCAATAAAGGTGGTTGGTGGTGAAGATTCGCCCCCTTTTTTTTTCTGCCCCGAGTCCAACTCCACCCGCGAGCGCCGGGCGCGGCCCAGTACCAACGCAGGGCTGCCAGTGAGCTTTCACAGTGATGCCAAGCGAGGAAACCGTGTAGGTCACAGCGAGCTTAGCACCTCCTGGAGGGGATCTCAGATTCTCGATGGTTGGATGTGTTGGTAGTTGGTAGTTTCTCGAATGCTTTGCTGGCTAAAATATTTCAAACACATAACAGTCCATTAAGCATGATTTTCCTCAAAGATCTTCAAAGGATGGACAAGTTAAGAATGGAACAGTTGCAGTACCATATCCAAAAAACAATTCTGAATCAACCAGTGATGCTCAACGTGGATTTAGCTCCGCTACAAGCTGTCACTTCCACCAGTTCCGCTCCTGCTCCAATGCCCAGCATTCCACTGATGTTCACCATGCCGGGACCCGGCACAATGTGTAAATCTTCCAGCCTCAGGTCGTGTTAAAAACCTGACCATTTTCAACAAACCGTCTGTGGTACAAGTAGCTTGTTGAAGATCCTCAAACAACGAGGGGCCTATAACCCATTCTTCTAAGAGAAAAATGGACATCGTCATATTCTTTTGGTAAATTTAGGCCATGGAAAAACTGTGAGTGCTGGTTGTTACCCACAAATCTGCAGGAATTTCGGGGAATCAGAAATAAAGCCATGTATATATGAGGAATCCGGAAACATACGGAAGGGGGGGTCAGGAAAACAGGAAAACACGGGGGACACGGAAAAGGAATCAGCACCGGGAATCAGAAGAGATGAGAATCAACAAGGACGACCAATTAAAAGCTGCGAAAACTTGCGAAAAACTGGAAATCCAAAAGTTCATCAAAGATCCTGAGTGATAAAGTTGTTGATCAATTTCCCGCCCTCACCACGGCAGCCGTGGGAAGTCTCAATGGCTCGGCTAAGTGGCAAGACCGCATGTCGGCCAGCAAAACGCCAGCAAGCGCAATCCTTGTGTAGATTTGCTCCTGGAAAATGTAACCATGACCTTCCTCCACAAGGTTCATTTGTGGGGTTACTAACCACACCAGTGAGAGTAAACTAACAGGACGAATATTGCTGGCTCAATCCCCATGCAGTTTGGGCAGAAGTATTGATATGAAGAGTGGGTGGGAAACCACTATATGAAAAAAGTGAAGCTGCTACTGGTCAGCTTCAGTTGTAAATTGCAAAATCTGAAGCATTTCTGTTTTTGTATAGCAGTTTGTGGTACATTTTGAAGCATGAAAAGCACATGTAAACAGCGTGAAAAGTGCGTGAAATGACCGCCAGCACCATCAAAGAACTAGGATGTCTTACTCACATTGACATGACGGTTTGACTATAGTTTTTGCAAAATAAAAATCTGGTGTGACACTGTGCGCACTACTTTTTTGTGTGGAGCCTGTGGGTCTGGGTCGCGGATGCTATCTTTAGGATTCAGGAATGGCCAGCCAACGGGAAGGGAACTTTTTGGAACCCTTCAAGGTCGGTATTGCTTCTTCTGCATTCCAGATTTGATCAAAGTTTCTGATGATTCTGCTTGTGCTCTTTGGAAGGAAGTTGTGATAGACAATGAAATGATGGGGTTCAGTAAAGACAAGGGGTTGGACTAACCACAGCGTTCCAATACTTGCACTGTAAAATCTACGGTGGGCATCTCAAAACATATTGACTCGAGACCAGCGCTTTCTCAGCTCCGTAAATTCGCAATGGGTTTGTAAACTCTGGCCATCAGAAATGGCAATGGACAATTCCCAATTTGCAAATGACGCGGAAAAAACGTCTGGACAACAATGACTGTGATTTCATTCGATTTTACATTGCTATGTTTGACTCCTGCTATCCCTTAAACATTCCCACTCTTAGACACCTTGCACTTGTCTTGTTCTGGCTCGTTATTTTAAAGTATCAAGCTACCTACCATTACCCACCCCAACGCAACTCTCCCGGTCCATAGTCATTATCCGTCGGTGGCCGCCAGAAGTTTGGCCGCAAGGGTGCTTCCAGCAGCTCCAAACCCTCAAATGCCAGGCCCAACAAGCATCCCGGAGCGGAGGATCCCTGGCAACCGATGCCTCAAACGAGTTCTGCGACTGCCACAGGTGCGAAAAACTGTGGGACCCGTTTGAAACCTGTTTAATTATGTTTAATTAATCTGTTCATTCAATTGATTCTTGACACTTTGATGACGCTTTCACGTTAAGTCCACATCGTCTACTGCTTGTGTGGTGACTGTAGGATGCTGTAGTCCCGCAGAAGTCATTTCTTTGCAGGGATCAACTTTCACCACATCAAAAACCTTCTGGGCCACTTGTTCCCCCTAACCTGTCATAACCTTTCCACATGCCTCAAAATTTTGAACCCCATCCCGCAATTGAGCATCATTCTTAAATTGTGAAAAGGTTCACAAAAAACACAGGGTTGCTAACCAGAAAACCGCAGTCACATATCGAATTTCCATGAGTTTCCACCCAATTTTTCCAATCAACCCCCATGTAAACCATCCCAAGCCCCACGGTTTTTTTCCAAGCCACGCACCCTTAGGTCCCCCGCATCCAGCAGCACTTCGCATCCCAAGCGCTGCACCTTGGGATCGAAGCCCGGCGGAGCTGCCACCGTCTCCAGCGGCTGCTGCGGCAGCGGCCACTGCTCCCAGGCCACCTCTGAGCCCTTCTCCAAGCAGGGCTCAGACTGACCTGATGGCGACATTTTCTGCATGGATGGATGGTTTTGGATGTTGCTTTTTCATGTGCAAGAATATATGCCGTGACCTCAAAGTAAGCAAATAGGCTGGCGCTGCGGACAAAAGGCGCATACGAGCGGAAATGAGCAAGTGGCATTCACCCTTTGGCACCTTGGTAGGCTCCACTTGTAGAGCTATCAGAGTAAAGATGAGCAGAGTCATCACTGGCTTGAGAATAGTCATAGGCGATAAACTACCATGCTGCCAAAAGGCTTGCGAAGAAGTTGATGGCTTTGTAGGCACTTGAACTGTTTGCGCACAATGAGCCGGTACGTTGATGCCTGTTGATCAAGAAGACTGCCGCAAGCAAGTTCGAAAGAGCTCACAAGAGTTCAAACTATCGAACGAACGTGAAGGCAAAACAGTCAAGAGCAGACATATGCAGGACATGATTGAAAGGAAAGCTGTCGTCCATTTCAGCACCGTTTCATCCTATGACCGTTTTGCCTTCAAGCTTGCCAGTCTCGACAATCAGGCCGTTGACGCTGATCTGCCAGGCGAAGTCCAAGTGGTCAAGCGTGAGGAAGTCATAGCCTTGGATAGACTCTACCCAAAAAAAAACATTTTTGAAACGACACTGGAAGTGGAAAACCAAAAATCATTGGTCACACACATCATCTTCACGGGACCTGATCCTGTTCAGCTACCAGTTGCAGCCGAATCCGTGGTTACATGTGGTTAAGCTGGCAAGTAACGGTTCTGAATGGTGACCGTTCCAGCTTCCAAATCGGCTTGGAACGTCACCGGCTGCATGACCTTTTTGGCCTCGAAGAGGTGGGGACTGGCTCTTCGGTCAGGCTGCACCAGGCCATTGATGCAGAAATTCAGATCCGAAGGGGTGCCCTTGGCACCGAAGTCACCACCAAAGGCCCAGATTTTCTGGCCGTTCTTTTGGGTCTCAAGGCCCTGGTCCACCCAGTCCCAAATGAAACCTCCTTGCAGCACCTTGGGACACCAGTAGCTGAGAAACTCAAGAGAATCGACATGGATCAAGCGGATCAAATGTCTATCATCCAAAAAACACGAACTAGTTGAACCAATCAATCGCCAAAATCTGCTTGCCTGTTCTTTTTGAACACGACCGGGCCAGGGCACACCATATTGGTAGATGACATCCCAATACTCTTTGAATGCTCCAAGGGTGTTGCCCATGGCATGCGCGTACTCCACCATGATCAAGGGCAAAGCGCCAACATCAGTTTCGTAGAGTTCGCCATACTTCACCAATTTCTGATGACTGGGGTACATCGGGCAGAAGATGTCAGTATTCTGATCCTGAGTGGGGCAAGCACATTTAAAAAAAACTCCGGGCAAATCATCTTAATTAAGAGACATAATAAATCGATATAGATCCGCTGAAGTCCACTGGTGTGTCCCCTAATTGCCATGTCAGTGTGCCTCTCAAATACAGTACTTCTTTTAAAAATTGGCCGCGGGAACGTTTCTGAGCGCCTGTCAATGGTCTCCAAATCGTGGGTGGTCCAAGTTGGCTCCTTCCGCGCATGCTCGTACTGAACCGGTCGGGTTGGATCTCTCCTCTTTAGCCACCTGCCAACATCCCCATGCGTGAGTCAATCAACAAATGCTGCAGACATCATTCAAACATGGTGTATTTAGCGATTTTCTACGGGACATCTATCACAACATGCAAATCATGCAACATAGAATGGAGATGAATAGGGATAAGATATGATAAGATGATAGACATCACAAAATACCAAAAATGTAAACGCATACAATACATTACATCAATTACATCTAGGAGAAATCTAGGACAATCTATGTCGGATCTCAGTGCAGGTAGGTTGCGCGTAGGTCGCGTAATGATTGATTCCTCGACTCGTCAGGTCCAAACAAAATCTCGGGCAGCTCTGCTGATCCATGGGGTGAAGAATTCATTGATTTAAGGTATAATCTACGGGGAAAGCATGGTTTTGACCCCCCCAAGTATCATCAAGGATATATCGGTCTCCTGCATTTTTTTCCTGAATGCGATTCTGGGAGCGTGCAAAAGTCGAACGGAATCGACCGAATCCATGAGTCATCTTGAAGCCAAGGCTCCGTTTCCTGCTTCATTTCCCAAGGACCAGAAGATGATACTTGGAAAATTCTTGTCTCGCTCCTAAGCCGGTGGGACAGAAGAAGATCCGTGACGCCGTAGACGCATCAGCTAGAGATTCAAGGTCTGCGTTGGACCCTCTCCCAGTTGAATGTTTAGCAATGTTTATAATTGCCTAACTTAACTAGGATGATCCCTGATCATAGTATATCTTACAGTCTGTATACGTATACCGCCTTAGCTAGACGGCTCGGAACTGCATTGCAACTGCCACTGCGACCAAAAAGAAGGCTTTGACCTAGCGTCAACGTAGCGCTGCACCCTGGCCAAGTGAGCATCGCCCCATTCCGCCTTGTTTCCCAACGTCTTGTCCCAGTTGAAGTCGACTCCGTGACTCTCAATGTTGGCTTCATCCACTACATACAGCCCAAGTTCATCACACAGTTCATAGAACTGTGTATCGTTCCTTAGCTCAACAGCCAAAAAGCAGGTGGCAGTCTGCCTGATCTGGCCGCTGCTCACTAGTCGCAAGAAGTCAGTGCCCAGGACATGATCTGCCAAGCAGCGGATAGTGTGCACAGCGAACCGCGTTGAAATTGTTCTGCTTCATCAATTGGATGTCCTCATCTTTTGATTCGGAACATCACCATTTCTTTTCACATGGGAAAGCCATTAGGGATAGAGATCTTTCTAAATCCATGTGGCATTTGGCTGCATGAAATGTGATAGGAGAGAAACTATCTGACGTGCGCAGGCAAACCTTGATATCAGCAGAATCCTCTGCGCCAAAAATGTGTGAGTCAAGCCAAGCCACTTTTATCATGGACTCTCTATCCACGACATGGCCATTTCTCGGGTCGTGCTCATGTCTGTTGACTCCTCGAATTGTCAGCTCACCTCAATCATGGAAAATTGCAATTTCAGCTGCAGCCACGCTTATGTAGCTGAAATTCATGGACCACGCGGAAGTGCTATGAAGTGCTACAAAGATTTTAAGGTTTAGCTGCTACAGGCTGCGGGAGTCCGTTGGGAATCTCTGTAGCTCCTTGGCTGCCCATGAATACCCCAAGCTCCAAACCGATCCCTCTATTGACCACAGCCATCTGCTGTCAAGCATCTGCCGTTGAGTAGCAATCTGCCCTGACGAATCTCGATGCTGCGGAAGCCAACATTGACGCAGACCTTATGTTTGCATCAGAATCTGTCCCCCTGGTGTAACACAAAACAGTTCCGCAGGGCGCCTTGTCTTTTGCTGGATGGGATTGATGGATCAAAGACATGGTGATGGCTGAAAGGCTGGAGACAACTGGGCCAAAGTCCAAAGTGTCGATTTTTTTGGCCGCTGGTTTGCAACTGGGATGCAGCCTCTGTCGCTGAAGGCTCGCCCCCCAGGACAACCTCAGGCTGAACAAGAAATGGCGCGTATCGAAATTCGTTTTGAATTCAATTTATGGTGTGCAACATTGGCTTCCCTAAAATATCTAAATCAAACAAATTTTAGTGGATTGGTTGGGTCCCACATTTTGAGAACCATTTATTGTTTAGTGAGAGGCCATCATCTGTTGCTTTCTCATCCAAATCTCATCTGAATCCTTTCGACTCTTAGTCGGACCACCCTACATAACTTGCTGCAGCTGAGCAGCTACCAGTTTGTAGAGAAATGGAGCCTGAAGCAGCACCAGCAAGGCAATGACATTTCGATCACATTGTCTTTGCTTTTGTCTCATGTTCTTTACTTTTGACACTTTGACAGCTCCCTGTATAGATAAATCCAATTATTGCCAATAATGTGGTAAATGCAATAATAAACTATCCCCCAAATCACCATGAGTGGGTTCTGTAAACCATCCCCAAATGGTAGTTGTTTATGGTTGGGTTTCCCACACTATTTTGATATATATATATTTTGCATGTATCAACAGCCCGCTCACTTCAGCTGTCACTGTCTGCAGTCCTGCCTCTGCGCTCCAAAGCTTTGGCTCTGGCAGCGTCACTGCGCAATGTCCCACGGCAGCCGTCGTTCCACGTGGGGTCAGTGGCAGTGAAAATTGGAGGACCGTTCCGGAGGCATCCAGCAACCTTGGGGACATGAATGATGGTTTCTACCCTTCCGGTACTTCACCATGGCAATTGGACATCCAAAAAATGGAGGTTTATATGTGACCAACTAGAAGTGGTAGATTTTCCATTGCCATCCTTGATGAATTATTGTATGGTATGCGCAATGGTCAAGATATATGGGTGTGATTGAAAATAATGTACCCCCAGTTCCAACGGATGACAATCATTTTCGCATATTTTCGCTAGAACAACTGCTCATTGCGGGTATCCCTTGGCCTTCAGACCAACCCGGCATGGTCATCGGAGGGGATGACCCTCCCATTTTATGGGGGTGTGGAAGCATGCTGCACATTTGCCGCGTTCGGAATGCTATGTTGGAGTGTGATGAAAACAAGTGAAAAGAACACAATTGGCATTGGGCATCTTCAATAATTATATTGGCTAGTGAACCCCCTTAGTATCATCAACCAACAGGGGTCAACTGCAGCCACTGCTCACCCGTCTTTCACGCCCCTTGAACATCTCAAGCCACTTGCATTGCAACGCTTCAGATCGGGTGGCGAATCCTCCGCAAGCCATGTCCTTGACTGACTGGCAGGGAAGTTCTGCTTATCCCTGAGCGCAGTAAGTAAATCTGCCACAGAAATGTGATACCCATCTACTGACATCCACACACTTTTCTCACCTCTATAATCACTTACACACCATAACAACAATTGTGAAGTACTAGCTTCCGGAATAGTCTTGGCGCCAGTCTTCCCTAGTGTTTGATCTCCAACCAAGCCAACTGATGTCCTTTCTCCATTGCCCAATGACTCCCCATAAACCAGCTCCCAGCTCCAAGGAACAACCTCGACCTCCAACTTTCCATCAGAACCAGCTCGAACTTCAATGTCTCTGATGTGCTGCGTGGGCCGCGCGTAGACGTAAACATCCCGGGTGATTCCTGCAAACCACCACCTAGCAGCAGGAAAACCATAAGAATACGCAATAATTTGGCAAAATTGGGGGAAGAAGCGCCAATATTCCACACATGGAAACTTGAATGGAACTATATATGGGAGATCAAGAACGGAAAAGTTGAACTTGGCTACTGAGCAATCTCAAGACAAGAAGCATATCCTGATCCTCCAAATATGCAGCGGCTCCCCAGCAAAGGACTTGTAGGGCCAACAAATTCTTGCCTTCCCTCAGTCTCAGCGATCGTCATGCACTGAACCGAATCATCAATCTACTCAGCCTGGAACTCTACTGGTACTGGCAGTGGATGACAAACTCATGGCACCAGTGGATTTTAAGCCCCATTTGGGATTGGCCCAACTGATGGTATAGGATCGTGTCATCAATCATTCCTCAACAAGCGACCGCAGGTGCGACGTGATGTCAAACTCCACCTCAGATTGCACAGGCAGCGGAAACGCTCTTCATTGCATCGTCAGTGTGCACGTAAATTTCCATTTAATTTACCATGTGGTTATTTAAGATAGCCATGGAAAATGGCTAATTTTGGATGATTTTCCCATTCAAACCTCCATTTATAGGGGATTCTCCATGGCTATGTTAAATAACCAGAGGGTAATCTCACAAGAAATATCAGCATCAACAATGAATTCAGCTGCGTGGCAGGTAGCTTGCTGTCCGTGCTAAAGCCCAGGGCTTGGCCATTTAGAAAGGCATGGCAAGTGCAGCAAACTGCTCCCAAGTGAACGAAGATCTGATAGTCACCTGTCAAACATCTACAAAAGGCTACCCGATTGATATCATCACATGAGATGCTGAATAACTAATAGGCATGAAAACCAGGAATACAAATGCCGTTGGAGGGCTGATGTTTGCCAGATGTTGGCGGAATTTTATGCGCGACTCCAATCTGCGGTGTTGCTTTGCTGCACTCTGCGCAAGCTGAGACCATGCAGAATATTGATGTTGCCCGTGTCTTGTTGCATTTTTGCCCTGACCCAAGGTGGCGCCAAAATCATTCAACATCACCTTTGAACTTTGAACCATGTCTTAGACTCTGCAACATATTCTCCGTCACCTGCGGTGTTTCGAGCCTTAAGCTAAAACCCTTTAAAAGAAACCCGGAATTGATCCGGGTTAAGCGAAATCCGAAATAAACCCTAAACCAGCCCTGAATCAAACTGCAAGCCTTGAAGCCAGAAGGAGGGCACTTCAAAACTCTTCCGGTAGAATCCGGTTGGATTGTATTCCTCACAGTCAATGGATGGCTTTTCTTGGAAAAAATCTAAAGGAAGCCATGAAGTGCCAGGGCCAAATTAAGGGGACCCTGGGCCAAATCGCAAATCACTTCAGCTCTGTCTGCGTGTCCTCCGGCACAAAATTGCTAAGGAAATAAAAAGGATGGAAAGGGTCTATCTCTGGTCTACCTCTGGTCTGGGGTTCCTTCTTGAACAAATATCGCCAAGGTATTGCCAGGGGTATCGCTAATTTCGCCTCTTGCATGGCAATGAGCCAAGTTGCTGGATCGTCACCTCGATATCTGATGTTGGGAGGATCGCTGTGAAAAATGTAGTCCACCTGCCACATTGAACAATTTAGAGGCAGTCGACCTAATGAACAGGTCGCCCAAAATGGCCATTGAATATCATTGAATGGAGAAAATGATGGTCCATTGGAATTACACAAAGTGGGGTATGCATGGGCGGCATACCTACATATGGGAGAAAAGGAAACTCAGAAAATTGGGAAAACATATATTCTAAGCGGATTTGGGGATACATGCAATATTCAGACACGGCCACATAATTTGGTAAACCTGATGGTGATGGCGCTCGAGAGAGTGCTTGATGGTAAGAGAGAGAGAGAGATACAAAAAAAACTGTCAGCAACCGCTCAAAGCTCGAAGTCAGCCATCAACTCTTGCACAAAAACAATTGTCCAAGTGACGTTTGTGTAGATTGGGAAACCGTACCTCAGCAGATCTCAGCAGTCGCAACGGTGGAAGTTTCACAGCTCCAAGGGTCTGCATACGTCTGTTCAGCACAGCATCTTGCCATTCCATTGCCCAATCCGAGCGTTTGCCAAGTCGCCCATTCAGCTCCCAATTGCCAGGGACGGGCATTCCACCCCAAGCACCATCATCAAACTCCGGCTTCTCAAAGCCTCGGCTACCAAACCGGAAACCAATCCATTGTCAAAACGTGTTTCGGCGACCAAATGAACAGGTGGTTTTGAATGTTTTCGAATCATTGGATTTTGCCAAGGGAACGCCTAGTATACATGTTTTTACCACCAATATTATGGGTTTCCTGTGGATTTTCCCTTTCCCTCCAGTAATCAAACATCCCGGGCCGCTGGGAAATCCCCGAACTGAATGGAGCTCTATAGTCTATAGCTGGGAAAGTCATCGACATAAATGTGGGATTTTCCATGATTTTCCAGTCTTACTGTGGATGCAAGAATTCCTGCACCAGTTGGTAGATGGTTTATCCCGTTATACATTCCATGAGAAACCCATTACAATACCATGATGTTTCCATTAACAGTGTTTCATAGCTACTCAGATTTCCCAACTGGTACAGGATTTCGCAACCATCCACATCTTTGACTACCAAAGGGTGCACCAATCCATTGAGGCCGACTCCTGCCCGCAGACCCTCCGGCCTCTGGGGCCGAGGTGTATGGACGGTCGCCACCTCAGCGTGACTGACACATTTTTTGCAAAACATGGAAGGGAACTTTCAAAGGGAACACCCAATTTTGGCGCACACACGCACATGCACATGATATATTACCCTCTGGTTATTCAACATAGCCATGGAAAATGACCCATTTATTGGTGATTTCCCTATATTTTCCTATACTATATAAAAATGGCACTTTTCCATGGCTATGTGAAATAACCAGAGGGTAATTAATGAATATAGACTAATGGTATACATTACATACTAGAGGTCTTCTCTAAGTTCCTTTTCTCGGATTCGGACGAAAATCACCTTCACTGCGTATTTACAGGACTCCGCTTTCAAAGCTCAATTGTCCCGACAGACTTCAATCATATGATATATAGATTAATCTATATCAAGAGGATATATTTGAAGAACAGAACATGTTGAAACCACCGTATAATCTTACATGAGCTGAAAAAAAAACCCTGTACGTAAATCCTGATCCCATCAGCAAATCAAGTGATTTTGATGCGGCGGTCTTCATGTTTGGTGGCGGTGGTGGTGATGGTGGTAGTGGTAGTAGCAGCACTAGTACTACGGTAGTAGTACTAGTACTAGTACTAGTACTAGTACTAGTGCTAGTAATAGTAGTAGTAGTAGTAGTAGTAGTAGTAGTAGTAGTAGTAGTAGTAGTAGTAGTAGTAGTAGTAGTCGTAGTCGTAGCAGTAGCAGTAGTAGTAGGAGTCGCAGTAGCAGTAGTAGGAGTAGGAGTACGAGTAGGAGTGGGAGTGGGAATGGGAGTGGGAGTGGGAGTAGGAGTAGGTGCAGGAGTAGGAGTGGGAGTAGGAGTAGTAGCAGTAGTAGGAGTAGGAGTAGGAGTAGGCCTAGGAGTAGTAGTAGTAGTAGTAGTCGTCGTCGTCGTCGTGGTGGTGGTGGGTGGTGGTGGGTGGTGGTGGTCATTCTGACTGAAATACGGATGTCGTTCAGAGGTCGTTTTTTCCCCGAGACATTTTGCTAAATTTGTCCATGGAAAACTCAGCAAGTATATATACAATCTGAAAGTGGGCAGCAGCAGCANTTCAGAGGTCGTTTTTTCCCCGAGACATTTTGCTAAATTTGTCCATGGAAAACTCAGCAAGTATATATACAATCTGAAAGTGGGCAGCAGCAGCAGCAGGAGGAGCAGGAGCAGCAGGAGCAACAGGAGGAGCAGAGGAGCAGGACGAGCAGGAGCAGGAGAAGGAGCAGCAAAAGCAGGAGNTTTGCACATTCCAAAATTGCAAAAAACATCGGAAATAGCTGCGGCGGTGCCTGGAATTCTGAACGAAGGATCCCACAATACTACTGTCAATCTACCACCTTTTTTTTTTGGCTCACATGGTTTTATGCCGGTTTCTCCCCCAAGAGTGCCAAAACAAACGGACCCCAGGATTCTGCAATCATAACCAAAAACCATTGCTTCCTGATTTTTCCATTGTTTTCATCGAAAATCTGAGTCCCAACCGTCCCAACCCTTGAAGAACCCCTGGTGAATCTGGCTGCTCTGAGCTGCGCAAAACTCCAAATACCATTCAGATCCACGAAGCGCATGGATTCACGCAAAGGAGCTCTGCGTGTTGACAACTCCTCGCGGCCGAAATGTAAAGGCCCCAATGAACCGACAAAAATTGGTCTGGTCACAAACTCACAAAACCAAACCTTTCTTGGTGACGAGTTGGGGCTCGCTGGTGGAAACATCTTGCTTCTAGAATCTTTCTAAATGCAAACTCTGCTTGGCAATTCGATTCCGGTATCCCTGCTATTCATATTCAGCTGTGCTTTGTCACCGCACAGCACCTATCAGCCAAAGTAGCAGGTTTTGGGCAGTGAATCCTCAAAGTCATCTCCCTGTTTCACACATCAACAAAACATGTATCTCGGTGGGCATGCATGTCAATATGAATGTATACATACTATGGCTGTGGCTCGGCTAAATGAGAAACCAAGGATACATCTCTCAGTTCTTAAAGTCCCAAAATTGGCAAAGCTTCAGGAGTCATTGGACTTCGTGACTCACGTGCAAATGACTCATTGGTACTGATTGGATCAATGCGTCCCATAGCTCCTCGGTCTCATATGCAAAGAAGGCGGCTCTCATTTTCTCGCGTCCCCAACCCACGGCACGTGGGTCGAAACATTCCTGAAAATCCTTGGGGCCCATGGATGTAGCGTGGCCCAGATGAACCATCCGCAATTTTGCCAGAAATAGATGATGGCATTTATACATCCAAAACATTCCAAAACTGGAGGTTGAAAATTGGATCTGCTATGGTAAAGAAACCAAGTGCAAGAGGGTGAACAAACAACATCATTCATGGTCCAGCCTTTGTTTTTGAGACAAGATCTACAAACTACAAAGTGATGGGGCCAGAGCAAAATCGACATTGGAAGCTTCTCAAACCTAAACCTAAAATATGCGTAGATATGCTATATTAAGCCCAGTGGTATTTGTTGAAAACACGTCTCTTGTCGTCTTCTGTGAGTTGTTTCCCTGAATGACTGCCATTTGTTGACGTCATATTGGCTGATGCCAAACATCCCAAACCACATGAAACTACAAAGAATCAGGCCCTTTCCTCTCGAGATGGGTGCATACCACGAAAATGATCGAAAATGTAGGTTCATTCAGCACATCGAAGGTCTTGACATGTCTTGACGCTTCCCTTCTTCCACCTTCCTCCTCCCACGAGAGTTTCAGACCCAGATTCCAGACTCGCAGCTTCCATGGCCATTGCAGGTGGTGTCAGATCTTTGCAACATCCACCGCTTGGAAGCGCAGGCTCGAAATGTACGTATACAAACAGTCAAACTTATTGAAATATCTGAAACGGCTCACCAGAATTGACCCCAACATTGGATATTTAAGGATACTTCAGGACTAAACCTTTACCAAACTGGTTCTATCTGGTTCCATCCCAAGGTTTTGCGCAGCATCCACATCTTGTGAAATGACAATGATCTGCTACGAATGGAAGGAACAAAAATCGCGTTGACTGAATGTAGTTGTGCATTGGTTGGTGACCTAGGAGGAGATCTAAGGTTTTCCTAGATCGCCTGTGACAGATGATGCCGATCGTACAGCCAGGCGGCTACATGTGTGTCTTGGAAGTCAGTGCACATCCTCATCATTCAAAGTGATGCAGTTCCAACAAAAGAATGGGCCCATTTCGAGATTGAAAAAGGGTTTATGACTATCCGTGATTGGCGGTAATAAGATGTAATAAGGGGAATTGAGAGGGATTATACTGCCATCTTCACGCCCTTCACCAAAGGTCTGTGGTACACATCAAGACTCACGACCTTTTCGCGCAGCTTGGGTGCCCTCCGGTTCAAAGTGACTGGAGTTGCCCTACATCTAATCTCTCTTACACCATACCGTCAAAACATGTCAAAACGTGTGTGACACACATGATGGCTTCTTCATGCCTCCATACTAGCCATCTTCAATGTCTCCTTCACTTAGCAGCCTCCAAAATGGACTGCAACTTCTGGGCCAGCA
>BGPT01000388.1:257406-264906 GCA_003297045.1 Symbiodinium sp. clade C Y103
TGTTCAAGTTTTCTTTGTCACCTCAAGAACAGTCAAATCATGTCAAATCTCAAGATGATTCAAGACTGATTCAAGATGTGCAGTGAACAACGGTGATAGTGGTGATTCTGCTGAAATTTAGCCGCTGACTGCGCCGGCTTCTTCACCTGCTTTTGCAGCACCACTGCCGTTCTTCAAATCAAGGACGAACTTGCCCTCCGGACCAGCGTCGCTGATGATGAACTGGAACACCTTGGTCAAAGTGAATCAACTTNCAAATCAAGGACGAACTTGCCCTCCGGACCAGCGTCGCTGATGATGAACTGGAACACCTTGGTCAAAGTGAATCAACTTGCATCAGGTGTCATTTGATTGGGACTTTTGCGTTTATGCACCTGCACGATTATGCAAATGAATTGCAAATGATATCAAACGCTCATAGTTATTCATTGCGTTCAAGTGCAAAGGAATTGCAGGGGAATTGGGGCATTGATGGGCATTGCAGGGGCGCTGCAANGCTGCAAAGAATATCAACTTGCAAACAAGTGACAGCACCTCCCATCTTGACAAGCTCAGGGCCCTTGCTCTTCACGGCTGCAGACATGGCATCAAACAATGCCTGAGACTTCATGTTGCAGCTGGCAGCGAGTGTCTAAGGGTGCAAATGTCAAGGGATTGGGGCTTCAAACGGCTGCGGGTAGCCATGCAGGCACCATCAAATCATGAAGAGTGGGTGCTTGGGATGTCCGCTGAAGCTTAAATGACTTGACATGACTTGACTATTGAGCAAACGAGATCCAACGGGAGACAATACGCAAAAAGAAAGGCCAAGTCTGAGTCTTGGACACAGTTTCAGCGCCTCATTTGCCAGGCTGTTAGTCTCGCAGATCCAACTTACGACCTCTCCATCGCTCTCATCTTCTCTTGCTCTCTCACTTTGGAGGTGCTTCACCCCAACCTGAAACCCAGGACCCCAACACTCATTTCTTAATGGTCAATTAGCTGTTGATAAGGCCTCAGTGCTGAAGGCTCTTGGTCCATTGGTCACCTGAGTTCATGGCACGCGCCAGTTTGGCCCGCTCAGCCTGTCGGCTGCGTAGAGGGCACCAATGGGGTACCCAAGGGGTTCCCTGCAACAGCAATTTGATTGCTTTGTTGAGTTTTAGTAGAAACAATAAACATAATTTGTAGGGGTTGTATCAACTCTCTCCCGATTTCTGAGGGTTATTGCCTGTTATTGCCGTGGTTATACCCATCAATAAATCCCAACTGCACCCCCAAGTGGCTGGGCTGGTTTAGCACAAACTTGTATATCTTGGCATCGTTAAGCCAGTCGAATTCCAGTGCTCGACGACTCTGTTCGCCTTTGGGGATGTTCAAAAACCATGTTGGATGTCGCTTGGCAGCTTCAACGTTCGGGGACACTACCACCTTCAATGTGCAAACTCAAAGGATCGGAAACATCGGACACTGCCACTTACTTGCAACATCCAGGTTTCATCCGCTGTGCATATTGGCACAGCTCAACGGCACGCAAACTATAGCAAATTCAGAAAGGCTCACTGCAATAGCCGTCAGGTGGGCTTCGAGAAGGCTTCCTGTTTTGCCGATCTCAGGTGGTCGGCTGCTGATCTGTGTCAGCGAAAGCCTTGCTCGGCAGGCAGCCGGTGTCTGACTGACACGTGATTCGTTTCGTTGGCGCGACCAATTTGCCCAGCACTTTTGGACCTGCACAAGCAGTAAAGAACGCTTAGTATTGTCCCGTAGGTTGAATCCTCTAAAAGTGAAATCTAGCATTACATTTCAATTCATCGGTCAGGCCAACAAAAAGTGGAAACAAATGAAAGCAATGGTCACAGCGTGAATGTGACACCGTCTCGAATCTGTACAAGCTGGCGCCGATGCAAATGGAAACTGCACCTTGTCTATGCGGAAGGGGCTACAAGGAGTCTGTACTGTACAATTTTTGAAGGGACCTTGCGGAGGGGGGGTGCGCAAACTGCCAATCACCGAGCGTTTGGCATAGCAAGGCCATGCCACGGCCTACTCAGCCAGCCTCAGCAATGCAATTATTCTTGAAATATTTGTTTGGGTAAATGTGGGATGCGGATAAATAACTGTATTGTATATGCATTCTAATCTCATGCCCCCCAAATATTCAAACACAGCCGTATGTCCCCAAAATGAATAGACCCCATGCAAGACAAGGATTATATCACAAAAAACGCAATCCCAAGGAACACTACTCCAATGGTCCATGCAATGGATCTAGCGTTCTATGGATCACATGCCGTCGCAGGTTTTACGACCATATCATACCTGTCAGGTTGCTGACAAGACCATATGAGTGCAGCACAATAAGGAACATAGTGCGGTGAAAAACTATTATACATCTGTATACTATAATATCAAAGGAAGTTTAGTTCACAAACTCCGAGTTACGGACGAATGTAAAGGGTAGTCTTGTCATCATCATCATCATCATCATCATCATCACCATCATGTCATCATGTCATCATGTCAACATCGCGTGTGTTAAATTCAGTGGTGGAAAAACACTTTCGGGCGTGAAGCCCTGTGCTTTTTCGGGTAAAGTGGCTTCCGTGGGCGCCGAAGTAGGGTCTCTGTTTCCGCGGTTTTCGGGCCTCGATGTGGGAAAGTCGTCGACAAAAAGTGCACAGGACTGTAGTGAGAGCTCGATTTGCACTTCGGAACGAAAAACTGTCACGTTCGGAGCGCTTTTGGAAGATGAGGTCGACAAGAAGTTCACAGGACTGTCTCGAGTTCAAAAAAAATCGCAAAAAACTGAAGGCTTCTTAAGGGGGTCGGAGCACTTTTGGAAGATGACAATGAGGTCGGCAAAAAGCGCACAGGACTTTAGCGAGAGCTCGATTTCACATAAACTCGTTAAAAACTGAGGGTCCCGGAGCAGCGCCGGACTTGGTCGAGTTTGCATTGTCAGCGCTGCGCGAACGCTCAGCGACTCAGTGCGACGCTCCTGCTATGCGGGTTAGCAAGTGGCTGTGACAAAACGCATTGGCACGGCTGCGCGCAGCAAAGCATGAGTGATGCTGCGACCTCCTGGTAAGTGGGATTGCTTGAGCTTGCTAACCGCATTGTAGCAGCTGCGCGAAAGGTAGATCTTCACCATAGTGCTACTCTCGTGCTTTGCAGGATTGCAGCTGGACGTCGCAAAACGCATGCACTGTGCTGGCAGTGCGAGGAGAAGAAGTGGGTTGCAGAAGCTACAGAGGAGGTAGCTGGGAGGCAGCCCAGAGCAGAAGTAGCCTAAGCCCAGAGAAACGGCTGCTCAAATCAAAGAAGTAGTAGCTGAGAAGGAATGCCTCAGCGAAGAGGTCGCTCAGTGAAGAAGTAGCTCAGCAAAGTGGCTCACTCATCCATCCATCCATCCATCCATCCATCCATCCACCCATCCATCCATCCATCCATCCATCCAGTCCATCCACTCGATCCATCAACTCATTCATTCGTTCAGTGCTTCATTGATTGACTCATTGATTCATTGATTGGTTGATTCACTCATTCACTACTTCATTGGTTCATTGATTTATTGAGGGGTTGATTCACTGATTCTGTTCATTGGTCCATTGATTGGTTGATTCATTGATTGGTTCATTGATTCAATGACTGGTGGATTCACTGATTCATTGATTGGTTGATTCATTGACTACTTCACTGATTCATTCATTCATTGCTTCGTTTCTTCATCGCTTCACTGATTCATGGTTTCATTGGTTCATTGATTCATTCAGCCAGTTGTGCATGGATTCCTTCATGTCATGTCATTGGCATGTCAACAGCCATTCGCTCATTCGTTGATGCACCTCACAACTTCAACACTTCCGTGCTTCTGCATCTCAAAAAATAAAAAACTATAGGCCACCTTCTTCCTATAGGCATTTCTTTTTCTCGAAACTTCCGCCCCTGCGCGTGCCGGGCACTATCTGGTATTGTTTTATGTTAAATTGTATTATTTGTACAGTACCAGTACCTATTTTACTACAGTATCTCATGTTAATTGTATTATATTACATTACCTATGTACATGTGACATGTGTATATACGGGGTGGCTTTCAGTCAATTGACCAATAGTGACCTTCATTCAAAATTATTTTGTCAATGTGCTACAGTGTCTTTATTGAACAACTCAAATTCCTGACAAGAGTCTGGCGAATAGACTCTCAGGCAGTGATCTTCTGTGCTGCGGTTGGTAGGTCAGTGTCCTTGTAGGCATCGAATGCTTTGCGTGTCTCTCGATCGATGTTGACCAAACCCCACCACTCCTTCACTGCGCGAAGATGAAACCGAACGCAAATCATAGTGGCCCATCATGTCACGCCTCCTCCCCTCAGGAGCAGACATGACTAATTAAATATAGTGCTATAGTAGCTAAATCATCACAATTCATGATGTTCTGGGGAAATCTCTTATGTCCCCTTTGCTGAGCACAGCATCAACACTACTAAAAAGAACTCAATTGGATCAACATGGGTCAACCCTCATTCCCGCGGTCCTCGTTGAAAGTCATGTCTGGATAAGGACCCCCTCCGGGTGCTGTTCCTCCAGTGTCGTGGCGATTCTTTGAGCCATCGTTGTCTTTGTGCCACTCGTCATCTCGGCAGTGCTGAACCCTCCAATCTCAAGGGGGCTCACAATGAGACACAACAATCCAGTGTGCCAAGAAAAAGGGAACGAACAAAAGAAGAAGATCACAACACATCCTGAACTCAACTTCAGGTTTGCATTGTTTGAAACCCTTCATACCAGTAGTGCCGCACAAGGCGATGGCGGAAGTTTGAAAGATAGGAAACCTATTATAGGAGAGGTGAGCTGTTGTGAGTCATGGATGGCAGAGCGAGCCCACTGATGGACCGCAAGTGGTTGAAGGTAGCAAGTGGTTGAAGGCAGCGCAGTGGCGCAGTGTAGTTGTAGTTTTAGTTGTAGTTGTGATTTGATTGTGGTTGTAGCATGTTGTAGCTGTAGTTGTAGTTGTCCTGCAGTTGCAGTTGTAGTTGTTGTAGTGGCTATATAGTTGTAGTTGTCATGCAGTTATAGTTGTAGTTGTAGTAGCTGTAGTTGTTGTAGTTGTAGTTTTAACTGTGGTTGTACTTGTAGTTGTAGTTGTAGCTGTAGTCTAGTCTAGTCTTGTGTAGTGTAGTGTGGTGTGGTTGCAGTGTAGTGCTATGTAGTGTAGTGTAGTGTAGTGTAGTGTGTAGTTTGTGGTATAGTTGTAACGTGGTGTAGTTGTAGTTGTGGTTGTAGTTGTAGTTCTAGCTGTAATGTAATGTAGTGTAGTGTAATGTAGCGTCGTGTAGCGTAGTGTACTGTAGTGTAGTGTGGTGTCGCGTTGTAAAGTTAAATGTAATGCAATGTTTTGAAACGAAGTAATTCTGTGTGACTTCCTCCGTTTCTTGCAGTTAACAACATCAAAAACGAAGCAAGTCTACGAGACTTCCCCAATTTTCGAAGTTGACAACATCAAAAACGAAGCAATTCTGCGAGACGTCCTCAATTTTCGAACTTGGCAACATGCAAAACGCAGCAATTCTCTTGTAATTACTGCGCCTGCCACGCGGACTGTATCTGTGCAGATCCTCTTCAAATGTCCCACGCCTGCCATCGTTTTTGAAAATGCCGCCTGCCACGCAAAACGAAATCTGAACGTCCAAAAGTGAACCGAACCCTTCAGTTTTTCACACTTTTGACTTCCAAATGTGCTTCGCACCACAACGCCGTGCACTTTTTCGACATCTCAACTTCCGAAAGTGGTCCGACCGTGCGGTGTTTTTAGCATTTTGACTTCACAATTTGCTTCGAGCCACAGCGGCGTGCACTGTTTCAATGTCTCAACTTCCTAAAATGCTCCGAACCTTCGGCGTTTTGTGCTTTTTTACTTCCAGTTGTGCTTCGCGCCACATCTCAACTTCCAAAAGTGCCCCGAACATGTTGTTTTTTACGTTTTTAGCATTTTGACTTAGAAATTTGGCTGGTATCTACTTCTCCTGAAGCTTGCCCAAGGCACTGTGTAGAAACACAAATCTGTACCTCAATTCAACTACATTAGCAATAATGATGGCAAATTAAATGCCCACTTTTTATAGTATAGATGAATAGTACAATATGATAAAACAGATCCATGAAAGCTCAAACTGTTGAAACACAAGGTCAAAATGTCTCGACGAACTGGTTCTTCTCTTCTTCTTGTCCTTGTCTTTGCCCATGGCTCTGGCTGCAACTCAAGCAGCTGAAGCCTGAAACCAGGGTCCTGAGCCTAAAATAGGCTGTGGTGCCAAAGTTGCTGCATCACTGTGACCTGGCATCACTTTACACCACAAAGTTATCCCCTAATCCCCTTGTGGGCCTTGCTATTCTTCCATCATCGGTTCGCAACATCCATTACTCACTAGCCCATCATGTTGAATATTGAAGCCATATGTTCATTCAGGAATGCCTTTAGACATCAACTTGATATCCAATACTAGCCCATATTGAAACCAGTAAAAACCCCCTATATTCCGCACAAATACATTATTTGCTTTTATTTGTTATTACAGTGTTTGTTTTTGTGATTTTTGTGTGTTAAAGTCTTGTGGGCTACCCTCCTATGGACCCCCCTGTTCTCACAATAGACAACGGCGTGCAATTTTTGATCTCTCATCTCACCAAATGGCTCCGCACCCGCCGCTTTAGCGAGCCTACTTTTCGACCCTCCGGAGCCACAAAACATTGGAAAACACAGTGTTTCGCGACTTTCCTACCTTTTCGCTGTCTGAGCTTCTCTCTTCTGTGCCTCTTCCCATCTTGGCTTTTCCATCTGTCCATAGTCGGAAGTTTGATTTCTAAACTTCCTTCGGTCATTTACTGTACTAGTAATGTGGGTAAAACAATAATAAACCACCCATTTGGAAATGGTTTATACCACCTATTTATGGTGAAATCTGGGATGGTTTATTATTGTTTTACCAACATTACTTACTTGGACCATCTTGGAATGATCCCTGGTGGATGCAAAATACCACTCAGCAATCAGCTGCATCGACCCACCGAGGTACTGAACTCGAAAATAAAACCACCGACGCACGAGCCACCTTGGAAGTCACTGATTCACCCGCCACTGTCACAATATGAAGTCTAGGAGTCTGGCAGGACAAGAATCTGAAAGATGGAAAAACCAGGAATGATGCCCATAGTAGTGCTAACATTTCCTATAGATATGGCATTTAAAGATTTCGAAAACCTGAAATTGGGGGCCATCATGGGCCATCACTGGGCCATCTCCGTTTCCTGACAAGTCCAAAGACGTGTCAGTTTTGTCGCCGAAGAGACGGCCCAGCACTGAGCTTTGACGCAGAATCTCTTCCTGAGCGAGGCTCCAGTGGTCAGGAATCAGGGGTTAGTTTGGGGGGGAGTACTTAATATTCGGGGGAATGGATTACGATTGCTACTGAACCTTCCTTGTTTAAGTGGATACTGAATTAAAGCAAGTGAGGCATAGCTCC
>BGPT01000388.1:270802-294016 GCA_003297045.1 Symbiodinium sp. clade C Y103
GATGGTCACCTGAATGAGCCAGGCATGACAAAACAACAAGTTCACCAGCATAAACACAAGCTAAATGAAGCAGTTTTTACTTCTAAAACATCATTTTCTATCTCATGCAACTGCNGAGCCAGGCATGACAAAACAACAAGTTCACCAGCATAAACACAAGCTAAATGAAGCAGTTTTTACTTCTAAAACATCATTTTCTATCTCATGCAACTGCCCCACCGCAACTGAACGCATGTTGGGGCGACTTTCCCGGTAGGTTCCCCCCAACTAAACGCAAGATTTTGGATCAGTCGGGGTGACTTCACACCCAGAGANCCGCAACTGAACGCATGTTGGGGCGACTTTCCCGGTAGGTTCCCCCCAACTAAACGCAAGATTTTGGATCAGTCGGGGTGACTTCACACCCAGAGAGTAACAGGGAGAAATATTGGCCAGTAGAATGGGATGGGGCTCAAGTAGTGGGTATCCCAACCCACTGATTTTCAGGAGGGAGCCAGGGTCCCTTCACGGCCTTGGCTCCACAGGGTGTCCAGCACCCACTTCTCCGTAATGGGCTCATATGTTCTCACCTTGCTGCCGTGGTGCCACAAAGCTGGCGGAAGGCAGTGATTTGCGACGATCACATGAGGTGTTAACCACACGCCTGAATCTTGAACTCCTTCTTTCTATGTAGCAAACTTACCATCAAAGATTTCGATGTTGATAATCACTATCAACGTTCATCCAGACTACCTGCAAACCAATCCAGGGGCACAGCTGCCCCACTGCCACCAGGTCACAGCGTTGATACCCATCGTTTTCATCAGCTTGGCATCCTCTTCTACTGCCGAGGAAAAGTCCAGGTCAGCAGGGTGCGCACCGCCCTTGGGCACCGGATTCCAGGCCACGCCCTTCAAATGCAGCGGGGTGCCATCCACCAGAATCTGCTTTCCTGGGTGGCAAATCAGCGAAACAAGCTCTGAGATGGTTCGAACTTCCTGCGTAGAACAAAAAGGAGAAGGGGAACGGGAAGAACGGAAAGAGCTAGGAGAAAGACAACAAATGACAAAGAAGAGGAAGAAAGAGGAGAACTAGGAGCTCAAAGATGTTCAAAGAACAAGCAGAACAGAAAGAACTCGAAGAACGAGGAGCACAACAAGCAGAAGAACGAGAAAAACAATGATACGAAGAACGAGGAGAACATGAAGACAGAAGACCAAGAAGAACGAACAAATGAACAAAAAGGATGAAGGCACATCAGGCATAAACGGCATAAACATGAACAGAAAAAGTAAAAAGAGGAGAAGAAGGGAACACGAAAACAACAAACAGAAGAACAACGAGAAAGTAATTGCTGCAGTGACTTCATGCATTCAGTTCTATTCAAATCACCCATTTGTATCCATTTGTCAGTGTTACGGGTACCCGGACCGCTGTTATAACCACTAGCACCACTACAGTACCGCTGCAGCACAACTACCAGAGCAGTAGCGTGGTCTCCCGTCCCTCAAAATGCTACTTGAAGTTCGTCATCCCAACTACACAAAGCCAAACATCGAACAATGTGCGAATAACATCGAATAACCTCCCAGGAAATCATGAAACTTTGTCAAACGTTCAGCACAATCATTTGGGGATAATCATTTGGGAGGTATGGAGTATCTGGGATGAAAAAACACATGCACGGTATACCTCCACATACCCAAAGACTTCGGGTCAAATACGAAAATTGTTGCACCATGTTTCACCTTATTCAGTTCAGTGTCCCACGACTTGAATGCGCTTATTGGGCGACGGCGTTGGCGTTGTGGTCTGCGTTGTTGCGGGTGGTACCGGACACTGTGGTGGGGCATTTCTCTTGCCGCACTTGCACAGGATGTCCGAGGTACCAGTGATGGCTTGGTCGCAAGGCACTTCATATTTCACCTTGCAGGGAATCGGATCTCCGGGGCCCAGGGATTTTTAGAAGATAAAACCTTATGATTTGTGGGAAAGCGTTTTTGACCATGTTTTCTACGAAAACCACCCCAATCACTAGGAATCCTTTGATCATGCATTGAAAAACCAAACTCCTTGAGGCAAAAATGAAAGAACAATTGATAAATGAAAGCCATGGCTGGACCGATAGCCCTCACCTCGCAGTTCTCCTCCTGCTCTTCAGCAGCCATGATACAAACTTGACCAAAGCTTTCACAGTATCGATCACATCGACCGCCGTATTTGTCCGCAAGGATCAAGGCCATGCAGTCTCCACAGGTGACGCCATTATCCACCTCGGTTGAGCCGGTCACTTGAAAGCCCTTCGAGTCATCTCTTGTTTGCATCCCATTTGGCCCCGTGTGCATCCGTTGTCCAGATTTCTGGACGGATGAAACCAACTGGCAAACCGTGGCCTTTCACCATGCCCAAAGGTTTCGGCAGGATCTAAACCCATTTTCATCCGCCCATTTCTTGATCAAAGGAAACAGTTCAAGCCAACCAAACGAAGTCCAGTGACATCGGGCCATTGCTTCATATTTTTACAGCATCTTTTCTCCGGCTTCGGGGGTCCAGGCCAATCGCAGTGAGGATCATCTACCTAACGCGACGCGGAACGCAGGGAGGGGAAATGGGGCTCTCTTCTCAGTAGGCTTCCCTCGCCCTCTCCAAGAGCGACAGCTGATCTTTGATTTTTGAATGTGAGGTGCAAACGTGCACAAACAATGCTCAATTTTGTTCTTGGTTCATCTGCTCACGGAGTTCCAGAAACCAAGCAATACCCTTGAACATGTATCTGCAGATCTGTATCACAATGTCCCAAGCCTTATTTGACTTTTCTTGCATCATGCACCTACACAAGGGTTTGATGCCCAACAACCCAACAGCTAACAATCCTCCCTTTTGGTGTTCCAACCAAAGATATCAAAGATATCGAATCTTTGCTGGCAGGTATCAACATGTTTGTTGGTGATATCTATCCCAAATACCCCCATTTGATATGGGACACAACTGCCCTTCCAGGCTGCTCTTGGCTTCCTTCGACAGCTGCAGAGCATATCTGATGTATCCTTAATCGGCTTCTTGCAGCCTTGGTCGAAGCGCTCGAACTCGGAAACACACCAAATGCTTATCTGAAAAATGGGGATTTACCCCTGACTTGCCAGCAAAATCACCAAATCATGGAGGAAACCAGCTTCTAAACCATGCCTAACTATGGCTGAGGTACCATAGTTTTGGACAAAGACACAATTACAAACACTGCTGCGCTGACACGTGTGAAATGAATTGGAATTTATGGGATGTGCACGAACCATGCTATGGCATACATACTTCGTCTCTAGTCTGGTGTATCAAGAGTGACTTGGGGCATGAAAGGCATCACCAGGACTCACCAGGTAAACCAAGTGATGAAAAATCCATCACGCAATGCATTGAATGTTTGCAGCCCAGCATCTCTTAGTGTACTTCACCTCACCTTAGCATATTGCACATTACTGCACAGCCGTTGCTCTCACGTTTACTGCAGGTGCTTCCGAAAGCTGCGTTTTAACACCCGCCCCTTTGCATCAGAAAATCTCAAGCAAATCAACAAACAACATAGAACGTATGAACGTCGGGTGCGATCGAGCTTCAGTTTTCCTCAACCTCTTCAGCTGCTTGGAAGCATTCATGCCCGAAACTCTCGCAGTACTTGTCCTTGCTTCGGTAGGGTTCCAAATGAAAAGGTAGGCACCCAAAATCCAAACAGCATCTTGACTGCTGGTTCCAACCCGTCCCCCCAAAAAAACAAAAAGGAATCAGAAAAGGATATGTACATATATTTATATGCATATGTATAGATACACATTGAGTATCATTGAGTGATCCTTCCAGAGATGAGGGAATCTAGTGCATGATCAACTAGCGGACACAAACATGCAACACGCTATAGCAACCTCCAAATAGATAGAACAGTTGGAAAGCTGGAAATTATGGGGAACACATCATGTATCCCGGAAACACTTCTACCATCTCCTATCTTTTTGGGAGTTACTCTAGCTGAAACATTGACCATTCACGCGCCTTCACGCACCTTCACTTTGTTGGTTCATGAAATGAAGCGCTTCCCCAGTACCAGGATTTGGCGGCGCCAGATTGGCGCCAGAATCTGCAAGGTTTTGCTTCACTTCGACCAATCCATTGAGATGGAAAAATGCCAGAATACTGCACATATTTCTACAATCCGGCTAGTATACACTGGTCAGAAACCTGTAAAAACTCCCAAAACATGTACGAGATGCATATACACACACACACGTATATAGATATAGATATAGATATAGATATAGATATAGATATAGATATAGATATATATATATATATGTAAATATATAAAGATGCAACAACCTTTCTTTTGTTCCACTTCGCAGCGATTTGCTCAAAATATTAAAAGGGAGAATTCACGGAAAAACATACTACTGTCCCTATCCCTTGGGAGAACTGTTTTCAGAGGTCGGGCCANTGCAGGACTTTACAGTAGTATGTTCCCAAAAAACTGACACTGACTGTTCTCAAAAACGTTTTTAGCCTTCGCATTTCTGCCCAGTCTCTTCCTCTTACCCAGGAGTCCGGAGACTCCCGGGAGGTTGAGGGTGGGAGCTTAAACCACAACACTTCGGAACAAACCCAGGTGTTGCCTCTTAACCCCCGAGGACGGAAGTACAAAGATGCAACAACCTTTCTTTTGTTCCGCTTCGCAGCGATTTGCTCAAAATATTAAAAGGGAGAATTCACGGAAAAACATACTACTGTCCCTATCCCTTGGGAGAACTGTTTTCAGAGGTCGGGCCANCTTCGCAGCGATTTGCTCAAAATATTAAAAGGGAGAATTCACGGAAAAACATACTACTGTCCCTATCCCTTGGGAGAACTGTTTTCAGAGGTCGGGCCAAACCCCAGACCTTGAAAATCCAGCCCAAATCCTCACCTGATGTACCGAGCCAAGCCTCCTCGCCATCTAAGTGCAGGACTTTACAGTAGTATGTTCCCAAAAAACTGACACTGACTGTTCTCAAAAACGTTTTTAGCCTTCGCATTTCTGCCCAGTCTCTTCCTCTTACCNTGCAGGACTTTACAGTAGTATGTTCCCAAAAAACTGACACTGACTGTTCTCAAAAACGTTTTTAGCCTTCGCATTTCTGCCCAGTCTCTTCCTCTTACCACGTCCCCCTGACCTTCCGCCTTTGGTCGGAGGCTCAAGTGTGGTGAAATTCGGAGATGCTACTGACTGTTGATAGACTTTCAGAAAAGGTCGAATGTTCGGTGATGAAACAGGGATATGCATTTTTGCAAGAAGGGCGAGGCCCTCATTGATGTAGATCCTGGCACTTTTTTGGGTATGCCATCTACCAGAAACAAGGATTCGGTCCAGGGACTGGTGTTTTTCAAACCAAAAAGTCGCACCCCCGCGTCGAAGACTATAGGGGCGAAACCCAAACGTGTCAAGCTTAAGAGCTGAGAGGCTCTCGTTGAAAAGCCCTCGCCAATGCGCTGGGGAATGCGCCAAGGGAGTGGATGACGTTGCCAAAGTCTTCCAACGTTTAACAAGCTTGACTGCGGGTTCGAAGCCCAAGATAACACTTTCTGCCGCGCCTGTGCGCTTTCCACCCTTGGTGAAGCCCAGGGATATGAGAACCTGATTACTGGTAGGCTGACACATGAGGTGAGAGGAGCGGAGTCCAAGGAGCTCACCCGTTCGGAGCATGGTGTAAAATCCAACAAGGAGCGACACCCCAAAGGTGACATGGTTATGAAAGAAAGCCCACCCCGCCATGGAATGAACCACGGATGCGGGGAGGGGCGGTGCCCTGTTGGGGATTTCGTTGACATGCCATGTCTCTAGAAGGCGCCACGCTCCTGGTAGACAGTTCTTGAGGTTTGGCTGATGATCCTGCAAACCCGCTAGGGTGTCACATGCCAACCCGCGGCCAGCTCCCGAAGCCCATAGGTGCTCGACATAGTCGCATACCAAGGGGTCTAACTTCGACTTGTCTCTTGGGAGGACCTGTCCTTCATCCTTAAGGAACCGGAGAAACTGCTGGGTAGCTCGGTCATACCGTTGACGAGTGGCTGGCTGCACTGTTAACTCACGAAGGGTGCCCATTTTACGGCGTTGAGATGCTCTGTCTTCTGGCTTCACAGCTTCTAACAATCGCTTACGCGGCATTGCGGTACTTTGTTTTCACCCGGCGCCCCCATCGACTGGGGCGATCAGCCGGGTTCAAATCAGTGTGGACATAGGCCCACACCGGCTGAAGATTAGAAGCCAAGACAAGAGCATTGATCCTTGAAACTGTGCGGCGGAGCTTCCGGGAGCTGCTCCGTCCCCTTGTGAGTGAGTGCAGGCATACCAAGCTATCGGTTAGGTGTAGGATCCTGGTTCCCATGTGGTGCTTATGCTCCACACGCCAGCGCAAGGCTGTCAGGATCGCTCTGAGCTCCAGCGAATTGATGTGTTCTTTGCCCAGGGTCCAGCGCCACCCCGATACCACTGACCACCTCCATAACCGAGCCGGGATGGTGGCTCGAAGTCGATGATGTTTGACCATCTGCGCAGTTGGGGTTGTTAGTAGAATATCTTCTCCTTTCATGGAAATGAGGTTGCCGAGTTTGAAGGCCAAGTCAGAGGACAGATCCTCCGAAGCGCGGCGCTGCACTTTTAAGGGCAACCTCACGAGCCGCCCTTGAGCAGTGCATGAGGTCCCTGGTGTCAGTGCGTCAAGCACTTCCTGCGGGGTCAGGAGAGGAATGAATCCCAATCTCCCGAACAGCTGAGCCAGCAAGTAGGCCACCACCGGCACGCTCCAGGTGTTCCCCAGGAGGGTGAGCCGGGCGTCATTGTGGTTAGCTCCTTTTCGCTGGCTTTTGGGCAAACAAGGTTGGGTATAGTTTAAGGGGAAACCGAGCATCATTTCCCGCTCCTGAACGTCAGGGACACGAACTGCCCCGGCTGCGTTGGACACGCAGTGCTGATCTCGATATTGGTAAGGGGGAAAACGATGCAGATCGGCCTTCCACCTCTGGAGTTCCTCCGTGGTGCATTGCAAAATGCCTGCCGGTTTACGACCTGGAACACTTTGCGGACGGGAAGTAGTAAAAGTGGGGAAGGATCGAGTTTCATCCAGCTTGCTCCATCCGGGTTGTAACACATCCCCCAAATCCTGGTGTCCTGTGAGCTGAAGGGTGCGCAAAGCCTGATCCGCAGCTGGAGTCAGGGTGGCTCCCGACGCTGGGGCGATTTCCCAAGACAGCCAGTACAACCGCGGCCGGTGGCACCACGTGAAACTCCCCGCATCGCAACTCAGGGGTTCCTCACCTATGGCCTCTGACATAATGGTCCGGTCCTGCCGGTCCATCGAAGCCACGGATTCCATGAGCGTGTGAACAGGGCACCAGACAAAATGTTGCCTCAACAAGTCTCGGACTCGTGGGACATGAACGAACAAGCTTGAACGTCCGTCCTTCAGGGCCCCCAGCCGGTCTGCATTTAGCCCGCTGACCCCTTGACATGGGGGCCCCGCCCCAAGCAGGACCAAGGTGCACTGAGAAAATTGGGTACTCCACTGCTTGACCATCTCTGATGTGATGTCCTGGACATCCTTTACCACGATCACGCCCGGAAAATGGGTCTCGACCACACGTTGTCCATGGTCGGCTTTTTCGGCAGACACATAACCCAGGACCGGCACCCCGATGGCATCCAGGGCCACCCTCAGGGCGCCTATCCCGTCAAAAAGGCCAACCGCGAACACTGTGTGCCCCGTACGGCATTCAGGGTTCTCACCGCGCAGGGCTCCTTGCGCCACTGTGTTCCCAAAAGGGGTAGTCCCTCGACTAACACAGATACCGCCCCCGGTGTCAGAGGCATCACTGCAAGTGACCAGGGGGTGCATCCCCAGCCTGAAGTCGAGCCTGGCCAGCGGTAAGCATCCCAAGAAACGCAGGAGCTCTATGAGGCAGTCCGGAGGAGTTGACCGGTAGGTCTGTCTCACGTTGTTATACTCCTCGATATGATGCCATACCTTGTTTAAGCTTCCCAGGAGCTGTTTCCGGAACATAGTGAAGTAGACCAGGCCCCCGCACGTGACCTGCCACTGTCGCTGAGTAGCTCGTTTCTGCAGGCAAAGGGCATATGCCATCGAAAAATACTTTGAAAGCTTGCTCTCCCGCGGAAAAGCCAGGCCCAGCTTTCCATCAATGGTAGCCCCTTGGAGCTCACAGCGGCTTGACCTTGCCACCGCTTTCTTCAAGTTACGTGGGACCTCCCAGGCTTCATATTGGTGTCTCAGGGCAAGAACCCCGGGCGAGATCGTATTCTCCAAGTCAATCATGTCGGTGGCCTCGACTTTTTCGAGGAGATCATAGTTATCAAGGTAGCCCCGCCAGGTCTGGTCCCCGTGGGGTATGGGCCGATCCTTCCTATGCTCTCTTTCAGGGGGGTTCACCACATTTCCTCCTACACCAGTCCCCGACCGCAAAACCAGCGTCCTGTGGACGTGCTGGGCAAGACTAACGGAGTTTGCGAACCCCATAGGCAGTACTCGTGACGCTATATACACTTTCCTACCCCTAAGATGCCCAGGAAGCACCTCATCCGGCACCAACTTGTTGAATGCCAAGTACTTAGTCCAGGATACCGGTACCGACATCACATAGAAGAAGCATTTGACATCTTCGCTGCTTACCAGCAGCCCTTGAGATGGTTGTAGAAAGTAAGGGTTCATACCACTCCAAGACGGTAGTGTTTCAACGTCCCCACTAAGGGGTCTGCACAGGGAATTCAATGGTACTAGATTCATTATGAGGCGGAAGATCTCCGTCCCCGAATCCGTCCATTCTTCTTTCGAGACCCCAAACAGTCCGTTGAGAAGAGGCCCGTCCCCTGTGTCAAACACCTCGTGCTCCTCAATGAAGGTACACACCCCCGTCTCCACTAAACCCCTACACACAGCACCCCAGGCAGAATCCTGCACCATCACCCGTGGCCTAGACAAAGGTCCCCACTCATCACGTGGTTTCAGGTAGAGGTCAAAATTTTTGACATAGTGTTGAGCCCCATGGCTAGTCACCTGCTCCAGTGGTACTCTCCCGATCTCCCGTGGCAACGCAGGAGATATGTTTTCCCAGGAAAACCACCGAGCAACTTTAACCTCATCGCCTTTATAGTCTATGGCCCTGATCTTGAAGAAATCATCCCAATCAACCACCTCAAACCTAGTGTCCAGTCCTACAAAGTGACGTACATCCGGAATCAACTTGCCCAGACACATAGATTGACACTTGTTGGGCAGTCCATCATTTGTCAACTCCGTGCCCCAAAGGGAGTTCAATGACAGAGACAAACACTGCATCCAAGCCAGCTCATCCGACTCGAGGTTTGGATCAACAGCAAGAAAACCATGACTAGAGGTGGGTAAAGGGAATAAGGCGGAGGTATTCCTATTACCCGTGGTCTGGCTGCGAAGTGGTAACACCTCTAGTAGTTTCTGCTGCAACAAAGTTCCAACTTTCCCCAAGCGCAAACCTGCTAAGCTGCTGAGCTCATCACTTTTTTCTCGGGCAAAACTCGAAGGCGGCATCGTTTCGAGAGCCACAAGGTTCCCCGTAGCAGCGGTCGCCGCATCATGCAGGGCATCCATCTCAAATGAATTCACCTCCATGGACTTCGCCACGTAGTCATGCAACGCTGACGGACCCTTTTGATCAACTTGGGTCGCCAACCAATGGCCAGTAGGTTCACCGGGCTGAAGGGCCATTGCCGTCCCCTTCTCATATGCCTTTTCATCATCAATCGGCCATTGTACATCTTCACCCAGGGGAAAATCCCCCGTATTCACGGAATCATCCGGCAGGGGCTCTTCCCCCGTTTCTCCTCTTGCTTTCTCTCGTCCACTTGCCATCACGGCTTGGACGCTTCCTCTTTGCTCTTGCTCTTCGCATCGCCCTTGCTGGTGTTCTGGCCCTTTCCTCCTTTTCGATTCCCTCCTTTTCGAAGATCCTCTCTGCTCTCTCCTTTGGGACGACGGGCTCCCTTGCCGCCTGTCCCCGCCGGTCTCCCATCGGGCTGCCCTGCGTCCATCTTCAGCTTGTAGTCGGTGTAGGAGTCCCGGCGAGCTTCCAACAACTCTGGCCCCGGAGTAATCAGCTGCTGTTCGGAGGGCAGGATTTCCAAACGCTGGCTGACGCTCCAGTGGTTGCCCGCCAGAGTGCTCTCGCTCGACTTCAGTCTTTGAACCAACAGGTCCACTGTGCTGGCCACCCGTCCAGCTAGCAGCCCATCTATGGCTGCCGCTATGGTGTACAGCTCTCTTGCGGCTGGTCCATTTGCCCTCTTCTGTAGTTGTTGCCTGAAGTATGGGAGCGCAACTCCACGTAGAACTCCAGGGCGATCGTCCTGACCAATTTCCGTCAGGAGCACCGACCTCATCTGTGATAAGGCTTGTCCTGCCAGTGCTCCCGGGTAGCCCTCCGCCACCAACCGGACTTTGGAAGACTGTTGGAAAACGCTCTCGTCGCGGAGATCGAAGTCCAACTCGCTCTCGCTCTCTTGACTGCTGCTCCCCGTCTGAGAGGATGATGACTTCCGAGCACGCCTCTTCAAGTATCTCCTGGCAGCCCTGCTCACCTTCAACCGCACTCTTTCTTTTGGGTCGAGCCCGGTTCCCTGGAACAGCTGCTTGGGGTCTTTCCGATTGGCGGCCTTGGCCTTGGATCCGTCCAAAGGAATGGCCTCTCCAGAAGACCCCTCTCCTGCCGGCTTCTTCAATCTTTCTTTCTTCTTCTTCTTCTTCTTCTTCTTGTCGTCTTCTCTCTCCTCCTCTTTTCGGGCTGGCTTGTCCCCCGCTCTCAAGGGGCTGAGTCCTCCTTGGAGTTTGCGGAGAGCTCCCAACTCGTCCCTCTCGTCTACCTGAGCTACCTTCTCTAGGTTCTGAAGCCATCCTTCGTCCGCCTCCAAATCCTTGACTTTTCGAATCCTCACTGCGTGCAATAGGTCGTCTGCCACTGCCTCGTAGTTGCATCCCGCAGGACACCGATGGACTCGGAACAGGAGTTCTGGACTTCCCGATTGCAAACGTAGGATCTCCTCCGCAGTAGTGCCCGTCAGCCGAACGATCATCATCACGTCTCCCTCCTGGATCTCGACGCGTTTGATCTCGCCAGCTACTTTGCACTCCTTCTTGAAGTAAAATCCTTTGTCTACTACAATCCTGACTCCAGCCCCTAGACGAAGAATGTCGACGTCGCAGGCCCCTACCTGAAGGCCATCTTCCCAATCTTGATTGGGATCTCTGGCGTCGGCTCCTTCTCCTCGCTGATCGGCCATTCCTGGTCTCCTCAAGATGCCCCGTCTCGGTCCGCGCCCGGCTGGTCGAGCTTTGGCCTTGGCCCCCGGGACCGCTCGCACCCGGGCCTTGGCCTTTGCTTTGGCCTTTCCTTTGGCCTTTGCTTTTGCTTTTGGCGCCATCACTTCCTAGAGTGGCGTTTCCTCCACTGTCTGCCTCTCTCTCTATGCTTCGCACCCTTATTCTTCCTCTTCTCTCCAGGCTGCCTTGTCGCGGCCCTGCGGCTATCCCGTGGTTCAGGAGCGCCGTGGCTGCGTGCCAATGGGGGCCGTTCCGGTTCAGGGGGCCTTTGACTCCTCCTCTGGGCCTCCCGTTCGGAGAAATATCTCCCTGCTGAGCCCTTGACCTTCAATGAGCCTAAACCAAAGTACTCGGGGTTTGCGCTCACGAATCTGTCAAGTCTCTCCTGCTCCTCCTCTGTTGTGACTCCTTCCGCGAGCCCAGGTACCTCTGGGGCTGCCTCTCTGCTTCCTCTGGCCTCCTCCTTAGGTTCTTCCTTGGCTTCCCTTGTCTCTGGAGCTTCCTCTTCGCCGTCTCTCTTTCTCTTCTTTTCCTTGCGTCCTTCAGGAGCGTCTCTGTCTCCCGGATCCTCAGTCTCCTCCTTAACTGTTTTCTTCTCTTTATCCTTCTTTGTCTTGGCCTTCTTCTCTTTCTTTACTGGCTTCTCTGGTTCGATAGGCTCTTCTTCCTTAACCTCCTCTTCTCTAGGGGCTTCCTCCTTGACTTCTTCGGGCAATGCCTTATCTTCCTCCTTAACTTCTTGGTCTGCTGCAGCTTCTACAGGGGTCGAGGGCGGTTCTGCCCCGGATGATCCCCCGGTGTCCCGAGGGTTCCCACCCCGTGCGCCGGTCTGGTAGTTGAACTCGACCAAGTCCTGGATATTCCCACAAGTCTCACGCAAGCAGCTGAGAACCAGGCTTTCCTGCACGGGAACCAGGCCAGTTCGTAGATAGAACCCTATGCGGCGATAGGTGCGGCAAATGGCACACGGGTTCCCGACGAAGGTGGTACACTCGGGGCACAACATGCAACAGCTTAAACCACAACACTTCGGAACAAACCCAGGTGTTGCCTCTTAACCCCCGAGGACGGAAGTACATATATATATATATATAAATAAATGATATAAACATATACACACTATTGCACACTAAAACTCATACAAAAAAAACCGCAAGATTGGAATAAGCCTGAATAGATTAAGCGATTACGAACCACCCCAGGCCGAGGCTCGCAGCGACCTTCATAGGGCTCTGTGAGAACCAAGGCTGTGCAGCCAGAACCTAAGTCATAGCTGGTGTGGATGGATGGTAATTCCATGTGATTCCCCCCCAAAAGATATGGTCGTTTTATTTGGTTGAAATGACCTATATAACATCATATACCCTCAGATGCCCTCTGGTTATTTAACATAGCCATGGAAAATGGCCCATTTATAGATGATTTACTGTAGAATGATTTGCCTCTTGTAAATGGTGATTTTCCATGGCTACGTTAAGTAACCGGAGGGTATGGTCTTTGAATTTGGTTGAAGTGACCCATATAACATCATATAACATCATATGACGTCATGATGTAAGCCATCTTGGAATGACTAGGATTGACTGGATGAGCATTTTAGGTAGGATGACTTGTAAATATCAAGTATCAATGGATTTGCAAATATCAAGTATCAATGGATCAATGGATTAACGGATTGGCTTTCGAAGGAAAATCTTCGCCGGAAACCAGGATCAATGGAACACAATGGGTTTGTTTTCTTGGGAACATCTTCACTGGAAACCATGGTCTTCCCTATGAAAAACAAAGGAATCCTCCTGTAAATTCTCTCTTAATTATCAGATGACTTGTATATATCTATATAAGTAAGAATGGATTTCCCTATAGATTCCCTATTAAATTTTACTTGGAAACGTGTATCAAACTATGGCAACACGACAAACAATCAAGCACTATGGCCTACCAAAAACATGGAATTTGCAGTTCAGGTCGTAGTTCACAACGGGAATGAATTTGATTTTTTGGGTAGCTGACATTCTTTACCCAATTACTGTAAATGACTGTAAATCAACCTGCAGCTGCTGGGATGAGTAAACAATATTATGGAAAAATGTATGCAACAGGTATACTGTATATTATCTGTATAAGATGTATAAGAATGGAATTTCCTATTGAGAATGGAATTGTTATGAATTGCTTATTGCATTTGATTGGGACAAGTATGGGAGATGTGTATGGCTATTACATTTTATTGGGACAAGCCTGGAAGTCCAAACGATCAGCAAGAGCCATTGTGATTTCCCCATTACCAGCAGATTGTTACGCAGGGATTCTGAGCCCTACCATTAGGGTTTCCCCAATTCCTGACCATCCTGGTTTGTGAGGCCGTTATTGTTTACCCACTTGATGAACGGGAACCGCCTTTCGACAAGCCCCCCAATAAGTTGCTCTTTTTGGGTTCAATATGGAGGCCTATTCGAGTGGGGATAGGATCAAGTTGTAATATCTTGGCTACTCACGCTGGCTATGGCTGACTTGCAGAATCTATCAATATCTTACCATCTTTCTTCGAGTAATATATTTAGAAGCAATCACCACTGTGTGATCTGAAGTATATAAATATTATATATATGTATATAGTTTTTTTAAATATACACACACACACATATATATATATCATATAATTATAGGTACTCTATATGTCCCTAGATAGTAAGAACAGGACCAACTAGGACGGTCTTATGGCTCCATAGGGTGGGCCACCCTGGGATTCAGGCCGTTTAGACAAGGAGCTTCCTTGGCACTTTGCAGGATGAATCAATCCCAATTCTTGGGGGTTGCATGGTGTTGCATCTGAGATCATGTGAGCTTTGAAGGGATTTCAAGGGCACATTTCCGTTTTCGATCTGAAACATTTTGAAAACATAAGGCAACCATTCAAATGCAAGCCACCCAACAGTTGAATGCACAAACTGGTTTTGTCTGAGAATAGAATACCACGAATTTGATGATTAGCCGACCACCATCAGTTTCCCTAATGCCAATCTCGGGGTATTAGGGTGTCCCCATTTCATATGCCAAAGCCAACTTGTGAACAAAGCCGGGCAGCAGGTTACTCCACCGTCCACATTGGGCCAATTTTCATAGCCGTCACAGCAGGGAGCACGCTCTTCAATGCCGGTGGAACTCAGATTTTGCCGCGAAGTTATCGGAAGTCTGGGTTTCTAGAGGATCCTCCCGATTAAAAAATGGTGACGGTGAGTCATTGCTCGAAGCCTACAAAAATCGAATCAACAAAAACATGCAATAACTGAGAAGCTTGTGAAGAACATCAACACATATAAAAACAACATTGACCGAAGATCTGAGAATCGTGGGTCATGCACTTCGGAAACAACCCCAACAAGCTGTTGTGATCCGGTTTCGTTGTCCGTTGATCTGAGAGGGTCTCAATATGGAAAGCCCAAATCCCATCAAATCCCATGGTTTATCATCACCCTAATATTTGATGGCAATAAACTATGCCTGAATTTTCACCAATTTTGAAATAAAACCAAGGAACTTGTCAATGGTTTCGATGTTCGCGCCGGGTCTTGCCCAAAAGTTGTATGGACTATCTGCAGAGGTGTGGCGCGGCTGAAACTCATGAGCTTTTGGTTGGCCAAATTTCAGAACACGGCCCCAACTCAGAAAGTTTGGCGTGACTCGACCATCTTTTAAATCCAACTTTATCCAATTTTTGACCTACTGTATGACCATTACCATCCTAAGCCAAAAGAAGGACCATCGCTGCCCTCACCAGCCTGCCGTGCAGCGCGATTTTCGAACATCCCTTCAGTGCGAGCCGGAGTGAGTGCCGCAACTCTGCATAGCAACAGTGCGAACCCCAAAGTAAAGGTGGGAAACCTGGAAGGGAAATATCACCCATATCATTCTGGAAACACGCGCTGTATCTTTCAAGGTGCCGGCGCGCTGTTGACTACAGTGTAGTACACTGTTGAAATGGGAAGATTGGTGCAAAATGACAGTGATACTGAGACTGGTAATGTGAATGTGGTCTGCGAGAAGTTTGTCACGGAACACCGAGTATAGAATCCCCATTCGACAAAAAAACATGGATCAATGGATTGGCCTAAGGCTTAAGGGAACATTGACAGGGAACCCCCAGATTTCATGCAAAATCCATGGTTTCCTGGAGATTTTCCCTTACAGCAATCCATTCGATTGGGCAGGCTCTTGACGGTTTTGACTATAGAAACTAGTGTGTGTTTTTCCACGTTCGGGGCTAGTGAGCTGTCCGAAAAATAGACATCACCCATCGACAGGGTCATCGAGTCACATGATGGCTCTGATTTTGACTTACTTGTGCTGAAATGTAAACCGACATTTGTAAATCATATGTCTATATTTGTCTGGCACGGTTTCATTCATTTTCTGACAAGAAAGTACATCTTGACTGATGTGCATGTTCTGGCATATGGCATATTTACTGATCGTCGACATACGTACTGACACGTACTGACATACATCCTGACTCCTGACATTAAATTGTCTGCCCTATATCCTGACATACTGAACGACATTTGTATAAACTGACTAAGAGCTGACAATGTACTGACATGCATTTTGACACATGTATACATAATATGTGACAAACAATTGCATTGATACATCTGCTGACATATGTACTGACATATTGACTGACATTGGCAAATAGTGTTGCATTACAGAAACTATCAGAAACTATTATGTACATGTATGTGCAGTATTGTGCAGCAGTACATTCTGGCAAATCTACTGGCATCTACGGTATATTGGACTGAATATACACTGACATATTAAGTAATTGCTGTAAGTATTGTCGTGGGGCCAGTCACTTTTGAGGTGGGGGAAAGCCCTTAAACAAATGTGTATGAATATCATTGAACATCTACCCGCATCTGCGTGTGTCAAACAGATTTAGACACTAAGTCTTTTCTGGTTCAAACATGTTCAAACCTCTTCAAACCTTGTTCATGTTGGTCAAGTTGACCGTCTTGTTGGCTAATTCATGTCAGATCCATTTGATGGATTACATAAATCCCAAATGTTGATTCAATCCCAATCTTTTCGTTGTCATAGTTTCAGTAGCTCCACCTCTTCAAAGTGTTGGGTAAAATTCATCCCACTGTCCATGGCCAGTTGCCTTCTCAACCAGCATTTTTTGGGTCCATCCCCTCCATCACCCTGTGGCATCACGATGCCAGCGCACTTCTCCTCCTGCAGAACCCCGCACGGTCCAATGATCGCGGAACGGTTCTGGGGTCCAGTTTGTGGGTCCAGAAATTGAGAAAACAAACCTTCCGAAATGGCAATGCTGAGAGGGACAATGAGGATGAACTATCAGATTTTGAGGTTCGTTGATTTCTTGACAAACCCATCGTACAATGAAACCACTGGTGCTTGAGTCACCCCCATGAAGAATATCAAAGTCAACTGGGATCATTGTGCATCATGCTCAGGTTGAAAAGAGCCTCCTAAAGCAGGCCAAATGATATCCACAGTCCCGTGGTCCGCGCGGAAAAATAGAAGGGTCATTTTGGTACGAACCATCATTTATGAATTTATCAACAAGACACGTAGAGGACATCTCCAAGTGGCCCAGGTAGCCATAGGTAGCCCCGACTTCACACTTGAGACCCCTCAGCCCGCTTCGGAAGCTGGTTCCAAAAACAGCATCGCCACTCCAGTCCTTCAGGCACTCCTCCTTGCATTCCTGAAGCGTCCTGCGTCCCTCTAAAGGATCCTTGCCCTTAATGCCTTTTGCACCATGATGCTTGTAGCCTGGGAAGACTACACGAGCCGGGCCCTCTCCATTTTTTAGGGGCCCATGAAAATAGGTGGTTAGTACCCCAAATCCTATGTTTGCCAATCCTTTTTCATCTCTTTCCCTATGAAACTTGAAAGGTTTACCGGATTTTACTGGTGTTTAGCTTAGTATACAGTATAATGTATTAGATCATATTAGATCCCATTTTCCGGACATTCCCAAATAACCATAGTTGCATGTCTGGTTCGAAAAAACACCCCGTGGATGACACCAGAAAGCAGGATTTAGCTGTCAGGACGGAATACCCTCTGGTGATTTTCATGAAAAATAACAATTTTAAATATGCAACTCATTTCATAGCTATGTCAGCTACGTTAAATTACCAGAAGGCATTCAACAAAAACATAGAACATCATAATGAAAAATCACGAGCAGGGCGCAATTCAGGCCGTAATGCAGTTCCCAGCCGTCATCGATCGGGGCAGTGGTTGTCTCCGTGCCAGCTGATGTTGAGCTTGGGCTCTGGGTTGTCGTGGTGGGTGGCGCCTGGGCTCGAGGCATCGTCTCCTGGATTTTTCATCTTGACCCAAACTCAAATCACCAACAAGGCATTGACTTAAGAAATTGTATTTTTTTCTTGTGTTTCAAATATTTCTTTTAATGAGATGATCCTCCAATTCCTAACCATTAATCATCCATAATCATCCATTATCTATGGTCCATGTCCTCGTGCTGTTTCGATGATGTCCTTTCGAAGAAAATACTGTGAGGCTTCTGTTTGGTACCACGCAGCTATTGGTTGGACTGGAACTTCTCTGTAACAACTAGCGAGCCCGAGAGGGACATATCAAAATACGAAAGTGGTCTAAATCAATCTAAATCAGGGCTCAAAAGTCACTGCCATCTCTGCACCCACAACCCCTTTAATCATATCGTTTTTTTTGTTTGGAAATGTTTGGGACCATTCCAACTGCAAAGTCTAGTCTTTAGGATTCGGGGGGCAAACAAGTCAATCAATCATCCAGGGTATTCCGGGCCTTATGAATCCAGCATTGACATTACTCAGTACCCAGCACAGCTGGATGTGCGCAAAAACAATTCATAACTCCCAAAAATAGCAATCACAATGCCGAAAATCATGGGATTTTAGGCGTTCACCAGTGTCCCTTAAATTCTCAGAACACATCGGAACCCCCAATTTTCTGCTTACGTCTTGCCGTTGCGCCTCCAAGCAAATCGACTCAGAGTCATCTGCCGTAGCTCCGATGCCTACATTCTGTGCTGCGGAAAATGGGGGCCAGAGACTGAGCTTTTGCCGAGCTCAACTGGCCCAAAGTAGAAGAAAATCATACAACGTCATCCAAAATCATGCAGCATCAACATATGCGGGTCAGTTTTGATGTCGTTTCAGCCATGATTTGCAGGGTGCCATCCGTCAGTCCTTCTGGGCGCACCCAAACTTCGCACAATCCGCGGCTTTGGTAGGAGACGCCCTGACGACACAGGAATAGCTTCAAATACACACACGCACAATAATCTCTGCGCAAATGCTGGGATGAAATGTCTGTATAACACAGTCCTTCGTACTGAAAAAGTCTCACACATCTTTGAAGGACCTGTGGTAACTTGTGCCATGAAAAATTCCCTTTGCCAAAAAAGACCATGTTACATGCCCGGTCGCCAGTTCAGCAGCCAGGCGCCTGGCACTCGGCATCTTGAACGCAAATGGATTTGCATTCATCCAGCGTACTTGCCGTCGTTGATTTGAAGTAAGACTCCTTCAGGATTCTGGGAAGGCCCTCTTCAAGTCTTCTCAGCAAACAGTGCAACTAATTAGGTGGTTAAGTCGGGGAATGCAAGAATTGATTGGGGCATCATGGAGAATCACTCACAAACATGGGGTGATTCACCAATCAGTTTGGACTCAGTGGAGGGATGATGCAACCCATGCACCGAATGCGTGTGTAACCACCGCATGCGGTCTCGCAGTCGTTCCTATGGCAATGGATGTTTTGGCCTCTTGGAACTCAAGATCGCTACAGAATATACAGTCACATTTTAATTCCCATGAAATCCACTTAAAAACAAATGTGTACTCTGTACTCCGAGAAACAGTCACGTTTAGATTGGATTTGTGTTCCCCCATTCAGGGGCGTACGGGAAAGTCATTTGCCCATTCAGAAACATGCCCTAGGAAAAAACATTAAAAAACTATGCCAACTATGATTCCATGCAATCTCCACATGAATACATTAGAAATAAGCTCAATCTACCCTCCGCCAATAAAACATAGCAATGGACAATTCCCTATGGAGGTTTACAATGGCAAACTCACAATAAATCGATATAAATGAGGGATTTTCGAGCACGCCGTGTTTGATGACACCGGGGGATAATCGACCATTGTTCGTCATGATTAACTCATCATTAACCATTATTGACCCTTAAACATTATAGACATTTAAATTCATATTAACCATCATTAAGCCATGAATTTTGGGGTCGCTTCCCTTCCCTTCCCAGCGGTCGGTCCTGCTTATCAGTGGGATGAGCTCCACGACAACCCTTCCCTTGACCCCCATCCACTTCTTTGAAATTGGACATGACTGAGGCATCCTGAGATCTTTAGCAACCGCACGAAAGGGGTGGAAGAATCCATGGGTAAAATTGGCTGCCATCCCAAGCACCCATGACTGGGAATGGTAAACATACCACCTGTCAAAACGGTGAGTCACTGAGGATGGTTTATGGCATTGGTTTATGGCATTGTTTTACCAACATTATTGATTTATCACCCATTTAAGATCATTTAAGATCATTTAAGTACTGTAGGCTTTTACTTTTCTATCTTTTCTTGGGGGTGCTATAATCCAAGCATGCTGCGCAAACAGTGGACGCAAGTGGCTCCCATGAATGTCGATCATGTGTGGCAAACTGCTCGACTAAGCTGATTGCTGGTTTTAACATGTTTTAACCCGCTGAAAAATATGAGCAGGTTCATCATCATGCTTGAACCATCTTGAAACCACCCGCCGGCAGTGGTTGGTATACAGAACAAACTCTAGAACTTCTGACCTGAAATCCAAAATCCTGTCACATCCTGTCTCTCCAAATCTCCAAGCTTCTTGGAGCAATCGAAGGCATGTTGATCCTGGCGGAGCCCGGAGTCTGGTGGATTTTCCCAATTAAAAAAAACAGGGAATTTGGTTGAAATATAGCACCACATAGCACCCCCCCAAAAAAAGAGGCAGAAAAGCATCGTCCAAATCTAGAATAATGATAAATAATGACAACTGTTCTATCATTCTTTTCGGGGCTTACGGTTAAAAATGACACCAAAAAGGCAGCAAAGCTAAAGCTACGCAGAAATTCGTCAAATTCTGCTGCTCTCTGTCTGCTGGGGCACGGGCCCGCCGATTGAAAGCTAGCCTGAATTCCTTGCCGCCGTGTCCATACCCTGCAACCTGAGATAGCAAATTATGGAACTTTTGATGAATTTGGTCATTTGGTGCATGTTGCTTCATCAAAGTGACCATGTTGCTTCGTTACAATATTCTGATTGATTCTGAATGATTCTCATCTCAGGGGCGATGTCAAGCACACCATGGCAGCATAGAATGCCAAGGCACTCAGGTGACTGTACTCGATCCCCTGTGAGTGGGCAAGCACAAGACAAAGTGGCATGGCATGGCGGTGGTCATGGAAGGGGATAAGATGGGATAGAGAATGATAGGGACGTGACTGGGACATCCAAGGTTGGATACTGGCAGCACCGGGAGAGTCTTTCCCGCAATTTCTTGGTGTTTTCATGTGTTTTCTGTGCAAGTTGAATCCGTCGAATCCCACCTTACAGGCAGAGTTGGACAAACAGTGCTGCTTGCAGTCATCCATGCTTGTGGCCTGGGCTGTGGCTCTCTGAAATCAATGCTGACCACTGGAGTGGCACGTGGCGACACAACGAGTCAAGCCAGGAGTCTGAGATCGAAATGTAGTGGCTATCCAAATCATCTTTGTCATGGGACCTGGGCAGCTGTACACAATCAACGCTTCTGAAATCTTCCGAAATCTTCCGAACCTGCTGGAAGAGCAGCCTGTTCCAGCAGTCAACCCTCCCATATTTGGTTCGATGATTTTCCCCTTAAAAGGTCGGAGATTTCCCTGCCATTTTTGATGACACCGAAAGATCTCAGAGGTCCGCACCCACGACATGATCGATCAACTCCGCCATTGACTGGAAAGAAGTCCGGCTCACCAACACCTGGACTTCAGGCTCCACAAAGGACTCAAAGACCATGACTTTTTGACAGATGTTTTGACAGATGTTTTGACATGTTTTGACTAGTCTGAAACCACCAAGCACCGATTCCATGCTGCTTCCAAGCCTCGATTTGAAGTCCTTGAGCCCTTGAGTTGCAGCCACAGCCTCAGAGCAGCAGTTGGCACAGAACAGTCACATCATGTCACATCCATTTTCAAAACAATTTCTGGGTGTGTTTTCCACAACTGTAGTCATTGAATGTCATTGAAATATTATTGAAATATGCTGGAATCATGTGTCAAGTTGTGCCAAGCAATGGGGCAAACGTCCCCGGACTTCCTGTCGTGACAAAACTCACACTGCGAAGCAACGCGCCGCTCGAGGTTGGGCAAGCACCATCCTCGCTACAGCTCGCAGTGGCCTCCGGCTGCAAAGCATCACTGGGTATCACGGATTCCGGTCAGGTGCATCGGATGAAATTGCTGAGCCTGATTGATTCATATAACTGATCCCATGATCATTGATCGCAACAGATCCTGCAACTGACTTTCAAGAAATCTGTACATATATATATATATATTTGTAGAGCTTGGAATGCAAGTGGGATTGCCAACATGAAATAGGACCTGGAACAGGAAAGCCGAGAGTCGATCGGAACCAGAAGGGCCAGCGCCGACAGCCACATTGCGCGCCCCATGGTTCGAGTACGGAATGTAGAGCTTGAGAGAAATGCTCTGAGAAATGAAGCACACAACTTACTCATTATGGACACCTATAGTAAGTGTCTTTAACGGTAAGTCAGGTACCCCCAGAATTTGGTGCTTTGATACGGTCTGATAAACCCCCAACATCCAAGGAGGGTTAGTGGTGGCTCATAATAACCCCTCAATGTCGGCAAAGGTGAGCTGAGACAACAGCAACATTCTATAGTACACCCTCTGATACTCAAATTCTGGCCGTGGACACTTCCCTCAGTCGCATCCGCTGGGTGACTTTCCCATCAAATTCCATTCAAATTTATACTATTTCCCATCAAACATTGGACTTTTGCAGCTTTTTCCAGGCATTTTCGATCATTCTCCAGCCACCTTTGCGTACCCCGGCGGCACGACCTGTTCCTCTTCAACCTCCGACTTCGCACGGTGTAGTGCTGCGGTCACCTTTTTCAATGGCTTGGTTTGAAGCCAGGATCCGTAGTTGGCCAATTTTCAGTATGACCATATATGACCCCATATCCAACTGAAAATGCAGGGTGTACTGTAAATGGGTTTGTCCAAAACTGAGGCACCCCTGAAAAAACATTTTTGATCATTCTTGTTTTCAATGGTTTGGAACGCGATCTTCCCTATCAACTTGGGTCATCAATGGGGCCCACACATTTTTTGGACCAACGGAATTGGTGCTTTCGCGTGTTTGTGTTATTCTTGTGTATGATCGATGAGTATGATAGATCAACGGATGAATAGGACTACACATACTTCTTTTACCCACAGGACGAGGGGTTGTCCTGAAGGGACAACCCCGAGAGCGGAGCTAGCAACCCATTGGTCCCATCATCCTAGTGCCAGGGGGTTCTCGAGACATGGAGTGTTGGAACAATAGAGATTGNGAACACCAAGACGCAAGAAAGGAATCTTGCATTGTAGGGTTTACATAGGCCGGATATAAAATCCCCCGGCCCCATGGAACATATACGCATACTGCACACATCTATTAGGGTTTCATTGAAGGGCTCACATAAGGTGTAAAATCCCCCGGCCCCATGGAACAAATACGACTTCTATTGGGGGTTTCATTTAGGTTTGCTA
>BGPT01000388.1:310843-330961 GCA_003297045.1 Symbiodinium sp. clade C Y103
CAACTTAACAACTTAGTTAGTTAGTTTGTCAGTTAGTCAATCAGTTCGTCAGTCAGTTAGTCAGTTACTCAGTTAGTCAGTTAGTCAGTTAGTTAGTTTGTTAGTCAGCTAGTTAGTTAGTTAGCTAGTCAGTTCCTCAGTTANTTAGTCAGTTAGTCAGTTAGTTAGTTTGTTAGTCAGCTAGTTAGTTAGTTAGCTAGTCAGTTCCTCAGTTAGTCAGTTCGTCAGTTAGTTAGTTCGTCAGTTAGTTAGTTAGATAGTTAGTTAGTTAGTTAGTTAGTTAGTTAGTTAGTCAGTTAGTCAGTTAGTCAGTTAGTCAGTTAGTCAGTTAGTCCGTTAGTCAGTTAGTCAGTCAGTCAGTTAGACAGTTAGTCAGTTAGTCAGTTAGTCAGTTAGTCGGTTAGTCGGTTAGTCGGTTAGTCGGTTAGTCAGTTAGTCAGCTAGTCAGTTAGTCAGTTAGTCAGTTAGTCAGTTAGTCAGTGAGTCAGTGAGTCAGTGAGTCAGTTAGTTAGTTTGTTAGTTAGTTTGTTAGTTAGTCAGCTAGTCAGTTTGTTAGGCAGGCAGTTGGTCAGTTAGTCAGTTAGTCAGTTAGTTAGGCAGGCNNNNCCATCATTCACAGCAACTCACCTTTCCTATAGTTTGCTATTCCTGAAACTTCCGCCACCGCCTTGTGCGGTACTACTGGTATATATATATATATATATGCAGAAAACATCCAGTAGAGTAGAAGATAATTACAATCATCTCAATCGATGTCAATAGTTGCTAGGCTCTGCCAAGAATGAGCTAAGGCAGCTAAGGGCGTCTGTGGGGCCCAGGCCTTTCATCTTCTTCAATCCAGCGACAAATTCTTTGGGGCTGACGGAACCGCTCCTCAGTGACAGCTGCGCAACCCAGAGAATTCCCAGCTAGGCGCAGTCCGTCGCAGGTCGCAGTGCTGCCTTGCGTCCCGTCAACATCCATTAGCTCAAAAAGTAGTTCCATCTCGTCAAAACCTCAGGTCCATGGATTGGTTTAAGGGAACATTGACGGGAAACCGTACTTTTACCATCTTTTACCATCTTTTACCCCCAAATCGAGGATTTCCGGTAGATTTCCTCTTCATGAAATGCTGAGATCAGATCAATCACGAACTGTGAGCAGCATCTTCTTCCACAAACCGTCTCGGCGATTTGGCCAAGGCACAGAAATTCAAGAGTTTCATTTTCTCCTCAGCCAACGGCAAAACATCTCAGAACTGCTTGCTTCAACCCATCGGACAAATATTCGTCCTTGGGGTCATTGGTGGCTTCGCCCTCGCCCAAGAATCGTGGTGCGTCTGTAGGGTGCCACATGGTGCCCATCCAATGGGCAAATCATGGCAAATCATCATTTTCACCAAACACATAGAGATGGGCCGAGCATCTAGAACACTTGGCGTCCGAATGACTTTGCTGAAGTCCTGCGGACAGCAGACCGATTTTTGATGGGCCCCAGCTACAACAATCCCTTTCGGATATATCTGGCTTACAACTAGCATAACTAGGGTGAACATGGCTTCCTTGACTAAGGTTACAACATGTTTTCACTTTTACTCCACGCGCAGCTCGCTTTTTGGGTCCATACGTGCTCCATTTAGTTGGGCATTGCTTGTTGATAAGTATTTGCTGTTCCTTTCTTGTTGGAATGGGCGTTGTGGCGTTGGCACTGTTCCGCGGGTTCCTGTGCACTTCCACAGATCTGGTATAGTCATGAAAGTCCATGCTAGTTTGTGTAATCATGTTTAATCATCCCATATCATCCCATAGGATTAACAACTACCCGCAAAATCCCACTTCAATCATTTCATATCACCAGCCATTGATAAGCATTTGCAGCAACTTGCTGCAGGATCATCAACACATCCAACCCTCCAGCGGAACCATCCTTGTAGGTCAATTCTCCACCACCTTCCTCAGAAGTCAGCCATGAAAATCCATGAGTATTCCTGCAGATCCATGACTATCTTCAATGATCCATGCCTTTCCTTGTAAGTTTGGATGAAATTCGAACTAAAGGGGTTTGTCTTGTCTGAAAACTTTGAAAATGTGGTCTGCCCACTTCCAATGGATTATTATCATGCCCAGTACATGACCTTTGGGGCTGGGGGGTAGGGCCCGCCAAGGAGCTCCGTCATCGCAGTATTCTGTCAACTCCTCCAGCATCGCAGCAAAGACTTTCTTTTCAACCTTCGCCAGCACCTGGTCTGTGTAACCCTTGCAAAATGCAAGGGACACCCAAACCTTGCCGTTTGATTACACCACTGTTATTTTTTTGTGCAGGTACTACAAATATCCACAAATGATATAATTAAGTGTGTTGAATGTTTGTCCCCCCACAATTGTCAGACAAACCCACTTGGACCCTGCAGAGTTTCTCTCCACAAACGGCATGGACGGCATGGAATCTCGGCTTGCCTTGGAAAAGCTCTCGCGGGTTTCTGCCGCGATGCTGACGATGTGCTCAACCATCACTGCGACCAGGATGTTGATGCAACCAAAATTGAGGAAAACCACGGAGATCCTGGGGAGAGGTAACATGGCTGGGAACATGGCTGGGAAATCCCCGTGCCTACGCGGACTATGTGGAAGTTTTTAGCTGGGAAAAATATTCAAAAAGCTGGATTTTCCAGCAAGCCATGTTTGAATACCGGAGGGTAATGCAAGTGTGTAACCCATCATGAGTATCATGAACTGGTGAACAGGTGAAAACAGGACAAGGACAAAGGATATTGGCGTAAATGTTTGGAACCTAATATGCTAATGTACCCGAATAACGGGGCCGGTAAAACTGGAATGTTTGATTTGATTGACTATGATTAGACACCAAAAAAGAAATCAACATTTCAAGCCCCTGTTGGTGCCCAATTTGGGGACAAGTTCCTCCCGGAACACGAGCATCGCAGCCCGGACAAGGCACACGAGCATCGCAGCAGTGGGCGGAGAAATGCTCATCAGGGGTTGGCCCAAAGAAGCTGAGATACGATCAATGGTGAAGACCTGCGTTGCATCGGAGGGACAACCCAGCTTTGACCTAGCTTTCCAATTGGAAATCCCCGAACATCCCCGAACTAAGGGGATGCTTATAACTGGAAAAATCAATGACATTTATCTATTATAATTACTGGGGTTAAACCTATGTTTAGAAGGTCCAACCTGGGATGGATGGCTGTTTTGGGCCTTCAGGGATTTTTGTACAATGATGTACAATGATCCTCGCTCTCTTTTGGAGAATTCATTGAACTTTTGAAGGCTGGGCTGCGAGACCTTTTCTTGCGATCGCGGTGGGACACTCGAGCCGCGGTGAGAGCATTAATCAATCCTAGTTCGCTATAAAAACTGAATTGGGCAGCTGCAAAACCGCAACGACAATACCCTCACACTGGTTGCTTTCCTCGCATTGAAGAAACAACATCAACGCGTGTTTTGACATGTTTTGACATACTAAAGCACCTAGCCAATCACAGCCATGCTGGAACCATAGCCTTGGCTTCAATCTACACCATGTTTCGTACGTTTCGCTGCTGCCCAAGGAGATCTCTCATTTGGGGCTCGCCTCATCCTCCTCATCCGAGACTAAGGATGCCAGGCTGCGACTTGACCAATGCTTCGCGGCGGCCTGGATGGCCTCTTCTGACAGGCCACCCTTACAGTCGGAGGCTCCGAATTTGGCGATCTCACCCAGCATGTTATCCACAAGGACATCCATACCTCCAGGGATGTCACACATTTGTGTCTGGGGAATGGGGGAACTACAGCTATGATCCTAAGTTGTAAGAACATTTATAACACCACTAAGAAATATCGATAGGAAATGAGGCAATTCAAGCGCATGAAAACGCAAAACTTGGAGTTGTACACATCACCTCTGTGAAGGCTCAACAGCTTTTTATGCCCCAGAATTCTTGGATCCTCTTGGGTCCTGGGTCACGTTTCACCCAGAGGAGTGCCTTCAAAGACATGCTCAAATCCAGAGACCTGCCTTGGATTTGCTTCAACGACCACCCCAAAAAATCGATTCCCCAGGTCGTTTCCAGGATTTCTCCGGGAAAAGAAGTCCTTTACTTGAAAATGTAGTCATTCCAAAGCGCCAAAATCCAATCATTGGATTGTTTTAAGGGGAAATCTGCAAAAAAAAATCAGGAAACCATTCCCATGAAACATGGGGATGTCCGGATGTACTGTAAATTTTCCCTTAAACCAATGGAATGATCCAAGCTGCTGGAGTTTGTTCTTCAAGTCCTCCTTGGAGACAACACCATCACCATCTGCATCTAGCGCCTTGAAAGCCTCTGGTTCGATGCTTTCATCGCCACTGTTCAAACCAAGTTCCTCTGAAGAGAGCCCCATCTGGGAAGTTTGACCAAGAAACGGGGACAACCAGTGAAGCTAGGACCTAAAAAAGCATGGAAAAACACAGTAATATATAGCAAATAAATGCAAACAACATCAAAGAACTACATAACAAGTCAATCTACATCGCACAAGTTCCCAAACAAAACAACTTCGGTTTTTGGACATCATCCGTCCCAGTTCGCCATTGTGGGATGTTTCACCCATCCGTCCTTCCATATCCTGGTCCAAAGCTGCATGGCAAAGAAAGTCAGCAGCAGAGCATGCACCGGTCTACCGGAATCTGGCTCTGGGAGCTTCTCCGGGTGGTCTTCAAAATACTGACCTGTCTGGTGCTTGGTCAGCGTTGGTGCTGGTTCCAGCATGTGATTACTGCCCCAGTCATATACGTGTTCCTTTACAATCCCCATTGACTATAGATTCATGCTATATCAATATCTAACCGATATAACCCCCATGTACATTAGACACAAACCAACTGAACTATGATGCACCTTGTACCACTGAACATTATAGATATCACTCGAGGATGATCTGCCCATAGAACGCCCATAACATGCGCGCGGAAAGTCCAAAAAGAATCAAAAAGACAGGTTTTAAGCAAACAATTATCTTAAGTTATACTCCTAAAGCCTTCCTCCATTTATACAACACTATATTTAAATTATGGCCAACAAACATCGAAGAAACGAGCTCATTCAACATGGCTTACCACGGTCGGGCCAAGGAGCCAATGGAAGGGGCATCCCGCTTGCGCCAGAAGTCTACGATGCTCGCCACCTTGTAGACGCGTTCGGGGTCTAAGGGCTGCTTCGCAATGGAGACCACATAGCCATCATCGTCCAGTTCCACCTTTGGATGGCCAGGTGGAGGACCGTGGGACTTTGGAATTGAGTGGTTCAACCTCATGTTGCCTGCAGTAGATCCACAATTCCTGTTGCTCCAAACATCCCAAATGTTGGGTCAAGCAATTTGGAGGGCTGGCTCGAAAACGGACGCAATGGACCTTGGGTCACGAATTTGAACCAATCCCAATTCTGGTGCGTAATCATTTGGTCTAGATAGAATTTCATGCCCCCAAGTCATGGAAAAGATGTCCATTTCGAGCTCAACCTCACTTGCTCCATCTTCAACATTCTTCAACCCCAAACTCCAACAATTTCAGGAAATTTCAACCCAACTAAATCAACTAATAATTAGTTTCCAACATCTTCCGGAAACATCAGTTCCTCAGGCCTCATCATCGTACTGCATCCAGCCAGGGTTGGGGGCGTCAAAGGTCTCTCTGAGTCCCACCCTCAGCACAGAGCCGGGCACCGGGACCACCAGAATCTCTTTGGCCTCCTGGGACACAGCGGGAGGGCACAAAATCTGGAGACATCTGGAGACATCTGGAGACCTTCACCAAGAAAATCATCGAAATATCATCGAAATTGGATCTAAATGGACCTGAATGGATCGAAATGATGCTTAGATTCATTCCTTATTTGATCAAAATCTAAATCCAATATAATTCTTTGGCATCCTCAGTCCCCAGTTTTCATAAGTTTACAGTCCCACAATTAAATTGTAGATATTTGATGATAGTTGCATTTTGCCAATCCCCCTCCTCAATCTCTGTCTGCAAGACCTCCAAATTGATGTGCTCATCATCCTTGTACTCCCGTCCACCACGGATGTTTCCACCCTTCAGCAGTGCACAGTCCACGTACCTCTCGCCCACGGGCATATCCATATTCATAGCATCCCTGATGCGCGAAAGCAAGAAAGTACCTGAGCTCATGAGCCGTCTGGAAGCCTTGAATCCGTTCCCAGATGCCAAAAAGGGCACGCATCCAATATTGTCCTGTTAGGAAAGATAGAAGGGCCGGTTTGGTATATTATTCATTATCATTCATATACCTAGTGGTTGTAACCAGCCAGTGGAAAAAGGACATCTATGGTAGCATCCCTCACCACGGTGAAGACATTTCTATCCGTAAAGCCACCTGAAACATCACTTTCCTGCTGCTTTTCCCTTTGAGGAACGGACTTTTGTTTTTTTTTTCCAATTCATCCCAATTTTCATAGGTTTTCCTTAATTTTCCCTAGGTGTTTTCCCAATTTTCCCTAGATTTTCCCTAGTTTTACCCATGATTTTTTGCTGCCCAGCCCCAGGTTTTTCCGGGAGTCCGTCTCCGGTTTCCAAGGTGCCCATGGAGACCCTTTGGCCCCGTGCTTGGACTGAGGATAAGGGACGATAGGAGGCGGGAACCTGGCCACGTGTCTGTGGCTTTTGGCGGGCCCCAACGAGAGGAAATGAGAAATCAAGGGAAAACGTTGGATATCATGGTAAATCAATGAATATATAAATATAGACAAATATATATATATATATACATATTTACATACATATTTATATACATATTTATTTATATACATATTTATATACATAGAATTCTGGGTATCTAACTATATTAACAGAGAGAGATCTGTGATGTATCTATTATCGTTGGTAAATCATCTAGAAATGCATCTGCAATGATGATAGGTAAATCATCTAGTAAATATCGGTATACACAGATATGGAACTGGCTAAAATTGGCTATGGAACTGGCCAATGGATATCTTAAATTACCAGAGGCATCCATCCAGAGATTGCACATACAATCATGTACATATGTACATATATGTGGAACATTGTTGAGCTATATGTTGTGAATTCTGAACCATCGGCAAAACACGCATTAACGTTATATATAGTCATAGAATGTCATAGATATATATAATACCCCCAATCAACAGCCCTCAGAAGTCTTCACATCTGTTGGTCACTGCCTTCGTCAATTCCGTCCTTCTCAATGGATCCAAGACTTTGTAAGAATCTTCCGCCACTTTCTTTAAAGCTTCATCCGGTGGCCAGTCAGCCACATTTACCTGGGGTTGCCACCCATCTTAAAAAATATGCTAATAATCAATTGGGATCATCATCCATAGCTCATGTTGAACAGAAAAAAAACAACACATTGAAAGCACCAAGCAGTTGCGATCTCATACTCGATCACTGGCGTCTGGTTGGAGGATGCATTGGGCCAGGACAGGTCAAGAATGACTGCTTTGATGCCATCTTGCCCTGGCTTTAAGAGCCTAGTTCCCTCCACCAATCTGTCCACCACATGATGATCGTGGCCACTTAGAACCACGGGAAAATCGAAGTCTCTGCACGTCTTTTCATCTTGCGGCTCGTACAAATGGCACAAAGGCACCACTACCTTGGAGTTTTGGGCCATACAGGGCCTGACGAAAAACATTGAAAAGAAACCTGCAGATTTTCCCCAAATTGCTGGATTTACCACTCAGAAAACAACAAAATCACTTGGATATGAAATAAATGTATAGCCTGTATAGCATACATAACATACACACACATATATATATATATATAATCATATATATAATATTATATATATATATGTATATGTATAGCTGTTATTTCAAGCTGCATCACAAGCCTTTTGCTCCTCCAATTTCTTCTTGTAGATGGCCATGACCTCCCAAGGATCTTCAATCTTGGCGCCCCCAAAGGCACCAGGCCTGTACAAGCTGGGCGAATTGCTCAGGAGACCAATCAGCCCTATCCTGCGCTTGTTGCTGCCATCCAGGGACTCAACTTCTATGATCTCCTCCTCTACTTGGCACGTGGAGTCTGCAAAGGATTCATGAGTCTTCATGTTGGTGTTGATCCACACTCCTGTGTACTCACGCTCGCGTTTCATGACTTCCTTGTGAGGAATATCATCCTCGTGATTGCCCCAGGTCAAGTAGTCGATGGGGGTACCATTCAGCATTTTCATCATGCCAACACCCATGTCGATTGACGACAGCAGGTAAGGAGCCAAGAAATCTCCTGTCAGCATGCTGATGGTTTGTCCACCACATTTGTGCCTGAGTTCAAGGGTCTTTTCCTTGATCAGTGTCCTTAGGCTGGGAAAATTGTCCAAGACGTAGACATCGGTGATTTGGATTATCCGCAAGGTGCAGGCTGATTGTGATGATCCACCCTTGAAAACGCGTGCCACCCCCCTGGAACAGTCACAAGGCAAACTGCTGGACCCCCCCATAGGCACCAAGTTTGGCCTGGGGGGGCCACACTGCAGGAGTTGAACTGAACAGCAAAGCGGCTGCAGAACAAATTGCCATATCTCATGCATGTTGAACAGAAGTGTCACACCTGCATGTTGAACATTCATGGTGTTTTTTCTTTTAAATCATGTATGTACGTATTGGTTGTTCAATGGATGGTTCAATGGATTCGATGGTACCCATCCATTGACCAACCAGAAAGGTGCAGCCTATGAATTTCCGCGCCTGCAAAATAGTGAGCACGGCTTTCCACAGGGAGCCCACATACAAATCTGCATCGCTCCACTCCTGGTCACTGGAAAATCATATATGATGCCTTCAGCAATCACAGAGATTCATGATCGTTTCTGCCTGCTATGGCTCCTCCCATGATGGTTTTTAATACTAGGTTAAAACAAGCGAGAAGGAAACAAACGGCTGCACGCGCAGGGATTGCTGGACACTTTTCCAGAAGTGCTGACAAGAAACCCGTCGTATGTCAATATCTTGCCCAACCATCGTGCAAACGATGACTGCAAAGATGAAAAGGAAAATAAACAAGGCCATCGTCACCCAAACCTGCAGTTCTTTGAGAAACTTATGGGCGAGAAGGCGCTATATCATTCCAGGTTATGCTACCAAAAAATGGCGATGAGTCAAAACTTGGCACCCGAGACAGCCTAAAATAGCGGCTCAATGGATGTTTACTGTAGTTTATTCCCCAAAAGAATGGTCAAAACAAAGTTTGGACCCACCGCCATATCTAGTTTCACCATGTTTAACCGTGCTTAAGCATGTTTAACCCAATGACACGTCCCCCTGTTGCTTGATGGTTGAGGCCATGAAAAAACCAAAGAGGGACCAAACACTCTCGGGTGCCACCAAGAAGCAACCGCCAGTAGCGAATCCAAACAACCCTGCACGATGACCCATAAACCTGAACAAAGATCAGTTGGGACAAGTTGAATCAGGCTCTTGATCACGCTGTTAATTCTGGTCTTGAACTGTTTGGTGAAAGGCATCCACAGCTTCTCCAAAATGTGACTGCACAAGGTCTCTTCAAGCAAAACAATAGTCAAATGCATGAAGATGGTATTCAGATCCATGTCTGGTTGGGCGGTTTCAAGTCAGCCCATCCCGAAAAATACTCTGGCCTTGGGGAATTCACACCATGGTTTACTGCGAATTCCAGGGCTGGACAGTTGGAAAAGTGCTGGATAGCATCAGCCATTCCAGAAGTCCCTGCCTTGCAATTGTTTCAGCCCTTTGATGCTGCGATAAACGCGCAGAAGCCGCAGAATGCGTAGAGACTTGGCAATCCCCAGGCCACCGGAATCTGGAAGTGTCACAGAAACCTGGACGCGCCCCATGGATATTGATGTGAACATATGTGAACCCATATGTCATTGGATTGGTTTAAGGGAAAATTTACAGGAAACCTCTATATTTGATGCTAAAAAGCATGGTTTCCTGTAGATTTTCACTTAAACCGATCCAATGAATATGGTTTTAAGCCGTTCTCACCTCTCCTCTCTGCCCAACCCGCTGCGCGTTCCAACAATTCCAAACCCGTCTTTGGCTTAAGTCTTCGCAACAGCAAGTGCAAACCCGAGTACATGATTTACTGCAGCTGCAGCAGAAGCAATGGCACAATCAAGTCAAGAGCAATGCGGTTCAGTGGATGCATGATGAATACCGACATAAGAAGCAGGCCACCAGAAGTTACATGTAACATCATTTAAGAGTATTTAAGATCATTTGACATCATTGGACATCATTTCACATCGTCCAACATCATTTTGCACGTTGAACAGCTTCCCCAGCACTTGAACTGGCAAAATACGACACAAAGTATGACCTCAGCTGCAGCTTGAGGGGCAACGATATCAGCTCCACTAAGAACAACCAGTGTGTAGTCGTAGACATTCCAAGAGTCCTGAGTTGTAGCGACTTTTCTGGCTCTGAGTCTTGAACAGGTCGGAGTGCATCTGCAAAGCCAGGATCCCAATTCCAGAAATGGCACAGGTCAAGGAAGAAAAGACACAGCAAGCCCTGTGAAAACAAAGGCGTGCAGCTCTACCTTGTTCCAATCCATATGGTTCAGGCGTCAAGAAAGTAGTCATACCCAAGCTGATGTATCCGAAGAATGGCTTCGACGAAAAAGAAGAGCGCGAAAAGTGCTTCGATCGCAAACCAATAGGATCGCTCCTGCGAACGTCCACAGTCAACCACTGACCACGAGTATCGTTGAAGGATTCGATCCCACTTCCAATTGATATTCCCATAGACAATCCCACGTTTGATGGTTAAATCCCACAAGGCCGCATTTTATGTTGAGTTGATAAAGCACAGAACGCCACTTCTATTACAACAAAACAGCAGCAAACATCCTCCCCAACGCCACCCAGTCGGCCTCAATTTGACTCGACCGGGTGAGGTCCAATTCAATGCCAATCACCACCTGAAGTGAGTCATACGAGCCCTTCCGAGAGAGAAGGGGAGTTCTTTGGAATATGTTGGTCTTGTGGTCTTCCTCTAGGAATGGATCAACTATGATAAAGTTGTGGGCATCGTGGGCCTGCAGAGACTATCCAAGATATATTGTGGTGTCCTATTTTGATGTCTTTTCATGTCTTTTCTTGAGACGTCATTCCTTTACAGTACGGGTTTGTCATTTCCCATTTTGGTTTTGATATGTGTGTCATTGTCAATTGTTTTGTCGTTTGTTCGTTTCATTTTGGCATTGGGTTGTCTGCCCAGTATGGGAAACCAAATTATAAAAAAATGACAGCACAAAACAGGAACGACACAGCACGACAAAGCCCAATTGACAATAGATACCAAAACACAACAAAAATACATATTTGACAACCCTCAGTCTCTGCTGGTATTCGAGAGTGTGCAGCTGAAAATCCATCATACATGTTGATGCACATGTAGCCCGCAGGATCTGCAAGGAAGTGTGGTCATGATATATGACAAGGTTTTGCTAAGCAACAATAGGAATCGCAACTAAGTCTGCCCATCACAAATATCTGTGCATGATAATCTGTATGGACTCAATAAGTCTATGTGATCTCTGGCGAAAGCTCACTTGTTTTGCCAGCATCAGCTGCTATAGCCATGCAGCAGTGTTGATAAAAATCATGATGATGACCAGCACGTTGAAGAGCGGCCCAGAAGCTGTATGATTCCTGGCAGCCGTGTATCTTGTAACAGGCTTTCTGCAAACCTTCGCACAAGTTGCCACAGAATTCCACGCGTGTCAGATCAGGTCGTGATAAATTGGCACCATCATAGGGGCCCACACAGGGGAATGTAGTTGTTACAATCCAACAGAGGTCTACCATGTTTTATCAAAGATAAAGCTAGATGATCCAAATCAGCTCCTACTACATGAAATTTTAGTAAGGACTCAGTGATTCAAGCAACAAAAATAGGGATATACAACATCTTTTTTTCCCTCTCTGCAAGACGAAAGCCACGCCAAGGGACCGCTGAGCCCACACCTGCTCTCCTCAGATGGCTGACTTCCATGAGATGGCTCATTCAATGCGGTACAAATGGACTGAAACAATTGGACATATATGCCATATATATGAATATATCTCATGATTTAAACACATGTTATTACAGATTGTCAAGTCTTGAACGATTGTTAATCCTTGCGATTATTGCTGTGGGGTGTATTCTCGTTGGGACATCTATGTATATGGATATTATATGATATTATTATTAATTCTTCAACAGTTGTCAATGTTGTTAATTCTTATAGATATTATTGTGGTGTTTATTCTTGTTGGAATATCAATATTGTCGATTTGTCCCACAATTTGGAGGAAAACCCCCAAATCCATTGCTTAATCATGGTACCAACTGTAGGTATTTCTTGAATTTTGCACTCTGCTGGATGAGTTGCTGCTGACAGGTGACTGTATCGAACATGAAGCTGCTGGAACACCGTCGGCACTTTGTGAACATTAGGACGGGTACCTGGATTGCGTGTCGCGAGGCGCAAGGCGCAATCCACAGCTCTAAAAAGCTCTGCCGAGGCACAAAAAGGTTTTCCCTTGTGCTTCTTCTGCAGTAGCATGGCCTTGAAAAGTGACCACTTTACAGGAAGAATCATTAAGAATCATCTTACTGGTGCTTAGCAGGGAATGGGGGAATGACCTATAATAACCATCAAGAATCATCCCATTCTCCCATTCCCTACTAAGCACCAGTAAGAAACATTTTGCGATGTGAGTTTCACGTGAGCTTCTATTTTCTTCTCACGTGCTTGGACTACAGGGCAAGTCTTGCGAACAAAATCCGGCTGACACAGGGCAAGAAAACCGATCGCCGATCTGCACAGAAAAGGCAACAATGACTATGAAGTGACTTACTGGTTGGTGGTTTTCACACTTTTCACCCTCAAGAATACTGGTCATTTAGAATCATGGTCCCATTTTTGGGATCGAACATAGAGAACTGGTGCTTGAAACCACCAGACCACAGTGACTATTGAAGCTTCACACGGCTCAGCCCCTGACCAGCTACTGGCAGAGTGGGAGATATCTGCCGCCATGTCTTGAGCCAAGCACTGCAGCGGTTCAAGAACCACCTGCCAAGGCGACATTCTGCCGTGATCAATGAGTTTGATTTACGGATGAATTTCCTGTTCAGAATTGCTTACTGGTGCTTAGTAGGGAATGGGGGAATAGGATGATTATTCATGGTTATTATAGGTCATTCCCTCATTCCCTGCTAAGCACCAGGAAGATTGGGGTGGATTTTCCTTTGCGAGGTTTGAATGCTACTGACTCCCAATGTCTCTTGTCATCTTGCTGGCTCTCCCCTCCAAGACTCTTGCTTTCGGCTCAGCGACTTCCAAGGCCTTCTGCATGGAATTCTCCTGCTCGCACTTCTACAGCGCCCTACTCATGACTCATGAAATATGTAACATATCGAAGAAATTCGACAGATATCTTTGATTTACTGATCTACTAAAGTATCACATGGCTCTGTCTGAAAATGGGGATGATAAATTTTGATGGTTTATCATCATTTTCCCTGCTACAATTACCATTTGGGGGTATACATAGACAATTATAGAATAGCTATATCCCAGTATGCACCGTTCGAAGACAAACCCACATGTTTATCCGTGGGAGGGAAGTGTGATCAATCTCCAGAACAGCTATCCAGTCTCCATGACTGAGGTTTGCAACTTGCTTATGAAAATGTCCGCAGATCTCTCTCCGTCTCTGGTCCCTCTCTCCCTCTCTCTCGTTCTCGTGCGCTTTTTTTTCCCCAATTGTTGCTTTCCAGTGAGGTATGTAAGCGTTTCTATAATAGTTGCAAACATACCATCTTCCGCCAGCCACCCAAGTTTTCAAATGTGCGAACTGTGAAGGGGCGGGAGTTCAGGAAGACAGGTGCATTGCGCATGGATCTCTGGTGCGGAAAGTACCACAGCTTAAATCATTTGCAACTTCTCAGGGTTTCTCAGTCTTTCTCACCTGCTCCTGCTGGAAGCTACTGATTATCGACACATGTGTGGGAGCAAAGCGGGATCAAGGGCATTGGAAAGAAGACGTACTTCGAAATCATTGAACAGCTGCAATGGACAAATCTTTTCTGCAAACTTCAGTTTCGGTATTGAAGCTTGGAAGCGTACAAGTTGAATCAATCATGCATGGCTGCAAGTAGTCCGCAGCTGCAATGTTGAAGGCCCAGCCACAATGCGGGTCAGCAGCACCCCCTTTGGAATTGTAGTAGTAGCTGCACACATCATGTTTCAAGCAGTTCCGCGACCAGTTGGAACACACCTTTGCATGATTTGGTTGGCATCCCACCCCGCAGAGCCCGAGACAATCATAGGAATCGCCATCCGAATCAAGACCCCAGCATTCACCCACCTGCACCACGATCTCCATGCAGGCTCCCCTGGTCAGGTGCCGCAGGGCTCCTGGAGGTCCTCTGAAGAATTGCACCAGGACCATCTGCCCAGGCATCAGACGCCCAGCACGGACTTGGCATTTCGAGGCATCCCGAGCGTGCAGAATGCTGAGGTTTGCTGAGGCGGTTGTTCCACAGGCCACAAAGCGGCCCGCAGTGCAATTCTGCGTGATTTCAGAAGTGCAAGGTCTGGAGTGAAGCACTTCACATTCTGAGAAGCGGAAACACCCAATGAACGAAGTCAAAAGAAAGGCGAGCTTTGTCATGGAATACGGACAGCTGCCCAGATTTGAATTAAGCTTGAGCCAGTACAGCCACAGTGCCAAGCTAACTTTGCCTGCAATGATTGGGTCGAGGAGTCTAGGGCCACAGGGTTGGAGCACGAATCCCCAGTTGGTGACAAATCTGACAAGCCTCGTCAGCTCAAGCAGCTGGAGACCATGCCTAACTAGCTGCATTTGAGAAGTTTCAACAACCCTAGTTGGTTGATGGTTTTTTCGCGGGTTATACTACCTGCATATGGAAATGCATATCATAATCTATGAACTGGGAATCCCGTTTTGTAACCAAGCATTAAAAGGGAATTTGCAATGGATGTTTGACTAATTTTTGACACTGCTCATTTGTGCAGGTACACTTGTAAGATGCTTGCGTGGTGGCTCCGGTTGCTAAAAACATATACATGCGGGAAACAAATAACAGTTTGTCATCATCCTAGATATGGAAACAAATAAACCATTGTGTATAACCGGAAAACAATATCTGCCTGCCGGTGAAGGGGCTCCATGTGTGTCTAGCTATGAGCCAAAAAACCGAGGATAGCCGAAGTATCACGTCCAGGCGCATCGAGGATTGAAGTGAGATCAACATATATCAACTCGTTGGTGGTTTCAATCCGTCCCCCAAGAATACATAAAAATACTGTGTCAGAAAGTTGAGGTCAGGTGAGTTCACCAACTCAATAAAGGATCGGATCAGCATCTTTGAGGCCACCAAGCAGACCAGAATACTCCCAGCAGAATTGGCACATTTTCGACGACGCACGCCGCGAGCCGAAATTGGCTAGCTTCTGGTCATAATTGGCTGGTGGTTTCCCATCCAAAGATTTAGCCAGTTGGAGTTGATCATCTCAATGAATACAACGGGCTTTTGCTGAAACCACCAACCAGCTGGTTGCACTTTATCTGAGCACCTCTGTCTCAACTTTGTCAATTTGGCATGGCCTTGGAAAATCCATGCTCATCCCCTGGAATGTCGAAACAATTCGGGAAGACCCGCAAGTGGAAAACCCTCACGCTTTGATGGTTTTCCTGCATGTTTTCCCTGAAACCATCCCCATGGATGTGTCGTTCTAGATCCTAGCGAGCTCCACATGCATTTGGCCTGTGGGGTCACGAGAGCGCACCTGGGAAATACGAGTCATGGCCGGTGGCTCTAATTTGCATTTGCAATTTTACTATTATAGAATGTCGGACATGATTTTAAACACATGACATGCGTATCTATGTATATGTATATACAGGTATATATATATAATTATGTGTGTATGTCATTTTTTTGAAATCATGTTCATTGCATACATAAAGCACATTGTATACAATTTTCATATCTCAGATTTAAGAGTAACATATCAAACATATCCCAATGTGGATAGACAAATAAGGCACCGATGTGGATGCAAAAATGGCTGGTGAAAAACACTCCCCCAGGGTATGTTCGAACCCGCCTACTGAAAGATTCACAAATTTATAGGCATTTTTACAATGATCTCTTATCAAATGAGGGTTTCCATAAATGGAGGTACCCAAAAATGGATGGTTTATAAGGGAAAACCCTACTAAAATGGATCATTTAGGGGTACCCCTGTTTTAGGAAACCTCCAAATCGTATCAATCAAAAAAACAAACTAAGCCTGAGCATCATGTTAAGCAACTTCGCAATGTCCTATGTCCAAGCAGGAAATCCTCTTCCCAAAACCCCCGCATTTGTTTAAAATAGTTTTCTCGAGTTTCACATGTCTAGAAGTGTATGTTTTACATTGTTTGACACCAAAAATGTGATATGTGATGATATATATATATATATATGATCTATAAATCTATAAACAATATGTTGCTGATATTTGTGGCTACTACATGGGATTCTCCTCCCGTTTTTCGACTTTCGACGTGACCTGTACCGGCATCGGCGTCCCAAGCAAGGCCGCGTCCACGGACTCTGCCACATTCATGTGGACAGCGACCTTGGGGATTACATCGAAGGGCCCCCAGGCATACCCTAGCAGAAACTTACCCAATTCTGGAAAATCATGGAAAAACCTACCGAAAACCTCAGAGGTTTCTACAGGAAATGATCTACAACTGCTGGATCCATGTCTATCTTACTTGCTGATGGGCAAGTCGGTTGACAACCAGACTAGGCGACCATGGGAAAATGGTGGTAGGTGCTGGGGACAATGCCGAGAATCTTGAGATAGAGTAATTCATTAATGGCACCGCAAAAAAAACGAGACGGGCTGATATTTTTTTCTAGCAAACCATCCCGTTTGGGGGCTAATTTTTGCAGAATCTCGGGTAGCATCAGCACCTCACATGACAACTCTTATATAGCCTTCTTTGAGATCATCCTGCATTTGGCGCACGTCCCCAAACAATTATCAGATCCAAATCCGACAGATTCATCCAATGATTCGTGATGATTGGTTGACTTCCAACCCCTGGCACTGGAGCTCACCCCATCTGATGCTTCACCAAGTGACTGAAAATGGCGTCCTCAACTCCACCAAGATCGAAAACCTCACCGCCGGGCCGAGCTTGTAAGTCGTCGGAAAACTGGCCGCGACTTACTGGCACCCCTGAAAGAAAGGATTGGGCATTTTACACACAAATTGATTCCCATTAATATCCCAGAAAAGCAAAGAAACACCCATGAAATCCCACGAATTTCAGACAGAATTAAAAAAATGTGAAGGTGCACAAGACACAAAATTGAGCTTAAAAACAGATTAAAATAACTCGACCCAAAATAGAAGAGTCAAACCGACCAGTTTTTGTCCACTGACCCACCTGTCTCAGGAAGCATGGGTAGCAGGGAAGTCACCGACAGTGAGTGGGACATTATCTGGTAACGGTATGGTAATTACATTGCATGAAACAATGCTGGAAGTGGAACTCTCGCAACCCGTATCTGGATCAGAAAATCTGTTTCCAGAAAGTAGGCGGTATTCAGAGTGAAAATCAACCGGTGTTCGCGAGTTTTCCCCAGTCAATGGCCCCGCAACATCCACCAAATCTGCCGAGGGAGGCCCCCACACAGGACGAGCGGAGCGCTCTTGGATGTTCTTGCCTTTAGGCCGATTGTGCAGCACTAAACTGGGGATTTAGGCAAAAACATGATTAAACTCGGGTGCGCGCGCATGCACACGCGCATACTATGGATATAGGCTTAAAAGAAAACCAATATATGATAATTAATAGTATGCGGTGTTGTATGCACAATTTTTGCCAAATACATATTGCATACATATGAGAGCGTAGATAGATAGGTAGATAGATAGATTAGTAGATGGATAGAAAGATAGATGGATAGAAAAATAGATGGATAGATAGATGGATGGATCGATATAGATAGATTCAATGGTTAATGTATGTATGTATGTAGCATAACAGGAATGGGTAGTAGAATGTACCAAACCACCAACGATAGATTGATGAACCAACCGACCACCCAACTAAACATTGCCAAATGATCAACAATATTGGGCATTGGTTGGGATCGTGCGCATCCAGTCGGCCATGTAACACAGGTGCTCAGTACCCAACGACCCGACTCCTTGTATCGCGGATTGTCCTTGGTCGCTGGCTTCAACCCATCCTGGACACGATCCAATCCTTTCCCTGGGTAAAAACACGGGTTGATGCACTTCGTACCTATTCTCAGGGTTTCCATGAATGCCACTCAATATCTGAAGAGTATTCGCAGCAGTTTCCCCAAATCATGGAATAGCCAATGGGAACATCACAAAAATCATCTTCAGCAAAGCCAGGACATTGGCAAACCATTGCCAATCCACTTTCTCCAATTTTTTCCAAATCTATGATGTCAAAATCAGTGGTTCGACTTCAGAAGTTCAGGCTCCGACATCACCCAAAGTTGATGTTGTCAAACCTCCCACCAGGTCCCGCAACTCGGTGTTGGCCAACCTCAGCAGAGCGAGGAAATCACGGTGCCACTGAGACGAGCCTTACCTCGAGACATCTCGAGCCGCTGAGCGACAGATCGAAGATATTGTGCCCGTGGGCAGTTGCCACCAGCTGGACCCCTGCAAAGTCTGGCGGATTTGACTAGGATTGGTCGAGAGACTGTACCGATTGAAATCCATTTGATGGTCATGTGGTCTGGGAGACCAGATTTTTTTCAAACCTCGGTTTCTGTTTGGCAACTTGCTTCAAATGTTACACAAATTCACGCTTATTCCTGGTGTGTCCTGGGAAAACCATCTCTCAGCAAAATATGGCAATTTACAAACCTGAAATAAGCCCCTTTCCTAAAGGGCTGCCATACCCCAAACATCCCCGGCAAAATTCATTGGCCATGGATCATCTTGCAAGGTGGTGACGCCTTTTTTCATTTTTTTGTCACTTGGAATCAGGTGAACTGCGCAGGGTTTATGATATATATATATATATATATCTGTGTGCGTATATTTTCAGATAGATATGTCGAACTAGTGAGATGGGTTCCAAACCACCTTCTATAGTTTGGATAGATATGATAGACACACTTGTACATATGATTATACAATATTATACATAATATTATATATATATATATCATATATCGAACTAAGTGGGGGGGCCGCCACCTTGCAGTAACCACCATCTTTGATCCTCCCGCACCGCCTCGTTCGCCAATGGTGCGAGCCTGGTGTTGCAAGGTCAACGGTCAGCCATGGTGGTTGCCACTTCCCACCAGAAACTGTTGAATGAAATCATATTTTACTGAGGATAGTCATGGGTTTCTATATGATTGGACATACAGGGGCTGGAAGCATAGTAATCCAATCAGTCTCAATAATATAAATTATCCATCCAGGATGAAATTTCGGGGGAGGGGTTGGAGCCCAGTTTTATATGTATAAATGAGCTGGGGCCAACATGGACTCTTACAAAAAGAGGGTGCCCNGGGGAGGGGTTGGAGCCCAGTTTTATATGTATAAATGAGCTGGGGCCAACATGGACTCTTACAAAAAGAGGGTGCCCAACAAAAACCAAAAAAAAATACTTTGCTTCGAATGATCCCCACCATGAGACTTTATTTGGCATATAGTGTGATACAGATTTTGACATAACTTTCTGGCAAAACTTTATGGCAGGGAAGNTATCTGACATTCTTTCTGGCATTCTTTCTGGCATTCTATCTGGCATTCTTTCTGGCATTCTATCTGGCATTCTATCTGGCATTCTTTCTGGCATTCTTTATGGCATTCTATCTGGCATTCTATCTGACATTCTTTCTGGCATTCTATCTGGCATTCTTTCTGGCATTTTATCTGGCATTCTATCCGGCATTCTTTCTGGCATTCTTTCTGGCATTCTATCTGGCATTCTATCTGACATTCTTTCTGGCATTCTATCTGGCATTCTTTCTGGCATGTATTCTGACATTCTATCTGGCATTCTTTCTGGCATTCTATCTGACATTC
>BGPT01000389.1:28744-89490 GCA_003297045.1 Symbiodinium sp. clade C Y103
GAGAGAAGATAAGAGATGAGAAAGTCAGAAGAGAGAAGATGCAGATGCGCGAAAAGGTAGGAAAGTCGCGAAACACTGTGTTTTTCCAATGTTTTGTGGGTCGAAAAGTAGGCTCGCTAAAGCGGCGGGCGCGGAGACATCTGGGCAGATGAGAGATGAAAAGTTGCACGCCGTTGTGGCGCGAAGCACATTTGGANAAAACACCTCAGGTTCGGACCGCTTTTGGAAGTTGCGATGTGGAAAAAGTGCACGGCGTTGTGGCGCGAAGCACATTTGGAAGTAAAAAGTGTTAAAAAAGTTAAAAACTGTAGGGTTCGGAGCCTTTTCTGAAGTTGAGATGTGGAAAAAGTGCACGGCGCTGTGGCGCGAAGCACATTTGGAAGTGAGAAGTGTTAAAAACTGACGTTCTCGGAGCACTTTTGGAAGTTGAGATGTCGAAAAAGTGCACGGCGCTGTGGCGCGAAGCACATTTGGAAGTGAAAAGTGTTAAAAACTGTCAGCTTCNGGAGCACTTTTGGAAGTTGAGATGTCGAAAAAGTGCACGGCGCTGTGGCGCGAAGCACATTTGGAAGTGAAAAGTGTTAAAAACTGTCAGCTTCGGAGCGCTTTTGGAAGTTGAGATGTCGAAAAAGTGCACGGCACTGTGGCGCGAAGCACATTTGGAAGTGAAAAGTGTTAAAAACTGTCAGCTTCGGAGCACTTTTGGAAGTTGAGATGTCGAAAAAGTGCACGGCGCTGTGGCGCGAAGCACATTTGGAAGTGAAAATCGTAAAAACGTGAGGGTCTCGGAGCACTTGTTGACGATTCGATGACGACTCGATGTCGAAAAAGTGCACGCCGTTGTGGCGCGAAGCACATTTGGAAGTCAAAAGTGTCAAAAACTGAGGGTTTTAAGCNTCGATGACGACTCGATGTCGAAAAAGTGCACGCCGTTGTGGCGCGAAGCACATTTGGAAGTCAAAAGTGTCAAAAACTGAGGGTTTTAAGCAAATTTTGCTATGTCAGTTAACTAACTGAACTAACAACTTAACAACTTAACAATTGAACAACTTAACCACTTAACAACTTAGCAACTTAACAACTTAACAACTTAACCACTTAACAATTTAACAACTTAACAATGTAGCTAGTTAGTTTGTCAGTTAGTTAGTCAGTTAGTCAATCAGTTAGTCAGTCAGTCAGTCAGTTACTCAGTTAGTCAGTTAGTCAGTTAGTCAGTTAGTTAGTTTGTTAGTTAGTTAGTTAGTTAGTTACTCAGTTAGTCAGTTCGTCAGTTAGTTAGTTAGTTAGTTAGTTAGTTAGTTAGTTAGTTTGTTTGTTTGTTTGTTTGTTTGTTTGTTTGTTTGTTAAATAGTTAGTTAGTTAGTTAGTTAGTTAGTTAGTTAGTTAGTTAGTTAGTTAGTTAGTTAGTTCGTCAGTTAGTCAGTTAGTCAGTTAGTCAGTTAGTCAGTTAGTCAGTTAGTCAGTTAGTCAGTTAGTCGGTTAGTCGGTTAGTCCGTTAGTCAGTTAGTCAGTTAGTCAGTTAGTCAGTTAGTCAGTTAGTCAGTTAGTCAATTAGTCAGTTAGTCAGTTAGTCAGTGAGTCAGTTAGTTAGTTTGTTAGTTAGTTAGTTAGTCAGTCAGTCAGTCAGTCAGTTAGTTAGGCAGGCAGATAGATAGACAGATAGATAGGCCGACACTCCAACCACCTTTCGATCCATGAGTGGGTTCGCTCTGCCGTTCTTGCATCCCACCAACTCACCTCTCCTATAGTTTGCTATTCCTGAAACTTCCGCCANGGGTTCGCTCTGCCGTTCTTGCATCCCACCAACTCACCTCTCCTATAGTTTGCTATTCCTGAAACTTCCGCCACCGCCTTGTGCGGTACTACTGGTAGAATTCTATTCATATCCATCAGCCAAAACCAGTCAAACATAGCCACTGGTCACACCCTGGTTTTTGACCTCAAACCCGAAAAAACAAGTGGAATCGCTTAGCTTCTCGTTCTTTTTCCACGTCGCATTTTCGCATTCCAGTTTCTTGCTTATGCGTGTGTTTTTCAGATGCCGTTTTGTTTGGTCAAATCCCATCTGTTGATGGTGATAAAATGGCAGTTTGGGAGGGTTCGAAGCCCTCCAATCTATCAACTGAATAAAGAGATCCACTCACCCCCAGCAACGTGGTTACATTTCATTAAACTATATACACTTGAAAAATCTCAAAACCCATCATCAAACACCAAATGTTCACTACAAAACATGATTAAACCCACATTCTTGCGAAGGTGGACCCCGCATGTTTACCCGTTAAAAATCCAGACTAAACCCGCATCCTGACATATATATATATATACACATATATACATATATATATACATATATATACATAGGTATATATATATATGCAAACCAGAAAAAAAAACACATCTTAAAACGTACGTATATATATATATATATTTGTTTATTTATTTGTTTGTTTATTTTTATTTAATTAATTAGTTAATTAATTTATTTACTTATCTATTTGTTTATTTATTTAGTTATATGAATTTATTTAATTAACCCTCGCTAAACCCACATGAAACCCAAATGAAACACATATGAAACCCTCATCTTTTCTGTGGGCTCTTCTCGCCGAGGCAGCCCAACTTGAAAAGAAGGGGTTTCGGGCCCGAAAAGTCGAAAAGCCGAAAAGTCGAAAAGTTCGTGTCGCGAGGATTTTTGGGGTCGAAAAATCAAAAAAATCAAAATAAGCGAAAAGTCGGAAAGTCGAAAAATTTGACTTTTTGCACTTTTTGCCTGGGATCGCGTGCGAAAACTATTTTTTTGCCAATGCTGTCAATGTGAGTGGGCGGCATCATGTTGCGATGGCTGCGAAGGGATTCTCAAAGCGGCTTCTAAGCCCAAAGCATTTTTTCTGACTTATCGGCACGTCACCAGCTCTCCCTCGCGTCTTTTCGGGTGGACGGCTGGGATTCCTGCTGCGCATTTGGAGGAACAGTCAGGTTGGCGCAATTCTCTTGGAGATAGCGCACCACGTCCATTCGACCTGCAACAAAATGTCAAGCAAGCATTACCCTGCTCACGCGTTCCTTTTTTCTATGTTCTTTCCCTGTGAGTTCCAGGAGTTGTCTCTTTCTAGACAGCTGCTTTGACAAAGTGCCCCCACACAGCTGGAGGCATCGCATGAGGTGCACGAAGTAGAGTGTTGCCAGGACTTAGTTCGAAATGTTTTCCAAAACGGCGCACGATCCAACAAATTAAACGTATCATCTGCTAGCTTTCTCAGGTTCTGAATGGTACTCTCCTGAATTAGTTTCACATCTGACCATTCCATAACGTGCCTGCTGATGCCAAGCACAAGGCGGCTTGGATTCAGGAGTTGTCTCTTTCTAGACAGCGGCTTTGACAAAGTACCCCCATACAATGATCATGAGGAATAGAAGGAAATGTCTTCCTTCGCTGAAAGGACTTTGTCGCTATCACGATTTGGTTGTATACCGTAGCCATGTGGGATTGGACACTCAGCATGTCACCAAGTTTGTTTCCATTTGTTTCTGTGTATTCTTGCGAGGAAAGTGATGCGTGTATGTTCGAAGCAGGTTCATGATTCCAAGGCATGAAACAAATTCTGCATATCAGCATGTGGCGCGCAAATCTGAAACTTTTCCGAATCTCATCCAGGTAACGTTCCGAATCTGTCTGAACGTTGACGGCCACGTGGATGTTCTTCATCTCGGCATGGAGCTGCTCGTATCTCTCCGCCAATACCAGCATGGCCAAGGCTTCGACTTCGACCGATTTGGTCAAAAACAGGAAGCTCAGGGTATTGTTCCTTTAGAACTCCATACCCATGCCCAAATATGCCCGAATTATGCCCCGGATCGGTCGCGATGCCGCAGTTGGCCGGCTCATTTCGAGCTGCCTCGCCGCGGTCGTGCCCCTGAGGGGGGTCCGCGAGTTGACGTGCGCTCGGGGGCGAAATTTGATGCCACTGTGTAAGTTGGGAAGAAGAAACAGTTGTATGGAGTATTGAAGGCGAACGCGCTGAAGACCGGCACCCAACTGTCCCGCGCGCCAGAAGGCAGGAATCGGTCACGATGGCGTCGGCGCTGCCCAGTTGGAGCCGACGGGCCCGCGTGGACTCTGTGTGCAAACTGCATATGGTGTTGACAAACCTTCGCAAGCCATTGAAGTTATATAATAGTGACTGGCCTAACGTAACAAAATACCACTACATCATGGTATAATATCATAAAGTAAAATACAGTAATAGATTATTTGTAACAATATGAAACAAACAGAAGCATAATACGAACCAATCTAGCGTAAAGTAATACTATATTTTTGCAACGTCCAATATGATAGGACATTAATTTTCCGAAATAAATGCTGTAATCATATAGTAGAATATTGTATAGGCAACAATTCTGTAATAAATGAGAAAAAAAAAAATTGTGGGGCGCATAACCTTAACTTTCCCACCCCACAATCCGACCATAGCAACAGCACTAAAGATACAATAGTGTGAGAAGCATGGAAGGAAGCTGGTCGAAAATCGAAAAGGCAAAAAAGTAGAAAAAAATCGAAAGAACGAACAGTCGAAAAGTCAGAAAGTCCAAAGGAGTGGTCTGCAGGCTTTTCGCGGCCGAAGAAATCGAAAAAAGAAAAGGTCGAAAAAATCAAAGAGTCGAAAACGGTTTGACTTTTTCACTGCGTTTTGCTATTTTCAAGTTAGGACGGGCTCCCTTAGCATCGGCCCTTCACATCCCCGCAGGGGCGCTCCTTGATGCGTTCGGATTCCTCCTTCGCCAAGCGAGACTCCTCCAGCAGCCGCCTGGACTCCTCCTTGGCCTCCATACCTGGGTTCAGGTTTCGAATGTGATGGGAAACTCGAGTTGGGTTGGGAAATTGACCACGAATACCATCAAGTTGTAGGCACTGAAAAATCTCAGATCAAGGGTGAGAATATACGGGGATAGTTGTTACCAAGTATAATCAAAATGTGGATGACAAAAACCAAGATATAGTTCAAAAGTTAGAGGAAAATGCTGGGAAACTGAACATTTAATGATTGACCATTAACCATTTCGATCCATCATCCACAAACTGTTAACGATTATGCCTTAATAATGATTCATAATTAATGGACATTATATAACGATGATGATGATGGTGATGATGATGATGATGGTGATGATGATGGTGATGGCGATGATGATGATGATGATGATGATGATGATGATGATGATGATGATGATGATGATGATGATGAATACTGGGATAATAATAAGAAAAAACTCTTAATACCAGTGAGTCATAGTAATGAGACTATCATAGTAGAAATGGAAAGATGTCGACTAACAATGAATGATGATTAATGAGTTGAACGGATTAATGATTAATGAGTTGAAAGGATTAATAATTAATGAGTTGAAAGGATTGATGATTAATGATTAATTACAATCTATTGTGATGAATAATGGATAGAATATCATAGTACAGTATAATTCAGTATAATGGGAAAATGATGATCAATATACTCATTACTGTAATAATTGGCAACTGAATCACAATCACAAGAATACCCTCTGGTAAACTAACATAGCTATGGAAAATCACCATTTTCAATGGGAAAATCCACTATAAATGGTCATTTTCAATAGCTATGTTAGTTCACTGACCAGGTGAGGCCCCCAACGTTGCTTGGTAGGGCCCATGAATACTACAGTTCTAGTAAAGCCAAACGTTATTGGAGTGAGAATTCAACGTAGCTATCGCTTCTAAACTCCACCTTCTAGCAATCTCCATGAATTCTTGGTCAATTCCAGAGATTTTAGACCATCTATCTGGATGAACTGTAGTAATGCACAAATCATTGGATCTATGTCCCTGAGATTTCTCAGACAGTCCAATAAGTTCCGGATGAATTGCAAAAACTCACACAACTCAAAAGCTTGGCTATTCGGGGACAATTGCCGGCATCAGCCATCTTTCTAATTGGTTCCCTGATATTGTGGGAGAAATACTGGGAAAACAAGGAGTAAATAAGTTTTGATAAGGGATATCATGTGGACAATGAACCACCCATGTTACGGTCAGTAGATTGTACTGATATCATGGGATCCATAACCAAGAATAGGACTGTGTGATTTTGCCGGGCTTACAGTGGCAAAGCATGATGTGATCATCTTACCATAACTCATCTGGGAACAGGCAAAAATCGAAACAAATGGAAACTGGATGTATCTACAAATCCAGAAAATTGAAATCCAGCCTTTCAAAAAATGAGATGTGTGTTTTCAAAACAACAAACTGTGAAGTGCTTAAACGTGTTGGACGCCAGAAATGATGATCCAAAAATTGCTCAAGGCCATCTGGTTTAAAGTTTCTCCCTTCAAGTTTGGGAGTTTGGAATTTGCCAATGCAACCGATCAACCATCAGGCCCCAAATCGATAGCCAAGTGGACACACAGTTTGGGAAAAACTGAAAGACAACTATGGGGGGTTATAGCGAACTAGTAATAATTACTGTAATACCTACTAGTCTCATGGGGTGAGTCTAAACCAATGTTCACAAAGGCCATGGCGAGTACCCACCAAGGTGCATTCTGCTTGGGCCTTTCGTGCCAACTCCTGAGGGAGATGGGACGGATGGGATTTAGATCATGGAAATTTGAGGGTTTCAAAGCCGAATTCAAATGAATTTAATATATTGGAGGACGGGATTGAGACAAAAGAAAAGTCTGGCTTGTGACTTTTTGACTTGTTCATCTCGCAGACAGATGGCGGAATGTTTTTGGCACCCCAGTCATGTCGTCAGTGCCCTCCTTGGCTTTGCGGCATTCCAAACGCACTCGTTGCACTTCCTCAGCCGTTGGTACCCTATGGGATTAGCAGAGGGTAACGACCTGGACCCATCTTCTCCACACTACACTGGAGGGTATGAAACAATGGTTTCACAAGACAGAAACCGAAGTGTTCCGTGCTGTTCTATTTGAAGATGTAACCGGGGGACAAAGTTCATTTTATTAGAAATAATATTGGAAATATCGTCATTTAACATAGACCCTCGGAAGAAGACATGTTATGTTTTTTGCAGTGTTGTTCTGCCACGGGTAACAACCAGTCACGGCTAACAACCACTAATAGCTGCATCCTGACCATCCTGGTACGGCGACCCACCCCCTGAGCAATCCAACCCCTTCTGCCTGAGAGCAACTTGCAATGGGAAGGATGTCACATACAAACGTGTCATGGTATATGGTTTATGGATGCTTATGTTTATTCATCCCAAAAACTGGCTTAATCCAATCCAACTTTTGAGCATGGCACATGTGGACACGTCTAGATTCGACGTTCTGAATTTTTGGCTACTTTCATGTGCGGGTGCATGATTGAATCATTGTAACTGCACATGTACAACGTCAAAGACTTGGACTTGCTGAAAGGGTCCCAAAAAAAACTATAGATTTCCCAGTCATGGTGGATGGTCTCTTGGGAATTCACAAAAGATCACCTTATCTCCAAACCCTGGAAGAACAGCTGCTCAGCTGCCGCCTTGGGTGTCCGTGCGTCCTGTCCAACAGGATTTTGTTTGAGGATTCTTGGGCTATAATCACCCTTTGAAAAAAGAAAGACATCAAAAAAAGTTCCATCGTTTTACCTACTAGTCTAGTAAAAAATGTTATTGTCCTATCTTTTTGGTGTTTCCTTTTTGAGATGGACAATATAAATTCACACCTTTGTTGCCAGCACAAAAACAGACCACGGCCCGGTCCTTGGTTTTGTTGGGAACCAACTCCACCCGCTTGCGCTTTCGCGGCTTCTCTACGGGTGAGCGCCTGGGACCCCTCCCCTCCGATGGTGGAACTATGGTGGAAGCTCTCAACTAGTTCGCAACCCCCAAAAAGATAGAAATTCGTAAAATCCAAATCTAAAATAGAGATCAATTGAAGCTTTCTAATATCGTTGTTTGGGTGTAATATAAACTAGAAGTTATATAAACTTGGTTCTACCGACTGGGTCTGTGGTATAATTTCACCATAGTAGGGGCCCCAATTCTCTCCCATTTCAATGGGGCCAAAATCACATGTTTTACCCCATCTTTGGTGACCTGGGTATGGGTCAAAACTGAGACCCAAACTGAAGGAATCTAGGTCATAAGTTTTTTCCAGAATTCTGAACCATACCCACCACATGTTTTATCGCCCAAATCATATTGAGTTGGTTACTTATTCCATGATATCCCATATTGTTCATGTATATCAATATCTATCACCTTTCTATCCCCACATGAAACTCATCCCCCCGATGCCTCCTATTCTTGCCCGTCCGTAGCCGCTCCCGGCGTGGCGAACATCGACGCTCGCGGCTGGATCGAAATGGTTCGTCTATGTCCAGGTAGTCCTGCGAAGCTACCCCTGCCGCAATCACCATGAAGTCACCATGGTGCATACAGCATGTTCAACAGGCCATAGACTTAGGGCCTAACTAGGGTATGGCAAAACTAAGGGACAAGGGATGATCTGGAGCCATTTGGATGCATCCTGCCTGATCAAAATTACAGTGACATCATCCAGAACAATGGCTTGCTCTCTGGCCACCACAGATACCTTGGGGATATAATTCGCTGGCCTGGCGGGTTTTGTGGCGAGCTTTGTGGCGAGCCTGAGATCTCCGAAAAAGGACTTTTGCTTCGGCCCCCTCCCCTCCTTTCATCTTCATCATCCTTCATCCTCTTTCTCCTCTCCATCTCTTCCTCCTCTTTCTCCTCTTCATCTCTTCCTCCTCCTTCTCCTCGTCTTCCTCCTCTTCCCTCTCTTTCTCCTTGCTCCTCTTTCACCTCTTTTTCCTCTTCCTCCTTTTCCTCCTTTTCCTCCTCGTCCGCTTCCTCCTCTTCCTTATTCGGTTTTGTCCTTCCTCCGTCTTGTCTTTCGTTGCTCTGGCCAGGCCCCTAGGATGATGGTCTCTCCATGTTTCACGCCGTGCTCAAGGCAAAAGCAGGCGCTACAACACACAGCTTTTGCCCCATCTTACAGCATCATTTGCCTTCGACGCGATCAAGGCGTTACACCAACCAGCTTTGCACAAAATGGCTTTTGCCCAAGCTAGCTTTCACGCAAGCCAGCTTTTATACAAACGATTTCTACACAAAGTATGTTTTCACACTGTCACTATACCTTGTACACAAACTTGTTTTTGCACAATCTAGCTTTCACGCGCGCCAACCTTTGCACCAACTGTCCTTGAATTTAAATACAAAACCTAATTTCACACCAACAAGCTTTTACATCGACAACCTCTTACACAAATATACAAACTAGCTTTTCCACCGACCAGCCTTTGCACAAACTAGCTTTTACACAAATTAGCTCTCTCACAATCCAGTTTTAGTTTTGAGTCCTTATTCCAACCCGCGTTTACACAAATGAGCGATAAACACCAAGGAGGCAGCAGAATCCGTCTAACTAATTCGGTCCAGGCCTGAAGGATGGTGATGGCCATCTTCTCTGAAATTGAGCAGTTTTAGATCTGAAAACCAATGGTTGATCATCAGCCAAAAAAGACTTGCCATCGCTATGCCCCATTTTCAGACACACCGCACTATGTTTGGGAATCTCACGATGGAAAATAAAACCTACTTCTGCAATTCCCCCATGAAGCAATGTGTTTGGGTTGGTTGGATTGTTCGAGGTTTCTTTCTGTAAATGTTCTGATGCCATGATTCCCAGGTGCCACTCTCCTTGAGCTCATGGTAATCTTCGCCTCAGTCCAGGAGTCATGGATGACCATGACTTAGTCTTGAAACCCATGGTCACCTCTGGTACCCCCATTTTCGGAAACCTCCATCCAATTCTTGGATACCTCATCAGGCAGAGGGGCAATCGAGAGGACCTGCTTCTGTGAATGGGTAGTGATTCATTAACTGGGGCATTGGGGCACACAATGGCCAGCAAAACGCAGAGCTTTAATTCCAGCTTGCAGTCTGAAAGTGGCAATGAATCCACTACCCTGCTTTCAGAAGCACTAGATCTTCCTGACTTGTGTACAACAATCCATATGTACCCTCTGGTAATTGAACGTAGCCATGGAAAAGCACCATAATTGGTCAATCACTATGTAAACCATGGCTTCCATGACTATGTTAGTCATAACCACAAGGTACTTCTTAAATTTGGATCCCCTGAGATTCTTGACGCATCTTGATTGTGTCCATCCTACATGGCGGTGAACCAAAATCGACCGGTAGGATTCATCTGGAAAGTCATCAACTTTCGTAGTGGGCACCTCATTATGACTCATTTCATCCAACAAACAGATTCGACATGTTTTTCCACCATGCGTTTCCGCCAAGTATTTTCCATGAATTCCCAGGTGTGTTCCATGTTTTTCTCGCATTTTTAAGACGATGAAATGGGGGTCAACAGCGGCATCCACTGAGCCAGGCAACTATCGGCTACACTTCGGGGACGGCCCTGTCGTGTGTCTGATGGCGTCCAAAAAGATTTCCTCCAAACATATCAAGAAACATCGGGAAAGATGGGTGTATAAATATATAAATATATACACACACACATGCATGTGTATGTGTGTATATATGTATATGTATGTGTGTATATATATCTACGTATATGCATATGTATATATATATATATATACATAAACATATATTCATATATACATATATATTTACATGTGTGTATATAGATATCTACATGTGTATCAACCTATTTGTAAATGGGCATAGGTATATGTATATATACAGTGTTACACAGTTTTACATGTATGTATATATCTGTACCGATATATGTATAAATATATGTGTAAATATATATAGATATATAGATGCATATCTTTTATATATGTACAAGTATATATGTATATAATTTGAGGTTCATTAAGTGTATGTATATATTGACGCGTGTGCGTATAGTTTGAAATGTGCATTTTTAAGTGCGTATTCAGTGTATTCATACATGTGTATATGTTCATACACATATATAGAATGTATATGTTTATACATATATATATATATTCATGTATATGTGCAAATATACATCCAAATATGTATATGTGTGTGGATGTATATATGTGTGTACATATGTAAACATGCAAACATGCATGTATATGTACATATACGTATATATATATATATATATTGTACATATGTATACTTGTATGCAGGTAAAGATGCATATCTGCACATAGATATGTATATATATATATATACATGTCAAGATGTATGTATGTACTCATCTTTACATGTCAAGATGTGTATATGCATATATATATATATTTACATATATACATTCCTACGTGTAGTTATATATATATATATTTGTATGTGTATCTATAGCCTCGTCCCTGCTCTTGGAACTGCGCAAACTCGAATTAGCTTCGTTTAAATGGTTCATTCCGTGACGAAATTTTGTCGCGGATTTTTCTCATCATCCTACATCATCATCATCATCATAATAATCATCATCATCATCATCATCATCATCATCATCTGCTTCTGCAAGTTCAAGGAAAGTTAACATCCCATCCCACCCCACCCCACCCCACCCCGCGTGTGCGTAGCATCAACTGCTTCAGCAAGTTCAAGGAACGTTAACATCCCACTTTGTTGTATGTAGTTCCAAGANCCACCCCGCGTGTGCGTAGCATCAACTGCTTCAGCAAGTTCAAGGAACGTTAACATCCCACTTTGTTGTATGTAGTTCCAAGAGCAGGGACGAGCCTATTTATACTTGTTCCATATCTATATAATTGGTTGTTTCCCATGGATTGGTGTCCATAAATTCGTTTTGGAATGCAGGGTTCCTTTTTTGGGGGCGAGGGAATCAATCAATATTTCACCACCCAAAATACTGATGTCAAACTGTTGAACCGTCTTAACCCCTCAGAATTGTGAAAAATATAAGGACTCTGCCTGCAGGATGAACCGAAGGATGTTTTTTAGATTGCAAAAACATGATTCAATCCAGCAGTTGCAGCTGAAGGTCACCCCTTTGATCATAGCTGGATTCCTGGTCTCAACTACCTCAACATCATGTGCCACATGAATGTACAATCCAAAGGTCACAGATTTCACACAGGACCCAAAAACACAGTTTTTTTCCAAGACCCACCGAGTCTGTTTCCTTCCGTGGCTTTTTGTACAGCAAACAACACCACGGGGCACACCTTGTTGCTGCGTCGCAATCGATCCGACCTACTGCCGCGGCAGATAGCCCATGCGGTTCAAAATAGAAATCCATATTCATATGCATCTCGAATATACATGTGTTATATATTCACATATTCATATTGTATTTTTAGACCATCTAATTCCTATGCGGTGGTTAGTTTCGAAATGAGGCGATACTTCTTGGGCGATTCCAAAAGAGATAACGCACTGCAGCTTCCACCAGGTATTCCAGTTGCGCCTGTTCAGATTGAACAAAGTGAAAGATAATTTTGTTTCCAATCAGCACATGGGCTTGTCTGAAATAGGACACCCCTTTCAATCCCATGGTTCGAAATATCGCTTTCGCCATTACTATGGCCATAAAATGAGGTGCCCAACCCAGCTTTGGTCAAACCCATATCATGTTGTTGATAAAGTATTCCATGAGGTACATGTGTTTATAAGTATACAGACCTTCAAATACATATCTATACATATATATATATATACACATATGTCTATTCCTATACATTTTAGTAAGTAGTAGGTAGTAGTATGTCGTAGATAGTAGCTTAGTAAGTTGGTAGCTTAGTAGGTAATAGGGACCAGGGACTAGGGAGTAGGAGTAGGGAGCAGGTGGTACCCGTAGCGACGGTTGGAGGCACCATACCTAGACAGGCACTGGGATTCGCCCACTTCCATGGTTTTGCCCGCAAATTCACACGCTCCCAGACTGTTACTCTGATCTACAGTTTCACTTCCCAACTACTTGATGTGTGACATGATGATGTCGTTGACATGATGGTGTGAAGGGTCCTTGGCTCAGACGTTTGCTGACTAAACTCCCTTTGATTGCATCTAGCTACATCGGACTTATGCATAGAATAGAAACCACTATATGATATATAATATAAAATGATAGAGAAAATATATAGTAGGTGATGTCATATATATATACATAATATGTATGATTGATCATAATAGAACATATCTATGATACCATACATTTCATGTCTATGTATCTATATTATATATATATATACTATACATACAATCAAAGACATGATGTCCCCTTTTTGCTCTCGACTTTACCACCGGACTCTGCACCTCGGTGAGCGGCTTGGAGAGCGGCTCAAATCGCCTATGGCTCGCTGCCGAGATGTACGAGTTCGTCTGATGTTGTATTGCGATTAGATGTCTTTTTCCATGCGATTAGATGTAGAATTGTGTGTTCAGTTGCATTGAAATCACATTGAAAAAAGACAGACACACATACAACATCAGAGAACTCTACAGAAACATCAATGTATTTTTCATTTGTGATTGCGATATGTGTGTTCAGTTCTGTGTTTGCAATGCAATATCATGCAGTGTAATGTGAGGTAAGGTAATGCAATGTAAGGCAATGCAATGCAATGCATGTATGGATTTCTGGATGTATGTATGTGTGCGGTGGGTATGGATATATGGATGCATGTGTATATATAATATACATGGACATGGATGTGGATATGGACCTAGATACAGTATGTCACTAGATTAAATCAACATAACATGGGAAGTCTGGATCTTGACTGATGGTAAACCATGGTAAACCTGGATTTTTTGGTATGTAGATGGGATTTATGGATGTTCATCCCCTTGTAATATGGTATCAACTCCATGAGATTTCAACAGATGCACTGCACGCAGGTCACTTTTTTCTTGTGGATTCCGGGTTCCGGTTCGGTCCCGCACCAAACTCTTCGTCGCTGCGGCGGATCGCCCTGGAAGCAGCCCCTGTGTGGCAAATGGCACTGAGCTGCTGTACCATCTGCGGGAGGGAACTGGACGTTCACCTACCCGAGGCCGAGGGTCACCACGTGCGTAGCTCTGTACAGGACGTGCTACGCCACGTGGCACCGTTTCTGCGGGAAGAAGCTGCGACCTGCAGGGCAGGATGGCCGAAAGAAACTGAAGCCGCCACGCCCAGGCCTTTGCTGCACTCGAATGCCAGATGCAGCGGCCCAGGTGGCCAGGCTGTGGTCCCGAGACCAAAAAACAGATGAAAAATTCCCTCCCCCTAATATTGAACCGACCCCTAAATGGTTCCAAACAACAAGTGTAAATCCTTTACTAAACTGACTAAACCATGGTTGCTGGGGGGTGTTTCATGTCAGGAGGGAAGGGATTAATATCATTTGAAACCACAAATTGTTCTTCAGTCCTGAGAGGGAGTGTTGAAGTCCGTGTTTCATCCACAGCACCGGGGCCGTTTTTCATCAATTTATATCAATGGTTGTTACCCCACAGGGGACATGCAGAGATCCTCCAAGATTCGTCCCAGCACGTGGGCGGAATCAGGAAAAGCTCTGGAAAAGGTCTTCAAATGTCGCAGAACGGACTGAGCTGTCAAGCCTGAGAAAGACCTGGTCAGCACTTCAGACAATTCAGGACAGAGTCCTGAAATCACAGAAAAACAACAGAGGCAGAGCAGCGCAGTTGTCTCAAGCAGCAACTGTTTGCGATGAGGCGGATGGCAGGTTCAGGATTTCTGCGCTGCCGCTCAGGCACTGTGCTTCTGTTTGGGAACGGACAAATTTTGCACAGCATAGCAGGGTCTACATCGGAGGGGTTCGCAAACCGGGGTCGACATCGAATTCTCTGGTTGTCAATGACGCATCATATCATACTTGACTAGAATCAATAAAAAAGAACGAACCATTGTACGCCAGTTGCAAACCTCTCCCAACCATAATTGTTGCAGTAGACTTCAGGTGGCTGTCGGCAATGGCAAAGTTACCACAGCAGCCAGCCTTGCCGCGCTTTCGATTCGCACACGGGGAGTCTCCTTCACAGCAGCCTCGGAAGCTGAAGGTAGGGAAGTCACAATGGCTCGAAGTCTGACGAAGTTCGCTTTTTTTCACGGGATTCCGAGTTCTAAAAGATGGCCCTGATGGAGCTCCCTCAACCGATCAGAGCTGCACATCTCCCAAAAAATCAAGTGAAGTGTCTTAATGTGTCAATTTCTTCCCCACATTTCAGACATGTGCTGCTCAGTCAGTAATGTACCAAAATTGTGGTTTTTCGTGGCTCTAGTGGCCCCGATTTCGCCGTTTTTGGCCAGGGTTCACTGGACAAAGACATCTAAGGCAACAGAATTTCTTCAGAATCTTCGCTGTCGCATTGTTACGTCAGCGGAGCAAATTCGCCGGCGCGGTGGGAGCAAAAGGGGGTGTAGTGAGTTCAGTGCATGTTCTCGCTTCACAGGAGCTGACAGGGAATGGAGTTGAGAACTGGTCGACTACAGGCAGGGGTGACATCAATAGAAGAAGCCGTTCCAGCAAACATGTAGAGATGAGGTAAATTCGAAGAGGGAAAAAGAGGATGAAGAATTGGACCTTGAGGGCCCTCTATATAAACGAACTAATCCAACATCAGCCAGAAAGGCAGCACTTACTTTGAGCCGCCACTGAAACAACCTGCCACAGGCACTCTCCTCCCTCAAGTAAAGATTTTCTTCTTGTCGCTTTTTGTGAGCTATCCATGTCAGATTGGATGAGCCCCTCAAGAAAGAACTAGCTTTGAAATGGAAATGAGTTTTTCATTTGTGTCTGGAACTGGGAAATGAAAAAACTTCAATGGCATTGGAAAATGAAAAAACTTCAATTGCTTCTTGGTTTCCATGGATTTCCCCCCATGTTTTCCTATGTCGCCTTCAGAAAACATGGAACTCGCCTTCATCGCCATTTGCGGTCACCACACTCAGCCCAAATGGGCTGCGGCTGGGGGGGGCCTTGATGTTGGCCATTCGTCACCCGAAAAAACTCGACTTCTTCTGTGGAACACATGGCCAGCCTCTATGACGAACCCAAGAATCAGTTTCAACACAAAAAAATGGAGTTCTGAACTGGCAAAAACTGGGAACTGGATGGAATTGCTTTTTTGCGGCCTTTTGGTGGGACAAAGTGTCTGGTTATTTGTGAGCCAACAGTTTTGAACCTCCAGTCCAGCCTCTAGTTTGTAAATTGTTGGGGCTGACCAGTGGCTGACAGCTGCAAGACCCAAAGTGGTGAAGTTCCGAAGCGGAACTCTGGTACTTGCAAGTACTAAAGGCAATGCCTGAAAAATATGTAAAATTACGCCGTTTTTGATGAATGACTATATAAACATATATAAACCACCTCAGCAAATTTTGGGGCAGATATTTTTTCTCAACACCATTGGCATCCCCCAGGCCTTGGCGGTCGCACCCGACAAGCGACGCACAAGTCGTGTCAGCACGGTCACAGTTGTCGCCAGGCAGAGGGCGTTGGAGATCACCACGGGAGTCCCTAAGACTGGGGGATCCCCAAAAAAAAACATGGGTTAAGCTATACTAAGTCATGCTCATCCATGACTTGGATGATATACTGACTATATAGTGTTAGTATATAAAGCAATAGGATCCACCGTCCCCAATAACTTACCATTTTTAGGGGTGGTATAAGCCATCAAAATATTGGTGGTTCATTATTGCTCTACCAACAGTATACCAGTTGGCTCAGATACATTGCAAGAAATGCTGTTTCTCTAATCATTTCGTTGAAAGATGCCTCTTTTGGTGGTTAAAATCAGTTAAAGTCACATCTGATGTACAAAACCCAAGGTTTACGGCCTTGGAAGGGTCCAGAAACTGCGCACCACAAACTCTCTCCCATGATCCATGATCTTGTCGTTTCTTGGTTTTACTGTACTTATATTTACACTCAAATTGGCTATGTCTATATTGATCTGTCAGGGGGCTAAATCAAATTTGGGGTGCCAAAAAATGTCTAAAGTGGGACGGTTGAATAGTAGAAATAACTAACATCGGTGCGTCTCTCGGTCTTATGTTTGACCCATACATTGATAAATCATTGGATTTTGGGGTTACACTAGTTATGTTGTTTTGAAAAAAAAATCCTGTTCTAAAAAATGTAAACCAAATAGCTCCGCCCCAAGTGCCAACCCCAACTGATTGCAGTGCCCACACCTCATGTCGACCGTGTCGATTGCCATGCAGCATGCACTCGATTGCCCAGCTGAACCCAAGTTAGTCCCAAGTCTCGCATCAAGGCAACCCGGTTCGTTCTCCTTTTTCACAACAGTCGAGTATCCACTGAAAAAAGGGACCACCATGGCCATAATTACAGACCCCATGGGCTCTACCTGAACATGATTAGCACACGAGGTGAGACCAGTTGGGGGGGTTCTCGATATTCCGATCAGTTTAGGCAGGACTTGGCCACGTCTAGGGGCCAAAAAAGGCTCGATTTCGGGGTCCTCAATGATCGACCTCAGCCTGGAATTAGGAAAAAAACGGAGAAAAAAACACAAAGGCCAGGATAAAATATGGGAATTGTGTTTTTAAAGGAAAACACCAAAGACGCGAAAATCCATGGGTAAATCCAGATCCGACGTTTGATACCTCCATGGATATATTATTACAAATTATAAGTATAGTATACCACTATGGACCATATAGATATAACTATTTCATACTATTTCATACTATTTCAATTTCATATCATACTCGTTTTTTATCCGGATTTTTCTATTTGAACTCGGATAGCGATGCCTCCTGGGTCTCGGATTACGCTTGGCAAACTCTGTGTAGGCTTGACTTCGCTGTAGCTCTTTGAAAATACTAAGATATGACCAGGTGAATCACAACTCGACTCATTTGGTAAAGCGCTGATTTTACTGACATCAGAATCACAACTTGCAAGAATTCAGAGCTCGATTCAGAGCAGTACGATGTCGCTGAATTACCCTGAATTCATCGAACTGTTGGCCCAGGGAGCTTCGAAGGCACCAACGGCAGTCGCGGGCTCTGGCTCAGATTTTCGGTCAATCTGGGTGGTCAGTTTAAGGGTCCCAAATTGTCAAAGTGAGGGATGGGTCAAAACCTATATCATATCACATTTATGGGGGTTTGGGGGGATGAATATCTACACAGCAGCTTTTTTGATGTGAAAGCCTGGGTTCACTTTGATTTTGCAGTGAAATCATGAAAAGGTCTTCCGAAAACAATCAACGCCGGACTGCCGTGGATGGTTTGAAAACCCTTTTTCATCACGGATTCCTCCGATTGGGGCCATGCATTGCGTGCAGAGATTTCAGCAGCACCGTGCGTTCGGACAAGGTGTGCACCATGGGATCCGGCGAGCCAAGGCTTGAGGAACGAGAGGACCTTGGCTTCCACCCGGTTCCGCTGGAATGACACCACCTGGGACATGGGATATCAATGGAATTCAATGGATATCATGGATCCTCAGATTGTGATTCGATCCTGGCTTCATATCTGTTTGCCCTGTCGCAAGTTGTTGACTCATCTTGACTCACTTCAGGAATCTTCAGGTACTGAATTTGCCACAAAGCTGCTGCTGGGTGTTCACAGAGACTGGCGAGTCCGGCTCGCTGGAAATGGACAAACCTGAAACCCGCTGTTGGAGGAATAGATCCTACCACTGGAAAAGGTTGGAGCAGGTTGGAAGTTCAGTTTTTGGAATTCATTCATGGTCTCAAATCCCCTCAGATCTGAGAGTCATACCTGGAGGTGGACGAAAGCTGATGCGCTTTGCCAAAGCCCTTTGCTTCTTTCTGTGCCGCACCTCAGTTCTGTTCGGAGCCGTTGATCCTGAAAGGGGGCATGTTGGATGATGTTCGTGCGTAAAGGGGTCGACAGCGATCCACAGGAATATGGCAACAGGACTTTAAGAAGCGACCCAAAAGGCAGTACCCACGAGTTTTTGCTCACCTTTGGGGTCTTGAAACCAACGAGTTTGGGGATTCGGTCGACAATTGTGAAGGCCAAAGAGTCTCTGGTCAAAACGTTCAAAACCCACAGCGCCATCCCTGGTTGATAGGAAATTCGGTAAGAATCTCTAAACCAGGTAGGTGAAGAACCGATGAATCATGACTAGTCCAGGGTCAACCAGGGACAACTGGTCCTCAGTTATGACAACAGGTCAAACCGTCAAACCTGTCCCACCTCGGTGGACGAACAGAGATGGCAATGCAAGCACTCTCGGCCATTCTTGCAGCCTTGCCTTGGTGCACAGCTGAGGACACCGGGAAGTGCGAGAGCTGAGGCAACCAATCGGCACTGAAGTTTCACCACCCCAGTTGACCCATGGCCGATTGGCGATGCCCAGCCAAGGAGCTGTTTCCAAAACCAGGCACAAGGCTTGCAGTTGCCCAGCCTCGGAGGTTTTTCCCTAATGAGGAATGATGCAAGGTGGGGCCCCTCCGGTGATGTGAATGTTGGTTTATAAACCAGAGTAACCAGTTCGATATATCTACCAAAAACCTATTGAAGATCTAAACCAAGATAGCTAACGATCTGGGGTTCCACCTTGCTGGTCGATTCTTGGTAGAACCCGCAGGGATCTTTGTGATGTTTGGAAACCCCTTTGAGCCAAGGGAGGCTTCCCAATACCATTCATCTGGGTCTGTCCAAAAATAGTGTACGCTATTCCATCCACTGGTTGAAAAAATACACCCATATCATGGGTATGATATGCTCGTCTTTGCCCTCGATGTTGGGTTTAAGGAATGAAATTGTTTATCTATAGATGTAAATATACATATCTACATATACATAAGTACATATATACATATTTACACACATACATAAATACAGTACATCTATAGATATATACATACATACACACATACACACATACACACATACATACATACATTACATTACATTACATTACATTACATTACATTACATTACACTACATTACATTACATTACATTACATTAGATACATACATACATAAATACATACATACATACATACATTACATTACATTACATTACATTACATTACATTACATTACATTACATTACATTACATTACATTACATTACATTACATNTACATACATACATTACATACATTACATACATTACATACATTACATACATTACATACATTACATACATTACATACATTACATACATTACATACATACATAACATTACATTACATTACATTACATTACACTACATTACATTACATACATACATACATACATTACATACATACATTACATACTTACATACATACATACATACATACATACATACATACATACATATATACATCTATAGATATATACATACATACATACATACGTATATACATCTATATATATTTACATACATACATATATACATCTATATATATATTCATATAAACATCTTTCATCTATAGATATATGCATATATACATCTATACATCTATAGATATATACATATATACATATATACATATTTACATATATACATATATACACATATGCATATATACATATATACATATATACATTTTTACATATATACATATTTACATATATACATATTTACATATATACATATATACATATTTACATATATACAAAGATACATATATACATATATACATATATACATATATACATATATACATATTTACATATATACATATATATATACACATATACATATGTATATATATATACATATACATGTATATATATATATACATGTATACATTTATATGCATATACATACATATATGCACATGTATTTTTTACAAACTTACATATATACACATCTACAAATATAGATATACATATACATGTATACGTGTATACATGTATACATATATACATGGATATATATATATATATATAGATAGATAGATAGATAGATAGATGGATAGATAGATAGATAGATAGATAGATATAGACATTTATATACAGAAAGAGAGAGAGAGAGAGATAGATATATACACATGTATATGCCTGCGGAGCGAAAACCGTGCTCGTAAAACCAACTTTTTGTTGGGGCGGAGTGGGGTGGGGTTGGTGTTGGGGTTGGGTGGGCTGGGGTAATAACATCCTTTTTTTCCTAAACTTTCAAGTACGCTCACGATGCAACGTTGCCAACTTCTCTTACGTTCTTGATGCTACGATTCCAACGTCTCTAAGAACTTTCAACTACGTTGCCAGCGTCTCTAAGACCTTCCAAGTACGTTATTCATGCTACATTGCCAGCGCCTCTAAAAACTTCCAAGTACGTTCTTAATGCTATGTCTCCAACTTCTTTAAGAACTTCTAAGTATGTTCTTGATGCTACGTTGCCAACTTACTAAGAACTTCTAAGTCTTTGGGTGACAGACACAAAGATGTTACTTTTTTTGCCAAAATGCGGCAATGGAGATTCATGAGCAAATACACGCAGCTGCTTGAGAACACTTCACAGATGCTGCGAAGGATGGCATGAAAAAAAGAAAAAAGGGGGTCCAAACGTCCGATCCAAATGGGACAGAATTTGGTGTTTTATTGCGGCCAAAAACAAAATTCAACAAGAAAACTAACAAATTTGGACGTCCAAATGAACTCTGGAGTGGCAAGAATTGTTACCTCGCTGTGGCGAAATACGCTCTTTTTGGACAACTTTATTTTTACCACCACGGTTTCCGGTCCGCCGGGATGTATATGTATGTGTATTTGTGTAGATATCCATATATTACATATATATATATATCATATATTTCCATCGAATCCCACGATACATTTTTCCTCGATTTTCTGGTTCAATTCCCATGAATTTGCGCTGCCAATCCTCGCAGCCCAGCCACTCATGCATGACCGAGCCTACCGATGGCAAGACCTGACAGAACCCATAGAGCAGTGGTTGCAATCTACCCCTGCTGGATGATTAGTTCGGTTCGTGGATGAAAAACTACCCTTTACATCTTGGGAATTCTTTTATAATCCAAGAACGGGGAATCCATATAAGCCAACCAGATTAAATGGAATGACAGAGGGATTTGTGTGTTTTTTTTCTATGTGTATGTGTACATTGAGCTTCACATGATATATGTAGATCTATTTCGCATATGTATATGATTATGTAGAAGATGCATATATTGTGTCTAGTTTGTCATTGTACATGTGTATGGTTTGTATCCGTGTTATACATGTGTATATACACAAAGTATACATATGTACAAATGTACATATATATATATATATCTCTATACACATACATCGGACTATACACATATGTGTATATATATATATATTCACATTATACTTTTGTAAGTATGAAATCATACAGATGTATATATATATATAGATATTATACGTCCGTATGTGCACCTTGACATTTTACTTATGCATGCATATATGTCATTAATATATCTGTATATTTATCTATGAAAATTCGCCAGCTAAAATAGAACCCCTTGGGGATGATTCCCACTGCAAACCATAATCCATAGTGATATCGTTGTGATATCGTTTTAAATTATCCAGATGTGTGTCTATACCAAAAGTTCCCGCACGAGGCGGGGCGGAAGTTGCCTTAAGGATATACCAAAAAACCTTTTTCATCTATAGAACTTGCATGCGCCGTGCGCCAACCAGGCCTGTGCGTGCGTGTTGTGCAAACCTGGTGCGCTGCTGGAAAAACGTCACCGATGAAAGTCCACACTTCGCACTTCAGTCTGCAGTCTTCACACTCCGCACTTCACACTGCACACTTCAAATTTCACACTGCACACTCCACACTTTACACTTCAAACTGCACTCTTCACACTCCACACTCCACACTCCGCTCTGCACACTCCACACATCACACTTCACACTCCACACTTCACGCTGCACTCTTCACACTCCACACTTCACACTTCACACTTCACTCTTCACACTTCACACTCCACACTTCACGCTGCACTCTTCACACTCCACACTTCACACTTCACACTTCACTCTTCACACTCCACACTTCACACTTTACACTGCACACTTCACACTCGACACTTCACTCTTCACACTCCACACTTTATCTCATCCCATCTAATCTCATCGGACCTCTCCTCACCTTAATCCCAACTCATCTCTTCTCATCTCCTCTCATCCCATCTCTTCTCATATGACATCTAAGCTTGCAAAAAACACTTCCCAGTACTACTTTGTACTACAAAGCACTACAAAACTTGCACAAAGCACTTCCCAGCACTACTTTGTACCACAAGGACTGCACAAAGCACTTCCCAGTACTACTTTGTACTACAAAGTTTGCACAACGCACTTCCCAGTACTACTTTGTCCTACAAAGCTAGCGCAACATACTTTCCAGTGCTACTTTGTACTACAAAGCTTGCACAAAATACACTCCCCAGACATACTTCGTATCACAAGGCTTGCACAAAGTACTTCCCAGTACTACTTGTACCACAAAGCTTGCACAAAGCATTTTCTATAAAGCTTGCACAAAGCATATCCCAGTACTACTTGGTACTACAAAAGCTTGCGCAAAGCATTTCCCAGTACTACTTTGTACTACAAAGCTTGCACAAAGCCCTTCCCAGTACTACTTCGTACTACAAAGCTTGCACAAAGCACGTCCCAGTACTACTTCGTACTACAAAGCTTGCACAAAATACTTCCCAGTCATACTTCGTATCACAAGGCTTGCACAAAGTACTTCCCAGTACTTCTTTGTACACACAGCTTGCACAAAGCATTTCCCAGTACTACTTGGTACTACAAAAGCTTGCACAAAGCACTTCTCCGTACTACTTGGAAATACACAGCTTGCACAACGTATTTCCACCTACTACTTTGTACTACAAAGATTGCACGAAGTGCTTCCCAGTACTACTTCGTACTACAGCTTGCACAACGTAGTTCCGACTACTACTTTGTACTACCAAGATTGCACGAGGTACTTCCCAGTACTACTTCGTACTACAAAGCTTGCACACACACACAAAACTTTTGCACACAGCAAGCTCTTTCACAGAGAAGCTTTTACACACTGCAAGCTCTTAAACGCAAAGCTTTTACACACAGAAGCTTTTACACACGCCAAGCTTTTAAACACGAAGCTTTTACACACAGAAGCTTTTACACACAGCAAGATTTTACACACCGAATACTCTTACACACATACAACTTTTACACACAAACTTTTAAACAAAGAAACTTTTACACACAGTAATCTATTACACACAGCAGCTTTTACACACGGCAAGCTTTTACACACAGCAAGCTTTTACGCAAGCTTTTACACAGACCACCTTTTACAAACAGGAAGCTTTTACACAGCAAACTTTTACACACAACAAGCACTGACGCAGAGAAGCTTTTACACACAGCGAACTTTTACACACAGCAAGCTTTTACACAGAGGAGCTTCTACACACGGAAGCTTTTACGCGAAATGGCGCCAGAATTTGCAGCTCCAAACAGGGATCTCGGTGCCAAAGCGAAAAAAGACGATTTTGAAGCACTTGCTTGAAGGAATTTTAAAAAGAATATGATCAGCGCCAAAAACCTGCTGACAAATCACCATCGCAACCTTCATGCAGTCATTCCAATACGATTTACGATGTTCAGCTGCAAAAGACACTAGCATTACGCACGCATCCACAGCACCCAGGCACCTTGATGCAGCCATGACAATACGATTTACGATGCCCATCTGCAAAATACAAAAGAACTACGTGCGCATTCACATCACCCAGGCACTTTGATGCAGCCCGTTTTGCAACATCCCGTGGCCAACGCATGTATCTACGCACATGGCAACACACCATGGTAACAATCATGCAGCCATTCCAATGCAATCTGCAACCACAGATTCCACAAGCGCATAGAAGTACGTACACACAAACACATCCAAAGCACCTTGTACATCGCGCACCCGAGGTACCCTTCATCGCCGCCGGAAGCCACTTTACCCGAAAAAACACAATGTTTCGCGCCCCGGCTTCCTCCCAGAAACATGTCCCATGTAACCTGCATGCAGCCATTACAATGCGTTTTGCAACATCCCATGGCCAACGCATGTATCTACGCACATGGCAACACACCATGGCAACAATCATGCAGCCATTCCAATGCAATCTGCAACCACAGATTCCACAAGCGCATAGAAGTACGTACACACAAACACATCCAAAGCACCTTGTAGCCACAGTTACAGTGCGGCAAGAAAAAACGTCAAAACGAACGGTCCGCAATCGCCGCGCACACGAGCTACCCTTCATCGCCGGCTGAAGCCACTTTACCCGCAAAAACACAATGTTTCGCGCCCCGGCTTCCTCCCAGAAACATGTCCCATGCAACATGCATGCAGCCATTACAAAACGTTTTGCAACATCCCATGGCCAAACCGCATGTATCTACGCACATGGCAACACAACATGGCAACAATCACGCAGCAATTCCAATGCAATCTGCAAGCACTGCCCAAAAGTCACCAGATCCCTTAAGTCACCAGATCCCTTAAGTCACCAGATCCCGTAAGGCACCACTTCTCTAAGTCACCACATCCCAAAGTAAACACATCCCAAAGTCACCACTTCCCTAAGTCACCACTTCTCTAAGTCACCACATCCCAAAGTCACCACTTCCCAAAGTCACCACTTCCCAAAGTCACCACTTCCCAAAGTCACCACTTCCCAAAGTCACCTCTTCTCCAAGTCACCACTTCCCAAGGTCATCACTTCCCTAAGTCACCACTTCTCTAAGTCACCACATCCCAAAGTCACCACTTCCTAAGTCACCACTTCCCTGTTATGTGATGTGTTGTTACTGCATTGAATTTCATCCGTAACTCGGAAGATTGCTTCCCAACTTCCTTTGATAAATTGTATTTCTGCCCAAACATGTTCAAGCTGCATTTCTAGAAGTGTATGTAAATGCGTATTGACTTGAGTATTCTCGATTTACTTTGCGTCGAAACATAGTGCTTCAATGGTCATCCCATTTCCTGCGAGACCTTGCCATAGTCCATCCCCCATGAAAGTGGATTGATTGCTCCCATCCCCCGGTAGACCATCCAACTGTATAGGAGGACCGAGAGATTCGCAAATGGGCGAGGGAACCATGAACGGGACCATCGGGCGGTTCGAAGCCCCACAAAACAAAATGAACTGGTTGCAACCTTGGGTTCCCGAAAACTTTCAATACATGCCACAATTCCACCAAGATATAAGGGTCGTTTTGATTCAAGATTTATGGATTTTTTTCATGAGGAAAGTGAACAAGAAATACCCTCTGGTTATTTAACATAGCCATAAATCATCTATAAATGGGCCATTTTCCATGGTTATGTTAGTTATAACCAGAGGGTAACAAAAATCGAGATTTTTTTCCACAAAAGCGCGGTTTCGAAACTGGGCCTTCGCTGCCTCTCTGGCGTCAGGGAGACCAAATCCAACCTGCACGTCCCACCCTCCATGGCCTGGTACCTTTGGTCCTTGCTTTTTAGTGCCCATGGCATAGCCATGGCATAACCATGGCCAACTATTACCTGCTGAAGCCCAAGAAGCGATTGATTTTGATACGATTTGATATTTTTTGATGAGTTCATGGCCAACGGCACGTTTGGACAGCAGAAAGCCCACCTCATTGCCAATGAGTTCGGCGATGCGAATTGGAGTTGGCTGGGCGATCATCCTTGGCTACGGCGAAGGAGAACATCAATAGCTTATGTGGGAATTCAATTGGTACCTGTTTTCTCCAATGTTTGTACCTTTACTTCAGAACTCTACTGTGGAGTCTGATGCTACTCCCATCAGTTGGTGAAAACCCTCCCTGTTGAAAGCCTGCCATCCCATGGCAAAAACGCCTTGATGGGTTGCAGGAGGATCAGTATGTCCAACAACCGCTGCTTAACATTTCGTTCCCAGCGATACTAGCTGATTCCCAAAGAACTCAAAAAGCTTCCGCGCACACTCGGTCACATACACTCCTTGCGATTGATTGCATCCAGAAGTCATTTTCCTGGTAGATGTGCAGCTGTGCCACACCGCCAACGCACTTTTTTCCAAGGTGCTAACCGAACCGAAATGGCGGAGTTTTTGTGCAGGCGCGTTTTCAAGAACGTGAAGGGTTGTGAGGCGTTATATCCTAACCCGATCCCGATTGACCGCGCCTCATCAAAACTTTGGAACGTCAAGGTTTGCACAAATCCCCTTGACAGCTCTCTCCTGTTATGACCTCCGCCAACTTCACCATTCCCATTATCAGCCAATAATTACAGTATCACAATGGCTATTTCAGCCAACCCCCACCTTCACACCCAAAAAAAATCGATGGTGTGAAGATTCACCCTTAGAAATTTGAAAGGTGGTCAAGTTGTTGGGTAAATCACCAGAACAAGGGGCACCCGGCCGATACTGAACGTCCTCGCTGATGTTCACAAGGAACAGCTAGGCTTTTCAAAGTGAATCGCTGACATTATGTTTGGAAAATTGGAGGAAATATATGTACATATCTACATCTACATATGTGTATATACATCTAGATACAGTACATATATCATGTATGTATATATATATATACATATATATACATATATATATATATGGATCATGTATCTATATGTGTATATATACACACATCTGTATATACAATAAAAACACCATGATAAACTAACAGGCTCCTGCTGCTTGAAACGCTGCGCGAGACCGTCCGCCCGCTGCGGGTGTACCTCACGGTGGACGAAACATCTGGCGAGTCAAAACCGTGGTACCCTAGGTACCCCAAAATAGCTTGTTAATGGATGTTTACCCTCTGGTAAACTAACATAGCTATTGAAAATGGCCATTTATAGTGGATTTTCCCATGAAAAATTGTGATTTTCGATAGTTATGTTAGTTTACCAGAGGGTATTCCCTCAAATATTGAAATAATAGGTGTTGACCCATCCCCATCTATAGATGGATACTTCATGGCTCATGCCAGGAATCGTAAGTGGGATATACATACATGTCTAGAATAGATAACCCCCGTCATAATAACTGGACAAAGCCTACTTGGCCTACTGAGCTTTCTGGGTGCACTAACCCAATGACTGAGATGGGCCGCAGAATACAGACATTGCCAGGTGGAGAGGGTAGACCCACCTGGAGGTTGCAATCAACAAAGCTGCAACATTCCATGCGCCAAAAAGTAAATAGCATCTCATTGCCCTCAGAGTTTTTGTTGAGAGGTCCTCTGCTTGGAGACGCACTGACACCACCAACGTCGCGCACTCATCACTGTAGTAGTCACTGTAATCCTCGCTATAGTCATCAACCTTGCACCGACGGTGTCCGTTTAAGACAAGTTCTGGGCTCCACCAAAATCCATTTCCAACTTGCTTCAACACTGAATGATTCCATATGGCTACGGCTCAAAATTATGGTACCAAAAATGGTCATTTTTAATGGTAAATTAACATAAACCAACCAATCATGGGGTTAATAATTTTGAGCCATACCCATATAGTTCACAGCAGTTCACCCTGTCCTCTAAAATCAAAAAAGGCTCGCGCCTTGCGTCGGGATCGCGTCGAGGGTCTCGCGGCGGGCATTTTTGAAGTTGCGCGACCGTTGCGCAGTGAGCCCCCCGGGCTATCGTATTGCCATGAATCTGTGCAAGTCACAAAAAACTGTCTGTATAAGTCTATATCTATATCCATAGATCTATCTCAGCAAATCAAATTCAATGAACAATATCTGCATCGGAAGATACCCTTTTCTTCGCTGTACGTGCGGCGTGGTCATAACTTCGTCCCGATTATAATTAAAACAGGTATGGGTCACATCATAGTAAACACCAAAATAGCTTGGGTTAGCGGAGGTTCGTTTCCCCCAAAATATGTACGGTAAAATGTTAATCCATATCCATATGTCTAGTTTTCTAAATATTGGACTAGCCATTATGAATCACAATTCACCATTATTAGTCATGATTGACAATTGTATTGACCGTTATGTTGATCATTCTTAACCACTATAAACCATTTTTTAACATTATTTTATTGTTGTTGACCATCATTGTTCATATCCCGGGGATGCCGAAAAAGGCTACCCCCATTTTTAACCAGGCTCCGTCAAGCCAAATGGCTACAGAGCTGAGCGGTTAAGTCGGGAAGAACCGGAGCCTCCATGTGAATAGGTGCTTCTTATGTTTGTCCATGCGTACATAATATATATATATTGTATATATATATATATGTGTGTGTGTGTGTGTGGGTGTCTACATTTACATATGTCTATATATATATGTGTGTGTGTATACGTCTAGAAATATATGTCTTTATATGTCTATAAATACATATATATGTCTATGTATATATATATATGTGTAAATACACCTATATATATATGTGTATATGTACCTATATATATATACATATGTCTACATGTACATGCGTATATATATATATACATGTATATATATATACATACATATATATATATATACATACATATATACATATATATATATATACATATATATATATACATATATATATATATACGTATACATATATATACATATATATATATACATATATATATATGTATACATATATATACGTATATATATATATGTGTACATATATATATACATATATATATGTATATATATATATAAACGTATATATATATATACATATATATACATGTATATATATATATACATATGTATATACATATATATACATATATATATATGTGTACATATATATATATATACATATATATACATATATATATACATATATATAAATATATGTATATATATACATATATATAAACATATATATATATATACATATATATATATATACATATATATATATACATATTTATATATACATATATATATATACATATATATACATATATACATATATGTCTAGAAATATATGTCTTTATAAATTAAATGTCTATATAAATGTCTATATATGTATGTCTATATATATATATGTGTCTATATATATATATGTCCATATAGGTGTCTATATATATATATGTCTATATATATGTATATGTGTGTGTATGTACCTAGATATATATTTATATATATGTCTACATTTATATACGTCAGTGTATATTTATATAATATATTTATTTGTATATAGGTCTAGAAATATATGTCTATGTATATATAAATGTGTCTATGTATATATATATATATATGTGTGTCAATATACGTATACATGTCTATATATATAACTCTATGTCTATATATAATTACATGTCTATATATATATATGCCTATGTGGATATGTCTGTATATATATATGTGTATGTATGTATATATATATACATATGCCTATGTAGATATGTCTATATAGTATAGTAAATATGTATATTCATATCCATGTGTATATATATGTATTGGTTCATGTATATATCTATATTATGTCTTTATGTACATATATATATGTATATATATATATCTATATATGCATACATTTGTGTCTATGTGTGTGTATGTGTGTGTGTGTGTTTGTGTACGAGTCTGCTGTATGTTTATGTGTACATATATGTATACGTGTTTTTGTATGTATATACATACATACATACATACATACATACATACATACATACATACCTACGTACATACATACATACATACATACCTACGTACATACATACATACATACCTACGTACATACATACATACATACATACATACATACATACATACACATAACATGCGTGCGTACAGTAAATGTCATCAAGTAGACACATAGATGTTGCGCAAATACATAGGCGTACATAAAGCAGTTTAAATCTTCATGTGCATCAGCCATTTCGTATGCCCCGGCCTGGAGCAGCTGCGAAACGGCGCCTGGCATGCCGTGCATCAAGCAGGGGGGTCTTGCAGCCACTCGGTTCACCATAACGCGGAGGTTCAGATCAAAATGGTCAAGGTGATAGTTAAAATAGCTTGGGATCCGCTTATAGCCATCCCAAAAAGAGATAGAAAAGTTGTCTCATCTATATATATATATCATCCTGGAAACACCTTTCTATCTTTTTGGGGGTTACTGTAAAATGAGCCAATCGTGATGACAAGGTGACAAACGTCAAAATGCTGTTGAAGAAGCTTGATTGGGATGTCAAACAAGGCAAGAAACTGGTGTCCAACTAGTAAAATGTGTATATATACAATATTGGTTCATGTATATATCTATATTATGTCTTTATGTACATATATATGTATATATATTGAACCTATCAGATTGAACCAATATTGGTATGTAACAACTACCAGATGTGTAACGGGACCAACAAGCCATTCGGCTGTAAGTAAGAGTTTAATTTGGGTTTGAATTGTTGTGGATGTTCATCTATCAATCTACCCTCTGGTAAACTAACATAACTATGGGAAATCACCATGCTATTAATGGCACTATAAATGGTCATTTTCAATAGCTACGTTTGATTACCAGAGGGTATTTTCCAACATCTCCCGGCAGATCTTTCCGGCACGCATTTTGCGTATTTTGCTCACGATTTCGTCAGCAGATTCAGCAGGTTGCAGTGGCAAACTCCCAGAAAAATGCCCGCCACCATTCTTTTTCGCAAGCTACAATGGAGTCAATGTTTGCTGGAATTCTGTTTAACTTACCAAAAAAATCAAAAGATGAACCATATCTGGGATTACCTAAAGTCATTTCAAACAAAAAGAATTGTCACTTAATTTTGCCATTTTTGGAGGTTCCCCAAGTCATGGGGGTACCCACAGTCATCATCCAGTCGTTATGGATGACTACGACTTTTTAGATCCCGGAATTGACATAGCTACAGTCCAAATCACCGTTCTGTTTGTTTGGTAAATCATCATGTTTAGAAAATCTGTTTTCCATAGCTATGTGAAAAAAACAAAAAAATCTGGGTAACCATCATGGTATTTTAACCGCATTCTGAATGTCATCATTATCCACACTAATCATTATTATGGAAAAGATGCTAATGATGGTTAATGATTAACATGATGGTTAATGACTAACAATCATTTACATTGATGGTTGTATGGCATTATCCACACAAATAATCATTATCAACCATTACTTGCCATACACTGAAACCTGCCTTTGTCTTGTGAGGCAGAATCCTCGGTTAAACCGAGGAAATGCTCCCAGCTTCACTGGACAACGCCTCACGGTGCCTGGGGAAATGGTCGCCGGACAACAGCAGCCCAGTCACAATGTGCTGGTCTTCCAGGTTTGGGCAATATACAATATTGTACGTGTATATATCTATATAGATAGATATGCATGTGTATAAAGATATAGATACCTAGACCCTCCTTTTGTTCCCACAAAAATGATGCTTTACCACATATTTTTGCGGCCAGCACTTGCGCTATGCCCGCAACTCTTTTGGGATGATTGTCGGGAACCTTATTTTTGCTCACCGTTACAGTACTTTAAGGCCTTCCACTATGTTGAGATGTTATAACAGGATGTCCCTCACGTCGCTTCGTGAGGGATGTGAGTGATGACCCTCTGCGGGGTTTCGGCTGTCCCACAAGCGCTGTTTTCAAAACTTTTTACATAAACCCCAAAGAAAACCTTAAAAGAAACCTAGGAAAAAACCCTAAATCAACCGTAAAGAAACCCTGAAGAAAACCTAAAGAAACCCAGCAAAAACCATATGAAAGTGTATATTGTGAAGTACCTGGTGGGCGTAGCAGGTATTTTTAGTACTTTTACCATTTGTCGAAGGGTATTTGGAGGGTCAAACGGTACATATACAGTATTATACAGTATCATATACATATATAATTACACAAGAAAACATCAAGCATCTGTAAACAAAAATCACGGGACCAGATTTTCTTCAATCCTCCAAAAAGTGTCCGCTTTCGGCAGTAGCTTTCGGCCCTCACCTCGGGCTCAACAAAGTTGTCGTCCCACAAACGGCCACATTGCTCCGAATGCTTCACCTGGATATCTGTGACGATTACAGAAACAGCGCTGTTGCAATGTATGCAATGTATGCCAGACTTGCTGTTCTCTGTGTAGAATGTAGAAATGAAAGGTCAAGAAGCGGAACGCGGCTGTGTGGTAGTAATACATGCTTGTCAAGATTTACTACACGGGCGAACTTCTGAGCTTCGACATCCCTGAGAATCTCTACCACCTGGCCACCTGGTTGAAAAAATAAAACATCGTTTCACTGCTAAAATTCAGTTGGCAAGTGGGTGTGGTCTACCCCAGCATTGGCCCTTCTCCTTTCGCAACATAAATCACATCGACTTCAGTTCACTGGAAAATTGAAGAGGGCACCCCCAAATCCAGTGGTTTATCATCATTTTCCCTAGGTAAATTAGCCATAATTCAAGGGTTTTATATATCATGTTCAGTCAAAAATTTACACTGCTTCCATGTCTTCCAAAACGCTGAATGCCGTCAGCTTGCCATGCCACAAACCATCTCCAACGGACTTGGAAAACGAGACTTCATCTTGTCATTGTCATAGAGCCTGGGGGACCAATGGGAGGTGTTTGACAAGTCATGGGGGATCCCAAAGTCCCCATGGATTTCTCAATACTCAGTCATGGTCATCCATGACTCCGATGATCTGGGGTACCCCGATGACTTCGGGAATGATGGACACATGATGGAACAACATTGAAAAAATGATAGGGCCATGATAGAAACATGATCGAAGAGAAACAATCACATGCTGGGATGATGATACCAAAAACGTGTGGGGAAACGATACTTAAACTTGCTGGAACTGGATCAATGATAGGAAAATGATTGGGAAATCGTGGTGTCCGAGGCATGAAAGCTGAAGAATGGTGGAGAAATCTTCGGCCAGGCACTGCTCCAACAAAATACTCAGCTCATCCAGGCCCAGCAAGTGGCTTTTCTCCAGATCCTATAGGATGGGGTCGGATATCCCTGGTCACCCATGGGGATTCCGAAAGAACATCGATGTGTTGGGGACCCCCCAAAACGGTGATCTTCCACTGTTTTTTCTTGAAAATACCATCATGTTGCGACCCTAGTGCATTTGGATACACGAAAATTGTGATTTTGGGACCCGATATATTTTCGGACAACACACATATTTGGGAAAACCAAAAAGCGCATGAAGAGTTTTGAAGTTCTTAATTGAAGACCTGAAGTCACATCATGTTTTTCTGGACTGGAAAACCCATCTCAAAGATAGGAAGAACAATCTATACCTGGATATGGGTATGCGTCCAGGTATGTGTTAGTCAATGTGGAAATTTAAAATATTCAAACCTTAAGAATCAACCATTTGATCATTTAGCTTTTTTCGGAAAAACCTCTCCTTGATAAGAAAAGCAGCTATGAATGAATATGGGGGCCATTCATTTGATCACTTGGGGGAGAAAATCATGAATCCCCCAATGGATGGTGAAAGTCAGAAATGCAATACCCCAATGACTTGAACCAAAAGAAGTTTGTTGAACTTGGTAGCTCTAAATATGGTACCCCTCTACTGATTCGCCATCATGTTTCCTCTTGGAGAATTGCCATTTGGGGGTTTTGCAGATTCCCCATTTTCAGACACACCCAAGTATTGTCTCCGGATTGTTTCTCACGCTTTAGTGAATGAATTCAAGAACTGGCCGCCCTGCACCTTGCGGACATCTCGGTCAAGTTCCTCCTGGCTAGCGTTACATTTGGGGATTCAACATCTTTTTTTAGTTGAAACTTGGAATCATCCATGGACTAAAGTGGCCACTCACAGTGAGAGCCGTTGGTCCCCCCATGATCATCACATCTGCAGGGGGTGAACCCAACCTGTGATGTCAAAAATCTCACTCCCAGTTCTCCCAGAAAATCCCAATCAGCCCCAGGTGTTGAAAAAATCCACGAACGAACACATTGGTTTGTAACTGGCAGTTCCCGGTCCGACTGTCCCCTACTCTTTGTGAATTTCCTACGAAACAAAGACGTGGCTGTGGGTGAATTCCACATGGGCTCGTAGCCGCCCTCCCCACTATAGGCCGTCGTTGTCGCCATGTGGGAAAATCTCCACACGTGTGGAGATACCGATACGTGAGACATGGCAACTTGACTGGGGACCATGTTTTTGGACTTCTCTGGAATTGCGGGGTCTTGTCAGCATTCCCAATTTATCATTGGTCATCCCGTTAGATCCCTATTGCAGGTTTGAGCAATTTCGGACAAACCCTGAAGGCTCATATGCAAAGATTAATCTCCACTGTTGCTGCTAATGAGGTATAGACAAAACTGAACCGCGCCCAGGTTCTGGTCTACTGGTAGACTCCTACGACTCAACGGTTTACCCCCATGATGATTGGGGTGATATGGCGGGATTCCGTATCAAAAATGCCAAAAAAAAACTAAACTGAAATGAATGTGTATACAGTCTGTATGCATGTATACATATATCGGTATAGTTCGATTCAGAATTCGCCATTGAGAGGCAGTCCGTTCTGCAGAGGTTGAACACCAACGTGATTAGGGGCCTTGTGCAACGATGACAATTTCTGTGAAATCGATGACAATGCTGTGAAAATTGTAACCCATACGTATATACATTCATGTATAATATGTATGTACATATCATATCATACTACAAGAAGTTTCAGAAGTTGATGTAAATGACTCGGAAACTGATTTGGGTATATACTATATGTATACTGTATTTACAATGTGTATATATAATATGTATGATATGTTTTTCTGAAAATGGGATTCCCCATTCCATCCATTGGTTTATCATCAATTCCCTATCAAAATAGTTATTTAGGGGTTTTGCAGATTCCCCATGTTGAGACACACCCAAGTATCATCCCCAGATTTCTCAAGTTTCGGTGAGTGACATACTATTGTTTTACTAATTGTACGTCTTTTATTTATGATATATGCATACAGTATATATGTGCGTGTATGTATACTTATCGAAGGAAGTTTAGAAGTCAAACTTCCGACAATATGGACAGATGGAAAAGCACAGCCATGAAGAAAGTCAGACGATGAAGAAAGTCAGAAGAGAAGAGATGCAGGTGTGCGAAAAAGGTAGGAAAGTCGCGAAACACTGTGTTTTTCCAATGTTTTGTGGCTCCGGAGGGTCGGAAAGGTAGGCTCGCTAAAGCGGCGGGTGCGGAGACATCTTGGCAGATGAGAGATGAAAAATTGCACGCCGTTGTGGCGCGAAGTACGTTTGGAAGTAAAAAGTGTTAAAAACTGACGGTCTCGGACCACTTTTGGAAGTTTCGATGTGGAAAAAGTGCACGGCGTTGTGGCGCGAAGCACATTTGGNGGAAGTAAAAAGTGTTAAAAACTGACGGTCTCGGACCACTTTTGGAAGTTTCGATGTGGAAAAAGTGCACGGCGTTGTGGCGCGAAGCACATTTGGAAGCAAAAAGTGTTAAAAACTGTCACCTTCGGAGCACTTTTGGAAGTTCAGATGTGGAAAAAGTGCACGGCGTTGTGGCGCGAAGCACATTTGGAAGTAAAACGTGTTAAGCACTGGCAGTCTCAGAGCACTTTTGGAAGTTGAGATGTCGAAAAAGTGCACGGCGCTGTGGCGCGAAGCACATTTGGAAGTAAAAAGTGTTAGACGCTGGCAGGTTCGGAGCACTTTTGGAAGTTGAGATGTCGAAAAAGTGCACGGCGCTGTGGCGCGAAGCACATTTGGAAGTGAAAATGTTAAAAACACCACATGCNTTCGGAGCACTTTTGGAAGTTGAGATGTCGAAAAAGTGCACGGCGCTGTGGCGCGAAGCACATTTGGAAGTGAAAATGTTAAAAACACCACATGCTCGGATCACTTTTGGAACATGAGATGTCGAAAAAGTGCACGGCGCTGTGGCGCGAAGCACATTTGGAAGTGAAAATCGTAAAAACGTGAGGGTCTCGGACCACTTNGAGATGTCGAAAAAGTGCACGGCGCTGTGGCGCGAAGCACATTTGGAAGTGAAAATCGTAAAAACGTGAGGGTCTCGGACCACTTTTTGACGATTCGATAGCCATCCGATGTCGAAAAAGTGCACGCCGTTGTGGCGCCAAGCACATTTGGAAGTCAAAAGTGTCAAAAACTGAGGGTTTTAAGCAAGTTTTGAGATGTCAGTTAACTGACTGAACTAACAACTTAACAACTTAACCACTTAACAATTGAACAACTTAACATCTTAACAACTTAACCACTTAACAACTTAACAACTTAGTTAGTTAGTTTGTCAGTTAGTTAGTCAGTGAGTCTGTCAGTTAGTCAGTCAGTTAGTCAGTTACTCAGTTAGTCAGTTAGTCAGTTAGTCAGTTAGTTAGTTTGTTAGTCAGCTAGTTAGTTAGGTAGCTAGTCAGTTACTCAGTTAGTCAGTTCGTCAGTCAGTTAGTTAGTTAGTTAGTTAGTTAGTTAGTTAGTTAGTTAGTTAGTCAGTTAGTCAGTTAGTCAGTTAGTCAGTTAGTCAGTTAGTCAGTTAGTCNGTTAGTTAGTTAGTTAGTTAGTTAGTTAGTTAGTTAGTTAGTTAGTCAGTTAGTCAGTTAGTCAGTTAGTCAGTTAGTCAGTTAGTCAGTTAGTCAGTTGGTTAGTTGGTTAGTTGGTTAGTTGGTTAGTTGGTTAGTTGGTTAGTTAGTTAGTTAGTTAGCTAGTTAGTTAGTTAGTTAGTTAGTTAGTCAGTCAGTTAGTCAGTTAGTCAGTTAGTCAGTTAGTCAGTTAGTCAGGTAGTCAGTTAGTCAGTTAGTCAGTTAGTCAGTCAGTCAGTCAGTCAGTTAGTCAGTTAGTCAGTTAGTCAGTTAGTCGGATAGTCAGTTAGTCAGTTAGTCAGTTGGTCAGTTTGTCAGTTTGTCAGTTTGTCAGTTAGTCAGTCAGTTCGTCAGTGAGTCAGTCAGTCAGTCAGTCAGTTAGTTTGTTAGTTAGTCAGTCAGTCAGTCAGTCAGTCAGTTAGTCAGTTAGTCAGTTAGTTAGGCAGGCAGATAGATAGACAGATAGATAGGCCGACGCTCCAACNNGTGGATCTGCTCTGCCATCCATGACTCACAACAACGAACCTCTCCTATAGGTTTCCTATTCTGAAACTTCCGCCACCGCCTTGTGCGGTACTACTAGTATATATTGATATATGTCCCTATGGATCCAAGTACCTTCTTGGAAAGTGTTTGGAATACAATTCAGGACTCGGAGCACCTTCTGTTCGGAAGTGTCCGGATCCATAGGGAGTATCTAGACCCTCCAAATACCAAAAAAAATGCAAAAGTACCAAGTTACTTTACTTTCAGTGCTCCCCACCGTGACCAATCATAATTTCTGACATAATTTCTGGCAGATGTATTGACATTCTTTCTGGCATATATTTTGGCAAGGAAGAGGAGGAGAGGAAAACTTTGATGAAATCTAGAGACCGAAGGTCTCTAGGTTTCATCAAAGTTATCCATCCTCCTCTTCCTCCTCCTCGCTGTTGTATCTGGCGTCCTATCTGACAGTATTTGGCATATTTTCTGGCATTCTGTCTGGCAATCTTGATGCTATAAATGTTTTGGCATTCTATCTGGCAATCTTGATGGCATATGTTCTGATATTCTTTCTGATACATTCTGACATTCTACCTGGCATTCTATCTGACGCATATTCTGACATATAATTTTGACATTCTTTTCTGGCATTCTTTTCTGACATTCTATCTGGCATATCTTCTGACATTCTTTCTGGTATTCTATCTGGCATATCTTCTGACATTCTCTCTGGCATTCTGTCTGGCATATCTTCTGACATTCTTTCTGGCATATCTTCTGGCAGTCTTTCTGGCATTCTATCTGGCATATCTTCTGACATTCTTTCTGGCATTCTATCTGGCATATCTTCTGACATTCTTTCTGGCATTCTATCTGGCATACCTTTTGACATTCTTTCTGGCATTCTACCTGGCGGTTGAGGTGCGGTGCCCATAGCGGTCGGGAGCTCCCGGTTGGGGTCCGGCAGCGCCCACTGCGCTCTGGAACTCGCGATTGAGGTCCGGCGGTGCCGACTGCGATTGGGAGCTCGCGGTTGAGGTCTGGCAGTGCCCACTGCGATCGGGCACTCGCGGTTGAGGCCCGGCAGTGCCCAGTGAGATCTGGAGCTCGCAATTGAGGTCCGGCAGTGCCCACTGCGATCTGGAGCTGGCAGATGAGGTCCGGCAGTGCCCACTGTGAATTGAGGTCCTGCGATCTGGAGCTCGCAGATGAGGTCCGGCAGTGCCCACTGCGATCTGGAGCTGGCGAGGAGCGGGAGGAGAAGAAGGAGAAGAAGAAGAAGAAGGAGGAGAAGGACGTCACCTGTGATAAAATCTAACAACCCTCACCTGGCAGGTGGGGAACAATTGTGGGGCAAAACATCATTTTCGAGGCACAAACGGCGGGTCTGGGTACCCTAGGGTAAACAAAGATAGATGTGGAAAATCAACTATTTGTAAATCATTTTCCTAGGCAAACCATACGTTTTCCAGATCTATGCTGGATGGTTGCGAAATCCTGCAGGGCAATATCCAATTATAATTCCATCCTAATTCCATTATTGATAGTGTTTCCTAGGAATCCCAATAGAAATCCCAACTGCTGCAGGATGGAGATCCACCGCCTTCCACCGCACCTTCCGCGGGCTCCCCATGGCCACACCACGGCGGAGCGATTGACGTTGTGACACCATCCGCGGCATTGTCCTGGCGTTGCAGGCCATGGCGGAAACACCACCAAAACATCGAGTTTTTCATGGGAAACATTGGGAGCTTTTTCATGGGAAAAATTGGGAGCTTTTTCATGGGAAAAATGGGGATCTTTTCATGGGAAAAATTGGGAGCTTGTTCATGGGAAAAATGCGGAACTTTTCATGGGAAAATTGGGAGCTTTTTCATGGGAAAAATTGGGAGCTTGTTCATGGGAAAAATTGGGAGCTTTTCATGGGAAAAATGGGGATCTTGGAAAAATTGGGAGCTTGTTCATGGGAAAAATTGGGAGCTTGTTCATGGGAAAAATGCGGAACTTTTCATGGGAAAAATTGGGAGCTTTTTCATGGGAAAAATTGGGAGCTTGTTCATGGGAAAAATTGGGAGCTTTTTCATGGGAAAAATTGGGAGCTTGTTCATGGGAAAAATTGGGAGCTTGTTCATGGGAAAAATTGGGAGCTTTTTCATGGGAAAAATTGGGAGCTTGTTCAAGGGAAAAACTGGGAGCTTTTCATGAAAAAAATGGGGAGCTGTTTCGTGGAAAAAATTGGGAGCTTTTCATGGGAACATCATGGAACTGAAAATTGGCTGAATGAATGGACATGGTGGACATGAGATTACCTACATCCTCTGGTGTCATCAAACATAGGTGCCGGGAAAATCCACTACAAATGGGCACATGAGTGGGAAAATAATCGAAAGACATAGTGGATTTGTCAGCCACGTATGATGACACCAAAGTGTATCAAAAGATCGTTTCTTTGCAAATTGCAACAGCAAAAGTGGGTTTTGTTTGACATTTTCTTGAGAATGAAGGTGTCAAAGAGTCTTTGCAAGCGGTAATTGGGGTTTTACCAGAAAAAGTATCGGTTTGGCCAACAAAACTTTTGTATGAACTATTCAAATTGCGGGAGTGGAGATGGAAATGTCTTTTCGCACCAACCGAGCACTATCGAATGGGTGACAAGCATGAGGAGCTATATAAATGGAATGAAACAGCAATTGGGTTGTAAACACCGAAAATGAAGATTGGATGAGCAACTGGTTGATGGAACCCCTCAGGAATCACTATTTTGAGGAGTATGGACCGCCCCAATGTGGGTTTTGAAATCCAACCTAGCCACATCCTATGAGGGCACCACGACAACATGCCTTAGTTGTCCATGTCTGCAACAGAGTGCAAGATTTAACCTAGTGTAGCTCTGCAGCGACCCAGTCGAAGTCTGACCCCCCATGGAATTCCCAGCCAGTCAACCGATTGGCCATCAGCTCTAAGTATTAAGTAGCTGAAATCCATGTGGATTTCTGTCCTTCAGAACAGTTTCATTCCACTTGCTATCAGGGGCTGCTGCTTTTTCCGCCACAAACTCACGTTTCGAGGGTTTGGCATCCAAATTGGGGTCAGGCAAAATCTGGAAAGCGCCCCATGCTGGACAAATGGTGAAACAAATCTTTTTCGCCTGCTGGTTTTCACCGAACCCAAATCCAAACAGTCGAAAGCAAACATTTCTATCAACCACAAAGTTCTTGGGCGGCTGAGAGGGTTTCACAAAACTGTACTTCAGGTCCACTTGGCTTCATTTGGTCTTTTCTAGATTCCGTCAACTTGATGTGCATCAAAATTCATTTCAATGGAGATTCAGAAATCACCAAAAACACGGATGAAGAACCACCCTCATCAAACCCACGGAACGGCGCAGGGCTTGGCCATTTTTCAAAGGTCTGGATGGCGCCAAATGGTCACCCATTGGTCGCCGTGCCCAGTTGCAGACTCAGCGATTTCCCAACTGTTTCATCTCACGGTCATGTTGAAACAATCTCTAGGGATAAAAACTGCCGATATATCATGATTCATCCCCTTTAAGAGCCGAAAAAACTGTCTTTCAGGTCTGTTTAAAACATGGTTTACCAGGCAACTGGGCCGAATCATGGGATCTAGAAATCTCACAATGTCAGACTGGTCATCTCGAAGCCATCGAAACCGTCCGCAGGATGAATCTTCAGAGGTCGAGTGCTTCGCCTCGTAGGAACTTGTCCTTGCCACAAGAAGGCAGCCAGACGCTGAATCACTTCGAAGTCACCTGTCACGAAGGGTCGGGTCAAGTTGGTGTATAGATTTATATATAGATATAGATATAGATATAGATATAAAATTGATATGTAGCCATTGATAGTGATCTATATATATATATGTATATAGTGAGTTATATTTTCGAATGATCGGTCGCTACCGGGCTTGATGTAGCTAGCTATTTCAAATGAGGCAATAGAGAGACAAATTTAAGACATGATTGGAAGAGAGACTTCCCTGTTGCAGACAGTCACGATCACCACAAACCAAGATCTCACACTTAAGCTCACATTCACAACAAACCACCATCTCGCAACTCAATTTCACAACGCACCACCATCTCACAACTCACTCTCACAACACACCACCACGGCACAACTCACTCTCACAACACACCACCATCTCGCAACTCCCTATCACAACACATCACNNAACACATCACCACGGCACAACTCAATTTCACAACGCACCACCATCTCACAACTCACTTTCCACAACGCACCACCATCTCACAACTCACTCTCGCAACACGCCACCATCTCGCAACTCACTCAAACAATACACCACCATGGCACAACTCACTTTCCACAACGCACCACCATCTCACAACTCACTCTCATAACAACCCACTGTCTCAGACTGTCTCACAAATAAACTTTCACGGCACACCACCCTTCAAACAAGTTTCGCTGTCACAACTTCAACTTGCAATTTTCGGACGAAGTCCGGAAGTCCCTCGCGAATGCTTCGCTGTCACAACTTGAACTTGCAGCTTCGGGAGAAAGTTTGAAATGCGCTTTTCTAGATGCGCGAAATCATGTGTTTTGCAAAACGTGCATCCAAAGATGGATGACTAAGGTCAGCGGCGGTGGCTCCGCTCAGTCGGCTGCGTCAACACTTCTGTTCGGCAACGTTTGTTTGGTCGAAATTCTGGTAGTTGCGTTTTGTATCCAAAAAGTCCGCTTCAAAAACGTGTCAAAGTCGTCAAACGGTTATTTCTTCAGCACACAGGGGTCTTGCAAACATCCTATAGGATCCTATAGGCACATTCTTTCGTGTGCCCTGTAGGGGTCTTTAATCTTTAAAACTTTCGCCCTGGGCCTGCCCGGTACTACTTGTAATTGGTAATGATTTATGTGCCATGGTCAAGCCACATGGGACGGTATGTGTGGTATGGTGAAAAATATCCCATGCCATATAAAGGCTCAAACAATGGCTGCTTTTGAAGCCCCATCAATTGATAACCATCCCCCAATTTGGGTATATATACATATATACATATATGTCCACCTTTGAATCAGGGCTGGCAGCTGATGGCAAGTGCCGGCAAATCATGCAGCTCATGGGTCTGAAATTTGATGAAAACCGGGAAAAGAAAATCAAGTGCACCCTGTCTTCAGACAAACGCCAATAAAGGAGTGCATATTTTTTGTCGACAGGTAAAAAGTGTTCCTTTCATTCACCCGAAATGCAGAAAAATGAAACAGGTCGATAGATGTGCGAACACCCGAGTGCTTTCCAGGTTCTACCGCCCTAAATCACCCTGTTAGTGTCTGCCACTTTCGAGTGGCTGCCCCAGGAAAAGGCAGTCGTTTTTTCGAGGAAATTGTGGCTCGGCTTGTTAAATTTCGCAATGCCCTGCCATTGTAAGGCTTGGAATTTAAGAGGACACAGGCCATGGGCACCCACAACCTTTTTCAAAGACAAAGCTGGCTCAGTAATGTCCCTTGAAACACAAGGCTCCCACACGTTCTTGGAAGATGTTGGAAGACCCAAAAGTCCAAGACACGACTTTGATCAATTGTGCCCTTGAAAGAGTCCCAATTCCACTGGAAGAAAAAATGAAGACTGATACATTGGACCCGAACCCAGAATGGAACACACACCACAATTCTTTGGTGCCCTGCATGTGTCAGGCAGGGTGGGCTGTGATGCAGCCAAGGCTGTGGATGTTTTCAGCAAGTGAGCAGCCACAATTCAAGTAACTACTTGTACACTGTACACATTTGTACACCAAATCGGCCCATAATCCGATCGCTCAGAAAAAACACCTATGGATTTGTGTTGTCACATCCCACTGGCACTACCCAGTCAGAAAAACCGCCACTTTTTGCAGATGTCAGAAGTTCTTCAAGTTGGTCAGGGGTTCATCAAGTTTGTCACAAGTTCGTCAAGTTCGTCAAAAAGTCCTCAGAAACTTGCCAGAGGTTCGTCGAGTTCGTCAAGTTCGTCACAAGTTCTTCAAGTTTGTCAAATTCGTCTCAAAAGTTTCGTCAAAAGTTCGTCAGACAGCTGGGCACGGGTCGAAAACGGTGGTGAAAACAACTCATTTTTTTGATTCTGGAGGCCACAACATGCCACAACAATTTATTTGTGTTTATAGTGGAGGACGAAACAAGTTATTTTGCTCAAAAAAGAACCCTTCTGACGAGCTTTCGACGAACTTGACGAACTTTTGATAAACTTGTGACGAACTTGGCGAACCCATGACGAACTTTCGACAAACCTCTGACGGACTTTTGACAAACCTCTGACGAACTTTTGACGAACTTGACGAACCTCTGATGAAGCTCTGACGAACTTTTGACGAACTTGACAAACCTCTGACAAACTTTTGACGATTTCAACGAACTTTGACGAACTATGACGAACTTGCGACAAACGTCTGACGACTTGTTTACGAACATTACGAAGTTTTGTCAACAAATTAAATGTCAAAAGACTTCTTTGTGAATAGACTTGCCTCATTGGGCAAAAGGCTCAATGTGAGAAAACTATTGAACTCTCACAAAATTGCGAAAAGTCACACAAGTAGATCAACTTCTGACAAACTTACCAAAGATTCTGAGTTGACAAACCCTTCTGACAATCCATACAGTTTCAAACTGACAAGTTTCACTTCAACGTGACTCCCCGGGAGAAAAGAAAAATCAGTTACTCCACGCTCCTAGACACCTGACCACCTGAAGCCCAAACGAAAGATACTCCAGGAAAATTGAGAGTCACATGGTAGCTGCAGTCATCTTGTTCCGGTTTTCTAATTGGTGCTATGCCTTTCCTGAGCCATGAAGCCTCAATCAGTTGCTGGGCAGCTCCCAATGCCCAATTTTTCATTGCACTCGGATGCGCAGAATGTGTCGACAACTCTTTTTGCTTCTGAAACTTCAGTAGCGCGAAATGGGGGTTTCCGAAATCGGGGGTACCCCATTTCATCATATTTCATCCATTTATAGATGGGATTTTCCATGAAATAAACCCATGGCATTTGGATCATTTGAAGTATCCGAAAGCCCATCAGTTTTCGGCTCGCCTTCGACAAAGGCGTACCCCTTGCACTTTCGCTCCGATGACCTCGGCATCTGAAGCCGGAAGTCGTTTGTCACGGAGCGCAGAAGGTCTTCCATCTCGAGTTGCGAGGTTCTTGCTGGAACATTCCTGACGCGCCGCAAGGACATGTCAAAACGTTGGGAACAAGGCTGTTTACGACTGATCTTGTCTTTATGGAATCTGGCATTTAACATGAACCATCAAAAGGTATGGCTATCAACAGATGGATTTCAACAGATGGGGATGGATCCCAGGGGTGGTCACACTTTTTCGTGATCTCAGCACGTTTTTTCACCAGTGACATCCAGGTTTTTAGCAGTGCCCCAGGCTACAAGCAATGGCTACAAGTGGTTCATTTAATGGTTTATAATCATTTTCCTATGAAATGGCCATTTGGACTATATATATATATATACACCCCATTTTCAGACACACAGGACACACCTATGTAGGAATGTCTGCGAAATTCAGAAATGAAATATTGAGGTTGTGAGATGCAACAATGAGTCCTCGCAAATGCTTGAGACGGCAGCTACATGACATGAAATCGATAACCTGACTAACTGACTGACCGACGGACTGACTGACTGACTACATACATGAATGAATGAATGAATCAATCAATCAATCAATCAATGAATGAATCAATCAATGAATGAATCAATGAATGAATCAATCAATGAATGAATCAATGAATGAATCAATGAATGAATGAATGAACGAATGAACGAAAGAACGAATGAACGAAAGAACCAATGAACGAATGAACGAATGAACGAAGGAACGAATGAACGAAGGAACGAAGGAATGCATGAAATGAAATGAAGCAAAATTAATTGAAAATCAAATGAAATGAGATGAATTGAATTGAAAATCAAATGTGCAATTCAAATGAAATGAAATGAGATGACAGACAAGAAATTGAAATGATCAAAATGTGAAATGCACTGATTTTTTTTGACATGAAATGAAAGCGCATTTAAAAGATAATGATTTTGAAGTGAAATGAAAATGGAATCAAAACTGAAATCGAGTCGAGCATGAACATGAAATGAAAAATGACTTAAAATGGAAATGGCATGAACCTCAGACTGAAAATGAAACTCAAATAAAATCAAAATAAGAAATTACAGTGACGTTGACAATGAAGATGAACACTAAAGACTAAAGCACCCATTCCCTAAACCAAGCCTTTCACTCACTTCCTCCTTCTTCGCTTTTTCACTGCGTGGCTGAGTTTTCTCTTCTGAAGCACCTCTTCTCTCAGTCACTTCTTCTCTCTGACCCGCTTCTGCCCTGAGCTAACCCCCTTTTTTCAGCTGCTTCTTCTCTGAGCTACCTGTTCTGTGGCTTCTATCATCCCCTCGCACAGCCATTGCAATTAGTTTCACAACCTCCAGCTGCAATCCCACATGGCACAAGAATGGAATGATGCTCAAAAACTATCCTGAGAACTTCTCGCAGCTGTTTCAATGCGTTTGGCAACCTCCAATCCCTCACAGCACCGTCGCCATGCATCGACTTTCGTTCACCTCCCGCGTGGCAGCAAACACGGTGTGAACTTTTCCGCGTCGGACCCCCCCCTTAGTTTTTGAAGATTTTTTCTGACCTTATCTTCCAAGTGGTCTGATGTCCTCATTTTTTGCAAACATGTTTTCCGGTGAATCGAGCTCTCGCTACAGTCTCACACGCTTTTATCAACAGCTTTTGCAGATCGAGGCCCAAAACTGCAGAAACACAGACCCTGCCTTGTCTACCACTGGAGCCACCATACCTATAAAAACACATCGATTCGTCCAATCTTTTATCCGCTAATTCTCACATTCCGGGACTGTGACTTTGATGTATTGTTTCCACTTCTCAACTACTGTTCTACCTATGTGGTTGACATTCTGACATGAGAACTGACCATGGACATTCATCCATACCTCGGAAGTTTTCTAACTAACTTCCTTTGATAACAAAGAAAGGACATACTTTGAACAACCATTCAATAGTATTCAATCCGCACCTAATCCATTTCAATATCCCAGTCCGTATCATCATCTTCGAGACCCCATTCCAGAGAGGACTGAGTGGATGAAGCCCCAGTTCCTCACTCCAGAAAGCCACGGGCTCATGGTTTCCCACAATGGGAGCTGCCGCGGCCGCCGGCATCGTGACGTTCATGGGAACAGCCGGTGGCCAGAACTTGCACGGGGGAAGTTCCACTGGAGCGCCGGTTCCCGCGCCCAGCTCTTCCCTCACTTGGTACTGTTGGGACCCCTGAGAAGTCCCTTGCCTCATTGGCAGAAGACGCTACATGGCACCAAAAAATAAGAGGCTACAGCTGCTGCAGCCATAAGTTTAATCAGCTGCGGGAAAAAACAACAATCAACAGTTATCATAAGTTATGGTGTTTTCATAATGAATATGGTATTTATATGGTATTTAATCACGATTTACAGGATATCGGAACATATACATACGGAATCAGCAGCAGTTTCAGCACGATGGCCAGGTTCCCGCATGAGCAGCGCCTTAAGAGGTGCGGCCAAAGCGCCTCACGGAGCTTGCAACACGAGGCGAAGCAGCGAAGCCGTGTTTCGTTTGAGCGGTGCTCATGGTGGTTCAGAAATAGATTGTGAATGAGAAGTATAGACAGATAAAGAATGAACACTTAACAATGAATTAAAATGATAAAATATGATGTGTATATATATATATACACACTAGCAACATCATCAAGATAGATAAACAATGATACAGATAAACAAAATATGATAAAAAATAAACAAAAATTAATAAAGATCATGGTTGGCTTCCCAAGCTCTCAACCTCACCTCCACCTCAGAAGGCAACAGGCAATGGCAGTCCGGTCGACCGCAGAGACCCCCGTTGTACACCAACTGCATGAGATCCTCCAGAGCTCACTCTGCATCGAACCCCGGATGGCGGTGAGAAATTGAAAGCCGATCCAATTTTCATAGTTTTCGAACTAACTAAAGTAGACTAGAGTTGGGAACTGTGAGTATCCACTGGGGGTTCGCCAAATCCAGGATCGAAAAAATGGATGCAGTCATATGCAGTCAATTTGATCAGTCGGCACCCGCAGGTTGAAGGGGAAGTTCAAGAGTTTGCCCTTCAGATCGTCCAGATCCATGTCATTTCGAGAGGCCTCGGCTGTGACAGCGGAAACTGGACGTGGCGACGTGACATGCTCCGAGATACCAAAGCTTTCAACCGTTGCTCGCTGTAAACGGTGCTCACCAGCAACGCTTCAGCGACCTGGCTGTCGGAAATCTGCAAAGGATCATGTCTCCTCTTCATGCATTGTGACTTGGGTCACAACAAGGTCCACATGCATCATGACATGGTTGCAGTATGTCTTATGATTGCCATGACATGCATACGACTCACATGGGTCATATTCCCATGTTCTCTTGCTCCAAAGGGGTTACCCCTGAGCCGTTCTCCTCCACGGTTGGGAGGAAGAGGCCAAATTCAAACCAGTACCTCACAGGCCATGGTGAAAGTGGGCTTTCTCGCGACCACAAATTGTGTCATCTTCTGAGCTAAAGTCGACTTTCATGTTTTACATTCTGAAAACCGCGGCGGAAGTGTCGCATCTAAATCATGGGCACCACTGGAAGATGATGACGGAGAGGTCCAGTTGCATCAAATGGGCCAGTAGGGTGCACCAGTTTTTGAAATGTCTCAGTGCCATCTTCTCCTCAGATCTGATGGCACTACAACAGGCCTGCACCAATGCCTCGCCGGGCATGGAAATCCCACCGCGAATACCAATCGGTTTCCACAGTGCGAAATGCTGAATCAGGACTTGACTTAATTGAAATCCAATAAAATCCTGTCTGAATTTCATACATATTCGAGTAGAACCAAGTGTTGAAAAAGGATCAATGAGTGGGTCACACACTTTTGAGCTTATGGGGCCAAATTCGCTCACCACTGTACAGTACCATGTGGGACTTCCCAGTCACTGGCGCACAGCTTTGGATTTTTCGAATGGTACCCCCAGAAAAAGTTCGATGATTTCCCCAGCTACAGACCTCCATTTAGTTAGGGCCATTGCCATGCTTGATTGCTGAAAGGTAGGTCAGCAGCTATCATGTGACAGATTGCCGCGACCAACTGCCGCTATAATTCGGTTCATTTCCTAAAAAGCCTTCTTTTAGTCTGTTTGTAGTACCTCGCTTCTGAGAGGTAGTTGGTCAGCAACTGTTTGGGAATGTCCAGGACTCGTCAAAACCAGAAAAGGAGTCTTCCTACAATGGGAGTACCGCTAAAGCACCCAAATTAGACCATTGTAGTATTGAAACCCATGGTTCTGGGGATCCCCCATTTCAGAAACCCCCAAATGATATTCGCCACTATTGTTGGAGTGATGTTCAACGAAAAATCTCATGGTTTCGACCCACAATCGTCATCGCTTGGGATCGTCATCCCACCATGTAATGTCAATCCTGGATTAATGCTGACACTGATTTTAAAAAACAAATGGTTACCCATGGTTACCCCCATTCTGATTTCATGTGCCAAAGTTTGATGACCAATCACCTTGCCTTGATCTTCAGCATTTCTTCTCGCGCTTCCATCTCAGAGAGTGGCTCCCTGGCCACCATCACTTGCAGCACGATGGTTTATTGCTGAAAGGTTCAGGGCATTGGAACAAAAATTCAGGAAAGAAAGTGTATAAATATACAAGGAAAAAACATGCATTTGGCTCAACAGCGAACTGTTGCGCTTGCTATGGGTCTGGGGTTTCAACCAACACGACACGTGGAGGTCACGCCTACTTCCACAGATCATCAGAGCCAAGTGGTTTACCTGAGGGCATGAAGAAAAGGCTTTCAGAATTCTTCAGACCTTATAATCGACTTATGACTTCGACTTGACAAATGATACCGTGATACATTCGACGAAGAATCACTTCCTACCTTTGAAGTCGGCAAGTGTTCTAGATCAGAACAATCAACATTGCAAGAATCGGACTGCTCCCCCTACAAAAGATCAAGACTGATCCTAGCCGATTTTAAACTACTCCGGGGGCAGGTACCCCAAAAAGTGCATCGTCAATGCTTGAACCAAAAATCGTCCAAATCGATTCTCAGGGCCCCCACCTGCTCTGGTACCAGATCAAAGGATACATCCTCCCCGTCCATCCCTAGGACGTCAGCCACCACAGGGGATAAACCTGTCCTGGCAGCTGCGTAGCACCCTTCAAGGATGTGGCCATCAGATGAGTAATGTCAGTCCCAAGCTTAGACCCTGGCTGGCTTACCTCGGGCTCTATTAAAATAGCAGATGAAAGCACATTTTGGTATTTTTCCGGATTACCAGGACGATCCTGGGGGTTGACTTTACAAATTATAAGTTGTAACCGGTCCACAACTGGATGCTTGGCGCCTTTCCGAACCCTTTGGGACGCACAGGCCTTTTGCACCCATTGAAGCCAGAAACCAACTCGAAGACGTCAATCTTAGGACGTATTCTCCTGGTGGAGCAAGAGTTGTTAACTAGACCATCAAAGGTACTGGCTTGAAATTCTGTTTGAAAATAGTCACTTAGGATCTTTTTGGTAACGAAACTCCCATGTAGTTCAAAAATTGGACACCCGAATATACCCCAAAAACTGGAGGCACCCAGCTGGCCCGGTGGCCGGCGGCTCCCGCGGTCAAAGGCTAAACCTTCCCAAAGCTCGACACGAGTGATGGGCTCTACCTTGGACCCAGGGCTGCTGAAGCCCTGCTCTTTCCACACGACTGGGTCCAAAAATGGAACAGCCTTTGGCCCCAAAAAAATGATCATTGTAGTGAGAAAATGATGATCAACCATCAAAATTCAATTTGGTGCTCGGCTTTGGAAACCTACTGAAAAATCCTACAGATCGAAAAAAAATCGAAGAGACAATCTGCAGAGAGGATTCAGGTTGACCGGCATGCCCTGCCTTTTTAACCACCAAACATGAGGAGTGCAATGATCATTTGGCTTTACATCCACTACTTCCAAAAATCGTTTTCCCCAAAAGTGGCAAAATGTTGCGGCATCTTCAAACAAAACCATTTAAGATATCTTAAATGTCACCCTTCAAATCACGGAAGAAGTCCTTGGGGTTTTCATCGCCACAACGACTCGGTGCCTGCATCACTGGCGCCACAGCCACTGGTGCCACTTTCTTCTCGGACTTCACCCTCTTGCGCCCTGCACGACCTGGACGCAAAAAAAAAATGTCGCCGATTCGAAAACAGGTGCCTTAAATGCATGCACGGTACATACATGCGTATAAATATACAAACACGGAAGTATCTGTATACTATATATATATATATACAGTATGTAATGTGATAAATAAATGGAGAGGCGGTTTATTTATGCATTTGCTGCGATACATTCCGTTGCATGGCATTGCGTTGCATTTTATGGCTCTTCTCGTTACACTGCACCAAAAAACGCGTTGCACTGCGAAAAAACATTGCGTCAGTTTACATGGTGTTCGATTCTACATTAGAATCATTCGAAATCATTAGAATTATAATATCGGAATATTTGAAAAAACAGTCATCCTAGAGACCTCAGATATTATAACATTAGAATAGCTGTTGTTTCCTGGTCTTTGCCACTACAGCAAAATACATTTCGCTGCATTGTTCTCCAGATATCTGTTGTGTATGCTCGCATAATGTTTTCGCATCTACAAATGTGTCGTGTGAAACATCTTGTGTATGTACATTATGTAATGTATACATATATATATATACTTAGCTACAGTATAGATATACATGTATATATCTATACATATACATATATATATATATGTATATACATATATGATATATGGACATATATATGTATATAGTAATATACATATCTATATAATATATATATATATAGGTAGATATACAGGTGGTGCTGAAGCCCTGCCTCGGGCCAAGCTTTGAATTCGCAACGCAGCCTGCTCTTCCCGAGTCAAGGCATTGGCCGCATTCGCCGGAACCATCCCTGGAGGTCGCATCTCATGAGTTGAGGGGCTGAAGGTTGGAAAATCCTGATAGATGAAATAAGGAAATTGTAATAGGGAAATACTAGTTGTTAGTTGGAAATTGGGAAATACGAATTCTAATCATACGAATGTTAACATGAAATTAGGAAAATACTTAGGGAACTCACTTTATAGACGATGTACCAAACTTACAATTCTGCGATGTTCAGGGTCCATGTTAATTTATTGATGGGTAATTCACTCATGTTTGTCTGAAAACCTGTAACCTCATTGGAGGGAATGCCAAATGTTCAACCATCTACCTGGGAAGAGAGCTGAGAATTGGAGGTTTCCTAAGTCATAGGGCTACCCCCAGTCCTCATCCATTTCAAAATAGGATTTTCCATTATAAACCATCCATTTTTGGGTACCTCCAGCCATTAGGAAACCCCCAATTGTCAGATCGATTCTGCAGCCACGGAGCCAAACATTCCCTGAGGTTCAGCGGCCCAAGTGGCAAACTCCTAAATTGACAGCTCGAAAAATGTGAAAATCTGAGTCCCAAATGGACAGCTTTTCTACTCACCAACTAAGACTAGAACACTCTTCCAAAATCCACTTCAGAATAGTCAAAGACAGTGGCGAGGGCGATGCAATTCGTTGAACATTAAGACTCTGATGATTTTCCCATGAAAAGCACCATTTCTTCCAGAGAAAAATGAATTTACTGATTTTTCCAATGTCCCTCATCCGACATCTACCGTCCTCCAAGCTCACGGCTCCGTCCTACGCAGTTGATCAACAGAGTGGTTTGGGAAAATCTGCAGGAAATCATTGATTCTTACCATCAAATTTCTTCGGGCCTGTAGATGCTCCCATCATATCCCATCATCCAATCCTGGGAGTTGAAATTGATAACCTTAACCTCTTGGAGACAGTGACTGAGAAGCCTTGACAGTGACTGAGTCAGCCGCGCTCTGGCTGTCAATGCCCGGACTTCACATGTCCATTTATCTCAAAATTGCGGAACCATCTTGGCTAAAGTGTACTGTCTTCCTGTCATTATTTTTTAAAAAAACAAATCAAAGTTCAAGGGTACTTCAACCCTGCTGGAAAACGCCATGAGCCAACCAGCAAGAATTTCCACTTTATTCCAGGTCCACCAGTTCACAAACCTACGACCTATGACCCAACAGTCGCCAAGGTACAAGCTGTACGACCTGTGCAGTACTTTGAACAAGGCATAGAAATTGACGAAGGATTTTCCAGTCATCCCAACCCTGCCACCGTCCCAGGCAGAGGTGGCACCTTGCTCAGATCCGCCCCAGAAAAAATGATCTCCAGATCACTTTGGCTTAGCGACGGATCCAGGGCCATCATCACCCGTCGCAACTCCTCCTGGCCGACTCGCCCGCCAGTAGAGATTCTTCCGGATCATCACCGGCCAAATTGGTCAAGACTTGCCACTTGCAAACAAGAACCCTCTGGTAATTTGACAACATAGCTATTGAAGCCATGGCCATAGAAATAGTGGATTTTCCCATGAAAAAAGGTGAATTTCCATTAATAATGGTGATTTCCCATTTATAGTGGATTTTCCTATGTTAGTTTACCAGAGGGTAGAACTTGCCCAACAGCTCGTGATGCTTTGGTGAAACTCGAATCAGCCAATCTAAGTGATGACCTCGCTAATGGTGCCATCCCCATTGATGTCAAACTTCTTGAAGGCCGATGCAATGGCTGCCTGCGGATCAAGCTTGTTCCGGAACCGAATGGAACCTCAAATGGCTGAGAATCGTCATATTTCATTTCGGACCAAAAATATCTAAGAATAAGATAGAATAAGATCGAATCTGTCTGAGTTATAATTTGCCGATCTGAAATAAGGTCATTTTAGGATGATTCCCCATGAGCATAGTCGATGTCTATGGTGAGGTTTTCATTCCGAATCTTCAAATCTTGGCCCTGGCCTTCTTTGGGCCCTCCATGACATCATGACATCACACCATGGCCACTTTGGCCACCTTTTTGTTGGTTGTTTGGACGCGATACTTCACCTTATGGCCTTGGTTTCAGAGAGTTTTCACCTGATTTCAGCTGATTTCAGCTCCAGTTGGGAACATGCTTGGACTTCTAAAACTGCAAAATGTCCCAAAAAACGACAGATCTGTGGAATTTGATCTGACCTCAGAGCATCATGGCTGCGACAGGTACTGGGCAACGTTTTTTGACCCACAGAGCCTTGTCTTTGGCGGCGAGGTCAACGTCGGTTTTCATCACATGGCGGGGTCCTGCCCTCACCATCCTCAACCTCTCGAACCCCCTGATAACATTCTTCTTTCCCGGTTTGGTTGGTCTTCTGACCATGATAACCCCGAAGTCGTTGTCAAGGTGCGTGCTCACCTCGAAAAAATGGTTACCCAACTTTGGTCCTTGCGTCACGGCCGCGCAGCGGTCACAGGTGATCACTAAGGATACTCAAACTCGGTCACCACTCGGTGACCCCGCATGTTGCGGCTACGGTGGCGTAGTGTGCAACCACAAAGCGACGTCGTGACCCACAGAGTCGCCACTGTCAAAAAGAAACGATTAAACCATCCATTCAACCAGTGGTTAGACATGATTAAACCATTCATTTTGGAGCTTGAAGTGTTAAACGACTCACAGCCAAATGATCCCAAAATTCAAAAAAACGATCAGCGTGTGCACCCGACTCGCTGATTTCTGCACCTCGGACTCGGACTGCAGCCTCGGACGAGTGCAGTTCGGGTATCTGGATCAGTGGGGTTACAATTACAAGCTATAACAAGCTATAACCTACTTCTGGGATAAGCCCCCGAGCGGACTCAAAAAAAGCAGGACCATAGAAACAGTGGATTTTCCCATGAAAAAAGGTGATTTTTCCATTAATAATGGTGATTTCCCATTTATAGTGGATTTTCCCATTTATAGTGGATTTTCCCATTAATAGCATGGTGATTTTCCATAGCAAACTGTAACAGTTTAGCAGAGGGTAACCTACTTCTGGGATCAGCCACCCAGGATCCGCAGGGCCGCAGTGGCAGGCCATGTTCAAAACCCAAAATCCGCAGGGAGGTACTGTCTGGGAGTGGCACATCGTTTGCGAAGGGGAACCTTGCAATTTTGGAACCTGCTGCTTTTGTTGCAAAGTTATTGAATTTGGAGATGTTTCACCAAACCAACCCCCTCTGAGACTCTGTTCATCAGAAAAATGCACATTCCTCAGGTTCCACCCCCACCTGCCAGCAGCCAAGGTGCTAGAAGAATAGGACTCATCGTAATCGGACTCATCGGACATGGCCAAAATGGAAATGTTCCCCCACGGTTATAAGTTGCTTTACAAACCCAATGAAGTATAGATATATTCATGATAACCACAGTAATTGGAGTTATGAACCAACTTGAATGAAATTGTCTGAGTCATCAATTCAAGCCCTTTTTTCGGCATGTCCATCATTTCCATCTGCAGTTGAAGCCCCTACTGCTGCAGCAATCCGAGGCCAAGCTTTTGAAACGCTCAAGGGGGCTGAGTTGCTCCTACAAGGTTGGCTCTGCGTATCTGCTACCGGCATGTCACCTTCTGAGTGTCTTCACTATCCCAGTTGCCCAGTTGTACTCCAAGATATATATAAGAAGATATACGACTCGCCTCATGCTATTTGTAAGAATCTACTAAATAAATCAAATAAATGTCTAAATAAATAGATGGTTTAATACATCAATGTGTAAGTCTATTCAAATGGTGCTAGGAGTCTCATCCCATTCGTAAGAGCTTCCCGAGCCACAGCGACCTCTTTTGGAATGACGCCATGTCAGCGAGTGGGTGAGATCCGGCCCTTTCTCGCAGCTCGCAGGCTCGTTTCTGGCATTGTAGGGTGTCCCCGAAACAAAGAGATTACTTGGGATTACTGCTCACTTTCCCCACTAACCCCCTTTCGCAACCCTGTCGGATCTATTCATGTTATTTCATTTTGAGGCCCCAAGCACGCTTTTCAATGATCCTGGGAACGGGATTTGCGAAAGGGCGTTGAAAAGCCAGTTTGTGAAAGACGAGCCAGAGCTTCACAATCAAAAAGTTGCGGCTCAGTTTAGAGCCCAAGTAGCCTTAGGCTACGGAGCCATCATCTGACTCTTGAAATTAAAACGGACTAACGGTAAACATTCAGAGACGCTGCAGGGATTCATGAGCCAAAGTCCCCGGAGAAACTGCGGGAGTTCGGGCTGAGTCTGGCGTCTCTGGGCGATGCAGTTCCACTGTTTTAAAAGTGGTTGTCTTGTCAATCCAAGCATAGTTATAGGAGCTATATCCCAACCTATGGTGGGGTAGTACAATGGTCCCATTCTTTTCACCCCGCACCTCCAAGTGGAATTGGTCCTCAGCGGTCCTCTGATCCAACGATCTCAGCTGATGGAAGGTGCTCCTAACCACAGTGCCACGGGACCGCCATGATCATTAATGGACGTTTAGGACTTTCAACTAGGGATATTGGAGATCATAAGTAAGTATGTAATCCCATCTATATCAAATATTGACCTCAAAAAGCATGGATACAACAGAAAAAAGATCGAAAACTGGGATTTGTAGGAGATCTTCCTGGCGATTCAATCCCCTAGTGATGTGAAGTCACGGGATGTGCATCGCTACATCGCATGGCCTCGCTCAGCTTGTCACTTCTGTCACTGATTCCTGGAAGGTGCAGTCGTCCCTTGGTGGCGAAGTCAGGAAAGCATAGGAAAGCTGGTCACAGAACCTGTAGGTCCAGAGAGAAGAGCCCTTCCAACTTAAAAATCAGGATGTTGAAGATCAGCATATGTTTAATCACCGAAACATCAACAGGATCTGATTTTATTTAATTGACCTGCTTCGTGGGTTTCACACATCGGAGAACGCCCATGAGTTTCATCAAGTGCATCTCAAAGGCAGAGCCATTCCCAGCTGCGATGTTCATGGTCTGCAGAGACGGAGGCACCAGCCGCGATGGCGGTATTTTCCTTACACCGAGCTAAGAACTCTGGACAAATCATGATATCCAAAGCCACACCATCCCACACCACTTCAACCAGTACAAACAGCACAGCTTCTTCAACGGAAAGAGTTTGGCATGACCAGCCCAAAAAACCAGGGAAATCATCTCAAGTCTTAAGTGATTCAAATTTCGTTGTGTGTTTCTCAACAAATGAAATCCGATCCTTAAATCCCATCATCACATCACCAATGATAAATCATACCCTCCGGTAAATTCACTTTTCGACCCTGGCATTCATCGGGCTTGGAAGGTGAGTTTGAACTAAAGATTGGTGATTATTTAAGGGTCTAATGTGGCTAAAACAATGCCATAAACCACCCATATTTGGGAATGGTTGAAATCCCACCTCTAAAAATGGTGATTTGGGGGATGGTTTATGGCTTTGTTTTACCAACATTATTGAAAATGGCCATTTATAGTGGATTTTCCCATGAAAAATGGTGATTTAAACCATAGTTATGTTAGTTTACCAGAGTTTATGGTTTTGTTTCACCAACATTATGTTAATATACCAGAGGCGAACTCCCATCAATCCCAGGCTCGCCACAGCTTCACCTTCGCCGCCCGACGCCTGGGTCGGATTTTTTTTGGGTCAGCTTGGTACATGGAGTAAAACCACAGTTTCCCAGCTCCAAACATGGAAGATGATGGAAATATCAGAAATCGGATGGAAATAATGAGGAAAAATGATCGAAAAATTATGGAAATATGATAGAAAATGATGGACATATGATGAACAAAGGATGGAAATATAAGTGAAATCATGCAAAACATTGAAAACGATCACCAAAAAAAGTGCCTTTTCTTTGGCCTTGTTTGGATGTTTTGGTCGGAAAAAATAAAACAGCCTCGAAGTCGTTTCTTGCGAAGCTATTGTGCCAGGTTGCTGTAGCATCGGGAAGGTTCATGGCATGATCGTGCATGGCACCCACGTCAAGGGACTGCAGTTGAAGAAGTCGATCAATGGTTTCCTGAGTCGGCATGGGAAGGCACTGAATCTTGCCTGAATTGTCAAAATATGATCTGCACTGACCTACACTGACCTACAAATTTCACATGGAACCCGATGGATTTTAAAATAATAATGGCTGTTACACACAAAAAATCATCTTCCAGACGCCACCAAATTTCGGTTGCATGTTGCAATTTGGTTTCGCAACGAAATTTCAGCAAGTCCACCTAGGATGGTAGGTCTTTACAGAAAACTCACGGCATCTCCCAGATGCAGTGACTGCATCAGCCGTGGCACAATGGAATTCTCCAGTGCCAGATCTGTTGCAGCCGTGAGCACTTGGCGGAGATGTTGCATCGCCTGGGAACGAAGAAACCATGAGAATTTCACCCACCAAAATGGAGATTCAAAAAGATTTACCCTCTGGTAAACTAACATAGCTATTGAAGCCATGGCCATTGGAATAATGGATTTTCCCATTAAATAGCATGGTGATTTTCCATAGCAACATGTAAACGTTTACCAGAGGGTAACTATCAAGATTGTTGGTTTTCCAGCACGAAAAATCAAGGTTAGAGCATCAAACCCTAGGGATCGATTTAGAAAAAAATGGGATCTTTAATGGGGGGTTAGAATGGGGATAGAACGAGATTAACTGATAATATGGAAGCGTTCAAAAATAAAAATGTTCTTTTGCCGTTTGCCCTACAATCGCCAACATCAATCGAAGACATACTGATAAAACATTGGATTTTTTGGATGCCTTGTCTTGAGACAAAACCCAGATGCCAATGGGTCAAAAACCTTGCACCTTGCTGTTCAAGTCCCAAGCACGGAATTGCCAAATAGTTGACTGGAAGGCATTTGAACTAGTGATGTTGATTTATACCACCTGTTTGTAGTAAAATTGGGGATGGTGGATCCTATTGCTTCACTAAGACTGGGATAATTGGTCTGGACCCACACATTGCGACATCTGGGATGAAAATTCGATTGCCACCCTGGATACCCACTGCTTTGAAAATGGGGACTTTATAGATGATTTACCTGAAACAAATGAGGATTTTCCATAGCTATGTTAGTTTACCATAATTATATATATATACATATATACATACATACATTACATTACATTACATTGCATTGCATTGCATTGCATTGCATTACATTGCATTGCATTGCATTGCATTGCATTGCATACATTACATACATTACATACATACTACATACATGTATATATATATATACGTGTATATATATATATATCTACATACGTCACATACATGTATATATAATATACATCAAAAATTCATGTTTTGGATCCCCATGTTCAGCTTCGGATCTCGGAATGAACTTTGCATCCACCCCCCATTCCCGGCCTCTGATGTGGCACGTTCCCTTGTAGAATTGGGCAAGACCTTCCATGAAAAAACGACCCTGTTTGAAGGTACCCATGTGATTTCTAAACGAATCTGTGGCAAAAAAAAAAGAAAGTCGGAATCATCATCACCATCATCATCATCATCATCCAAAAATATTAACTCACCTCCATTCAAATCCAAAGGTCTGGAGAACGATGGCGTTTCGGTGCCGTTTCTCTGTGGCATTTCGGTGGCTGCTGAAATGCCTCCTTGAGAGTCACAGGCAGGGACCGCTTCGGTTGTTCAACTTCCTCTCCACTCGCCCTGAATCAAACGTGGCTGGAAAATCCTCATCAAGAATGGAGGTATAGTTCACAGGTAAAATCATCTATTTTGTGGGGAATTGTCAATTGCTACGTTTAGTGGAGGATAATGTCCAGTATACATATATATACATATAATATATATATATACATATAATATATAAATATATATATATACATAGTATATGTATATACATATATATATTTAGTTTTCTATATTTATACATGTACATTGTCAGTCATGATCCCCATTCTACTCATGAAATATCCGCATTTCTGCTGGTTATATATTTGCATTGTATCCCCATCCATATGATATCCCCATATACCAACGGTCGACCAGCTACTGAACACATTGTCCCTCAGTTGTGCCATGATCAAAACAATATCAATGTAGTGTGGTCATCCATCCCATTCTGGGAGACTAATCATAATGCGTCCATTAACCCCTATGAATGGCGGGATGGCCGTCCCCTTTTATGGAAACATAACCAAGGTATTGACCATGGCACCAAACAAAAGTGATGTACCTACTGTAGATAAGGTCGTGTAACATCGTGAAATACACTGGATAAAAACTGACGGCGCTTTGTTGGAATGCAAATGAACAAAATGCAATGTAGAATGTACAGTAAGTGTAGTGTGATGGAAAGTAAGGTGGTCTCACGTCGTGCGCATGTTGTGTACAGCAACGGCATGAAAGGCGATTGAATGCAATGCTACGTCCTATCACGTATGGCAACACCATGTGAAGCAATGTTCTTGTGCATTATTCAATGAACGCAGTGTAGTGAAAGACAATGTACTGAAACCAAAGGCAGTGGAGTGTCCCGCCATGTACTGTTCAGGAAGGTACCTCAAGGTACTGATTTTCGCAAACGCAACCTTATGCAATGAGATGTGATGTGACGTGAGGTGACATGTCATCAGATGGTTTTTGTTTTTTGGCGGTATCCTGTTGTCGAGATATATATATATATATATGTGAATTGACATTCATTCCAGCCTTGAACCTTGGATGTGATCCTCCCATGCCAACTTTGCTTGCATGATTCCGACCGGTCAGGGGAAGACATCGATCA
>BGPT01000389.1:89511-97011 GCA_003297045.1 Symbiodinium sp. clade C Y103
TGGGGAAATTCTTGGTCTTTTGGGGAGGACCCCAAACACCCGAACCTGGTTGGGGACTGGGTTCACTACCTTTGTGGACTTCTACCCGTGGAGCCACATTGGTAGCGGAGCCCGGAGGGCCCACAGATTTCGTGGAAAGCCCGGGTTGCCGCCATGTCGTCAGCTGCAGAGATCTCAGAGGACAAGGGCAGCCACATCTGGACATTGCTGCCGACGTTCGATCCTGCAACAGACAATGTCAAAGAGTACATAGAGAAAGTGAAGTTCATTGATAGCATCTGCCCGAAGAAGGATCGTCCAATGTTAGCCCCCCGATTGGCTATGTTATGCCGTGGGACTGCCTGGGGACAGGTCAAGAATCTCAAATCAGGTGAGCTGACAGATCCTGACAATGGGGTCAAATCCCTCTTGGCGGCACTTTCGTCTTGGGAGGAGTCCACAGAGATGCGTACCTATGAACAATTTGAGAAAGCGATCTACAAAACCGTCCAGAAATCCGATGAGTCCAGCATGAGCTATGTCAACAGACTGCAGGTAGCCATGGATGAATTGGGAGTCAAAAGTATCCAGGAGTTCCACGCCTTTCTGCTTTTGCGTCAAAGTGCAGTGACCCCAGAGGACAAGAAGCGAGTCTTGACGATGACAAACGGAGAGATGAGCACAAAGCGGATTGAACAGGCTATGCGCACCTTGGCCACATCAATCCTGAACTCTGGAGAAGTCCGGAAAAAGGTCTACCCGACCAACTATGTCGAGCCAGAGACCAGCTTTGTGGTCAATGATGCAGAAGGGATGCAGGGAGGTGGAAACCCTGGTCATACCTATGATGATCATGAACTTGACCAAGAATATGTAGATCACCTAGCAACTCAGGGTGACGCTGACGCGCTCAACGTCCTTTCCTTCGAGAAGGACTTGGAGGACATGTTCCAGGAGGTACCTGACTTACACAGCGCATTGGTCAGCTACCAAGAGGCCAGGTCCAAGATCTTGGAACGCAAAAAGTTCCGCGGGTTTTGGCCGGCGGCTGGGAAGAGCAAGGGCAAAAGTGGTGGAAAATTTCAGCAGTACCGCAAGGGTGGCGGAAAAGGGAATCTTCTGCAGCGAATTTCTCGCACTTTCTGCAAGGCCTGCGGAGAGAAAGGTCACTGGAAAGCTGAATGCCCGAACAAGACTATGGCATCGGCATCAACGGATACGGCCAATTTCGTGACCCACCAGGAGATCCATGTTGTCAATGAGGCTGACAGCGCTGCCCAGATCATCTTTGAGAATGACCCTGAGGCCGGAAACCGAAGTGATGATCCAAAACTGCGAAGCCTGGGGAATAGGTCTAATGGGGATAGATGGGATAAATGGGGAATAGGCCATAAGATAATCCAAGGGTTTCAGTCTGTCTGCCAGATTGTCCAGGGTTGCATCCGAGTCCTGTCTCCACGGTCTTCCCATGATGCCCAACATGAGCCGATCATAGAAAATGCACTCCTGATGCAACACATCATTCCGCAAGTGAAATCTTTCTTTGCCACTCGCCTTAAACCCAGGATGCCGAAGCCTTCGAACACCTTTGACTGCTATCACAGCCGACCCAATTTGGGGTCCATTGCCGAAGAGGGCCTTGCGATCTTGGACACAGGAGCCAGCCGTAGTGTGCTAGGAGCCGATTTGTGGCCCGGAGTGTGGAAAAATCTGCCAGCCGAAGTTCAAGCTCAGGTCAAAGAGGTCCCAAGCAAAGTTGGATTCAGGTTTGGAAACAATCAAATAACATACAGTTATAAACAAGTTCGGATTCCAATCTTTTATGACAAAAAGCGGTTGTGGATTGTGATTGAGATCGTTCCGAATGCCACTCCATTTCTGATTTCCATCCAAGCACTCAAAGCATTAGGAGCCACAATTGACCTTGCCACCAATCAATGCTATCTCACCAAAATCAATAGGGAGCTCAAGTTGCGTGAAAGTGAGAATGGCTTGTATGTGATCCGCGTGTCAGAACTGTGCATGGGAAGTTCAGAACATGTCATGACAGCACAGCACACAAAAGCCACTGACGTGCCAAGATTTGCCCCACCGCCTGGTTTGTCTCAATTCGTTCCGACTCATCATGCTGACTCAGAGAGATGCGATGAAGCTGATCAAGACGACTGCGGAGGCAGTCATGGAGTCGCTCAGGATGCTCCTCATCATCCTGATGAATCAGATCGAAGTGAAGGCGCCGGACCAGGAGATCTCGGCCAATCATGCCAACTCGCTGCAGTCCCTGTTGGAACATGTGAACACCCAGAAGCAACGGATCGAAGAGCTGTCTCAGATCATCAAGGAGAATCGCTCCCCGAAGAAGACCAGAGGTCCAGCTGGGCCGATGCAATCCGAGAATGGAGACCTGTCGGACCATTCTTGGGAGCTCGAGGAGGAGGAAGAGCTGATTGCTGCAGCTGCAGCGCCGAAGTCCCCTCCGAAGAGAAGTCAGCCGAGATCCAGTGCAGCTCCTGCGACATACCCCAACAATGCCTCTCGACCAACCACAGAGAGTGTCAGCGGAACCCAACTGGCCCTGACAGCACAAGCTCTGGAATCATGGGGAAACAAGAGGGTCTCATGGGGTCGCACTCACAATGGGAAGCGCTACACGGAAGTGTACGAGGAGCATGGAAGTTACGTCGACTGGATCAAAGCGAGGGCCAAGAACGCCACTCCAGCGATGCAGGATTTCATCACCTATGCCCAAGCTCGAGAGGACATGGAGCACCAAGCAGTGAGAGGCCGTCCATGAGCCAAGATCTGAAAAGCCAGCGCATGTTTCTGGAGAATGCCTATGAAGCCAAGCTCATCCAGGGTTGTAAACATCACATCCCCCAACATGAAGGAAAGCGTATTGATCTGTTGGAAATCTATGCCAGCCCCCAAAGCCGTCTCACTGATGAAGTTAACAGATTAGGAGGGGTAGCCAAACGATTTACAAGTGATGATGGAGACCTTAGTACATACGAAGGACAGATCAAGCTTCTCCGCAAAGTGTTTCTTTGGAAACCCAAGCACATATGGATGGCTCCAGAATGCGCTCCGTGGGGTGGCTGGAGTAGATTTAATCAAATGCGGGGGATCAACTCCTTTTGCCGAATTGAAGATGCCCGAGAACAGTCTCGCAACCAGTTGATCATGTGTGCTCTCATAGGTAAGATTCAACTTGACCGAGGTGACCATTTCCATCTTGAAAACCCAGGTCCTTCTGGAATTTGGCATCAGGAGGAAATGCACGAACTATGTTGTAGCACAAAGCCGGCATATTTCGATCAGTGCCAGTTCGGCTTGCGGCATCCGATTTTGCAAGAACCAATGCAGAAACGCACCCGTGTTCAAACTTCTTCCGAAGAAGTGTTCAAGAGCCTTGACCATAGAATGTGTACTCATGAGCATAGCCATGTACCAATTGCTGGAACATATCAACAACATGGTCAGAGAATGCAATTGTCCAGGTTTGCAGCCTTTTATCCAAAAGTTCTTGCAAAAGCAATTGCCAAAGCCGTCATGTTGCCTGAGCATACTCATGTCAGCGTGCCCGCAATGATGATTGTCGAAGACTGCCACCCAGTTCGAGCTTTTGAAGCGAATGGTGAAGATCAGGAAAACCATCCGAAACGTGCCAAGCATGCTCATGCCAAACCCTCCGAAAAGGGATCCCGTAAACGAGCATTCGAAGAACTGTCTCCTCAAAAGCTGGAGAGTCAAGAATGGAAAGATATCATGAATGCCTATCGTAGAGATCTCCCCAAATCAGGTATTGTCTCATGGGATGGACCCGATAAACCAGAAGTACAAGCCATGCAGAAGCAATGTCCTGATATGAATGTTCAAGCCGTGTTGGCATGCAAGGGTCGTGAGAAGTACATGATCCATCCTGATGGTCTCCCTCACCACAGAACCATCATCCTCAGTAGACTTGCCTACGAAGTTTTTGACTTAGGTACCGAAGACCTTCAAGGGTTGTCCCGCAATCAGCAAACAAGAAAAGCACCCATGTCGGCACATGTCATGGTCTGTGTATTTGGTAGGATAGGAGACGCTGAAGAAGCAAAAGAGCCTCTCTTAGAAGATCATGGCACAGAGCCTGGAATTCCTGATCTTGAGATGCCTGCTGCAGAAACCACTGCAGATGAAACGTCACGGATCCGCGCTGACTCCGTTGTGAAATATGATGGATCCGACGTTCCAATGCCTGCCAATTCATGGACATCAGCTGCCGTATCAGTGTCCGGACCAAAGTTTCTCCAGTTGTCAGAACCAAGAAAAGCATACATCCGTAAACTGCATCACAACTTGGGACATCCGACAGCTGAACGATTGTCCAGACATCTTGCAGATCTAGGAGCCGAAGGGCAACTAGTTCAAGGAGCTTTGGATTACCTTTGTGCTTCATGTGTTGAACGACGTCCACCAAAACTCAATCCCACAGGTAGCCTCAAAGAAGCCAGAGATTTCAATCACCGTTTGTACATTGATGGTTTCGATTGGAAAGGTAGCACAGGGTATCAAGGTTACGTTGTTCACATCATTGATGAAGCTACCCAATTTCACCTGGGTCGTCGCACTGTGCGAGATGGTATCCAAGCTCAGAAAGTTTTCGATGATTGCTGGGGAAGTTGGGCAGGATCTCCTAGCGAGGTGGTGATGGACTGCGGGGGTGAATTTGTGGCTGAACCATGGAAAGACTTCCTCCAAAAGGAAGGTATATCTCCAATTTTGACTGCAGGCCCATGTTAGAGGGGAAGGATTGAGAGACATGGTGGAATTATCAAGGAGATGTTATCCCGTATTGATCAAGCCTGTCCCATCCGAAATGAAGCCGAGTTTGAACGAGCCTTAGCCCAAGTGTTCAAAGCAAAGAATAGCCTTGCATCAATTTGTGGGTATAGTCCTGAACAGGCAGTTCTGGGGAAAGCCACAAAACTTCCAGGTTCCATCACGAGCGATGAAAGCACGTCAGCACATTTGCATGCAGCCTTGAATGAAGGCCCTGATGCGGACAGATTCCGCCGAGCTCTCGAACTCCGTGTTCTGGCTCGCCGAGCTTTTGTAGAAAGTGACAACAGTCAAAGCATCCGCAGAGCTGTGTTGAGAAAATCTAGAGGTGAAATAACAGAGTGGCAATGTGGTCAACCATGTATGTTTTGGGACAAGCGGAAATCCGTCAACATGTTGGAGAAAGGAAGATGGTGCGGTCCAGCTCAAGTTGTTTTGGTTGAATCAAAGACTATAGTTTGGATAACCCACATGAACCGACTACTCAGAGTAGCGAGAGACAATCTTCGGCCAGTCAGCTTGCGTGAGTTCGAAAGACATACGTCATTCAATCAACAGATTGATGTACAACGAGCCCAGCAGCTTGCACAACAGTTGCAACGCCGACTCCATGAAAGAAGTGGCATGTTCCAATTCTCTGACCTGAGTGATGTCCCAAGTCCTGAAATTCCTCAAGGGGAAACAACCGAAAATCAGGGGATTCAACCAGAAGAAGAACCTACCCGTAGGGCTTCCATAGAACTCCGGCCTGAGGAAGTTGCAATTCCTGAAATACCTGATGAAGCATGGGAAGACAGCAGTGTTCCCTCACCAAGCAGTTTTGGCCCAGAAGCGCCTGACCATGGGGATAATGTTACGGGGAGTAACGATGGGGATAACCTAAGTGGGGACGGTAGCATTGAAGACACCCATGTGATTTACAATGCCTACTTCACTGAGTCAAATGTTCCCGGACCTGCAATCCAAAGTGACGAAGACACACTTTGGGATCCTGCAAATGAGGACCCTAGACCATACTGCGAGTATGAGTTCGAAGTCCCCGAGCAACAGGTCCAAAGGTTCTTAGGTGATCCCAAGATACATACCTCGTTTTTGGCAACAGCCGCACGCCGTGCACGGTCTGAAGTCCGTTTTGCCACCCTGAGTGATTCCGAGAAGGAACAGTTTCGTCAAGCAAAATCCAAAGAACTGAGTTGTTGGTTGGAAACAAGCACTGTGCGTAAAATAATGAGGCATAAGATATCCCCCAATAGGATAATGACCAGTAGATGGATTCTCACTTGGAAACCAGACCCTTCACTTTCTCAGGGCCGAAAGGCCAAGGCCAGATTAGTTGTAAGGGGCTACCAGGATCCAGAAATTGACAAGGTCAATACAGAATCCCCTACTCTTTCCAGAGATGCTCGGATGTTATTACTACAGGTAATCAGTTCCAAGCACTGGTCAGTACAGAACTTTGATATCACCACTGCCTTTTTAAGAGGCCGTTCCGATGGTCGTCAATTGGCCATGGAGCCAGTGGCTGAAATGAAACAGCTTCTCAACATGTCTGACAGTGAAGTCTTGATGTTGGATGGCAATGCATACGGACGTGTAGATGCACCCTTGCTGTTCTACAAGGAATTCCGACGTCAGCTTGACAAGGTGGGATTTGAAGCTCACCCGCTGGATGGCTGTTTGTTCCTGTTGCGGAACAAGGAAAACCCCGAAGAGCTGGATGGTATATTAGGAACACACGTGGACGATGGAATTGGAGGAGGGAATGAAAACTATGAGAAAGCGTTGACAGCACTTCAAAAAGTTCTTCCATTCGGCCAGCGGGAGTTTAGGAGATTTCGGTTCACTGGTTTGGATATTGAACAGCTGCCTGATCACTCCATCAAAATCAGTCAAGAAGCATATGTGCACAAAATAGAGTCGATACAGATCCCAAAGAACAGAAGAAGCAATAAGAATGAACAGGCTACTCCTCAAGAAGTACAAGACCTTAGAGCCTTATGTGGAAGTTTACAGTATGCAGCAGTTCATAGCCGACCGGATTTAGCAGCTAAGATCGCGTTCATCCAGAAGAACATTTGCAAAGCTACTGTTTCAACTTTGCTGGATGCCAATCGGGTTTTACTTGAAGCGCAGCAGACAGCTGATACTTCCATTTTGGTAAGACCTTTGCCACTGGAACGTGTCACATTCGCCAGCTTCGGTGATGCCAGTTTTGCTTCCGCATCACAATTGCGGGCACAGCAGGGAGTGTTTATAGTAGCATGTACACCTGATCTTGCTGATAACCAGTCTTCAGATATCAGTCCAATGTCTTGGAATTCCAAACAAATTGGCCGTGTTGTTCGGTCAACACTCAGTGCTGAGGCTTATGCGATGAGCTCTTCCCTCGATAAGCTTACTTGGTTGAGATGTTTATGGGGTTTTATTCTCAATCCAAAGTTCAAGTGGCAATACCCTGAAAGCTCACTGCGTGACCTTCCGAAAGCCCTTCTCATCACTGACTGCAAAAGCCTGTATGACTTAGTCACCAAACTGGCAGTCCCAAACTGTGAAGAGTGGAGAACAACAGTAGAAGTAATGTTGATCAAGCAACAATCGGAAGGACATTCCCAGTGTCGTTGGATTTCAACAGCAATTATGTTGGCGGACAGCCTCACGAAGCCGATGGATTCGTCATTTCTTCGCTCAGTGCTGCGGTTG
>BGPT01000389.1:102011-112011 GCA_003297045.1 Symbiodinium sp. clade C Y103
ACATTCAAGCACGGGAAGCATACAAACAAACCCACATTGCCCCATGCTACCTTACATGTTATCCATGAAATGGCGTCACATCACATTGCATTGCAATACAAGGCATTGCATGGTAGCTGGTTGTGCTGCATTCCATTGCTGCAGAGTACGTTTCATAGCAAAACCTAATACGACTCTATCACAAGTCTACAAGCACAAGAAAGCGTGACATACAGAATCCCAGGATTTTTTTTGGATCAATACTTCTTTACACAAGGCACACACAAACATTGCAAACGTAAAAACGAGAACAAACATTCCCAAACATTCCCATGTCGCGGCATCGCCATTCCCAGCCCCACCATCCCAGCTCCGAGGATCAATTCTGGATGCCAAATCGCGAAAGGTGATTTCCACCACCTTCTGAAGTTCTTCTTGTTGATGGACGCAACGCATCATGTTGTACCTGGAAGATCTGGATGGCCAAGAAAAAATCAAAACACTGACAACACATTCCACAGTTCTCTGGAAGAGTTCACGCTTTCTGAATCGAAATAGATTGCACACTTTCGGATTGTGCATTCTGCTGAAATGTGGCTGCAAAATCGCTCTGACACTTGCCTTGGGAAGGTCTCTGGTCATGACCACTGGATACTTCAACTCACCAGCGACGAAAATCCAGCGAGGTCACTTGATAAATCGCGGAGCGGTCTTGCTGTCGTGCACCCAGCGGCTCAAAGGCCGTATAAACTCATGAGGCTCAATAGTTCCGCTCCCGTCGATGTCGATCATGTGGAACAATTCCTTGAGGTCTCCTGGTGAACATCGGAACACACGGCCGAACACACGGCCCTTGACAAACACAGATTTTCATGTTGAGGCGCAGAAATCTCATGGCAGTGTTTTTCACATGTCACCTTTGGACCGCAGAACTTCATGACGACGGGGCCCGAAACCCCTTCTTTTCGTGGTGTTTAGAAGGAATTCGGGCACCCAAGAACTGGAAGAAACCTCCAGAAACTGTGGAATAGACAGGCCGTTGACTTGTGTTCGAACACAACTCAAATTTAAAGCGTTCGCACCAAATCCACACCTTATCTAGTTGCTGCCTTCCAGCTACTCTACTTTCTCCTCTTTCTTTTTGCCTGGCATTTTTTTCTGATTGAACTGGGGGTGAAAGTGTTGCGAGTACATGTGTGTGTGTGTGGAGGCAAAATGTAGGCAGCGTAGCAAAAAATGTTGGTGCAAGTGACATGTCCGCATCGTAGCATCAAATATGAGTGCAAGCGCAAGCGAAGTGCAAGTACAGGTAGCGTCTCATCAAGTATGTGCGTAGCATCATGTACGTGCGCAAGCGCTGGTGAATTGTGCATTCTTCGTAACCCACAAAAGGCAAAAACAGTTCGACAGTTCGACATAATATATTTCCAAATGTTATTGACCCCCTCAACCCCCCCACCGCACCCCCCAAAGCCCCACCTCTAGGAGGATGTTTATTTTGATGCTGATTATCATTATTATATATTTATTTATGATGATGACGACAGTGAGGAATAACATCACTTGAATGAAAAAAAAAAACACAGAAAAAAAAGTGCGCGAGTTACGCGGAGAAGACTTTGATATGAGCCATAGTCAAAACATGTGTTGATACCCTGGTTCTTCACGGAGGATGGTCATCCCCCAATGTTCCACCAGAGGTGGGCCGTGCAGAATGGTGCAGAAATATCATCTTCCTTCTGCGCTCTCCTTTCGATTCTTTCAAACAAAATCAGTGGGAATGCTGGTATTGTTTGCGCGTACCCGTGATGGAGGCAGCCCTCAAGCGAATACTGCACATGTAGCAGGGTCCATGAAAAACCCGGACAGCAATCCGTCAGCCCGAGCAGCAGGCCTTCGTCAATGTCCATCACACGAAGTCTGCTCTGGAACTCGGCATTCTTTCGGGCTCCCTAGGAGGTTGCGCATGCGAGACCACTACCCTAGAGAGAAAAGAGAAGAGAGATAGGAGATAAGCGATAAGAGATAGGAGAGAAGAGAGAAGAGAGAACGGACGGACGGACGGACAGACAGAGAGAGAGAGAGGGAGACCGGGAGGCAGAGAGAGAAAGAGAGAGGAGAGAGAAGGAGGAGAGACAGAATGAGGAGAGACAGAAGAAGGAGAGACAGAAGGAGGAGAGACAGAAGGAGGAGAGACAGCAGGAGGAGAGACAGCAGGAAGAGAGAGGGAGAGAAAGGAAGAGAGAGAGAGAGAGAGAAGGAAGAAAAAGAGAGAGAGAGAGAAGGAAGAAAAAGAGAGAGAAGAGGAAGAAAGAGAGAAGGAAATGAGAGAATATGGAAGAGGATGAAAAAGAATGCTAAGGGAATGAAAGAAAGAAAATAAAAGAGAATGAGAGGGAATGAAAGAGAATGAGAGAACATGAAAGAGAATGAGAGAAAATAAAGAGAATGAGTGAGAGAGAAGGGGAGAGAATGGGAAGGAGGGAGGGAGAGGAGGAGAGAAGGAGAGAGGGAGAGAGAGAGAGAGAGAGGGGGGGAAAAAAAAGACAGGGAAACAGAGGGAAAGAGAGAGAGAGAGAGAGAGAGAAAAAAAGAGAGAGAGAGAGAGAGAGAGCGGGAGAGAGAGGGAGAGAGAGAGGGAAAGAGAGGTAGAGAGAGGGACAGAGAGAGAGAGAGAGAGAGAGGTAGAGAGTGGGGAGAGAGAGAGAGAGGGAAGAGAGATGGAGAGAGAGATGGAGAGAGAGATGGAGAGAGGGATGGAGAGAGGGATGGAGAGAGAGATGGAGAGAGAGATGAAGAGAGAGATGAAGAGAGAGGGAGAGAGAGGGGGAAAGCACGACGCCGATCAAGGTATTGAGCAATTCAGGCCAGCAGCTTCGTTCCTTGATCTAATGATTTGCAGAATTCAATGCGCCTGCTTTCCACGCAGGCAACGGATACATTTTCTCCAGCCACCATGACCCTCCAGACCTGCCTGCAGTAGTTGTTCGAAGGTCAACTCTCCACTGCCATCCTTGGCCATCCATATATGTTTGTAATTTGTAATCATGAAACATTCCCGTCTGCAACTGGTGGAATACTAAAAAGGTGCTTTCCAAGCATGGGGTTTTGACACACGCAAGAATGAATGGCATGTGGCATGTGGCGTGCATGTGCTTTGGTGTGTGAACATGTGTATGTGTGTTGGCTCGGAAGAATGCCTTCAAAGAGTGTTGTCTGCGCAGAGCCTCTACAGGAGTGTTCCACAAGTTTGTCAGAGGGCTGTAAAAAGTATTGTACAGCTTGATGGACTTTGAAGCAGTATTTTCAGCCGGTGATGCGCAGGGTTTGAAGGCGCTGATCTGTCTACGCCATCGGGCGCCAGGAGATGGGTCGAAAACGGAAAGCCCAAAAACTGCAGGTTGAGGGTTCCCATTTCACACAGTCGAAAAATCGTGGCTGCTTCCTGATCTTTGACGTTTCAAATTCTAGGCGTCCTATACCTGATCCTTGACATGTACATGGCAGTTGAATTTGGAACTGGCGTCTCTTGTTGGCATTATCTTGCATGTGGGGATAAAGATCCCGATAAGACACTTACACTTGATGCTGTCCTGTGTTGACTGGCGTATGTTTGATTAGTGCGCGAATTTGTGTGTGTGCGCGCGCGTGTTTGTGCGTGTGTGCCTGTCAGCCTTAGCCCGTCTTCCAAGGGTTATGAACATTCCAAGTAGATTGTTGTTTTCATTTTTGGAGACCCGAACGGTCAAATCATGGTCATTTGCAGGGGGGTGTCAGCACCAACGAAGGTCTTATTCTCCCCTGCGATTTGAGACCTGCAACGTTGGTTATGATTTACTTGTTCTTCTTTGAAGTTCATCGCCAGATCCAAGAGCCGTTGTAGCTGAACTCAAGTGGCTTCGGCGGATTGGTCATGCATTTTAAATCCTATCAACAAATTGTTGATCGTGTTTTTGATGAACTACAGAAGAAAACAAGTTTAATGACTTCCCTTGATCATGCTAGGGGCGACCTCCGCACTAGTTGGAGACGGACACTTCAGTGTGTGCCTGTCTGTATTTGTGTGTGTGTGCGCAGCAAGGTGCACAGGAAGACGCTCACCGAACGGTTCGTGTAAACGTACCTGCCGCCATGCACCTGGATGACATTTCCATTCAGTTGGAATCATAGCTGGCAGTCAGACCTGAAAATGTATTATATTTGATACATATATGCATATGTACATGTACATGTACATGTACATGCATATGTATATGTGTATGTATCTGTATCTGTATCTGTGTCTCTATATGTGTGAAACAGCATACCACTACTACCACTGTTTCCAAAATCATCGGGTTTGCAGTTGGTCTCACATGTTGTTCAATGAAAAACAATGGACAACCTTGAAAATCTCGTCTATCACTACAGTTGTTTCGGTCGAGCGCGTTGAAAACGCACAAATCAATCCATGTGTGTGTGTGTGTTGTAGTGTGCATTTGTGTGTCGCATTGTGGCATTGTGCTTGGTGCGGTTGTTTTCTGCGCACACCTGGGCGTCGCATCCATGTGCATCCCTGAATGTGGTGCATTGTCATGTATGTGCCAGGCGCCCTGGTACACACTGAAGAGCCAATGAAATCAAGATGTGGTTTCAACTAGAATGCAGCCCAAGACACGAAGTCGATGTTTTCAAAAACCTTTTGCAAATACTTCCTGAGCACAAAAGTCAATCAAATGGGTTCGAACTAGGTAATGGCAGAATGACATCTGATTTCTCGCTGAAACGAAACAAAAAAAATCCACTGAAGCAGGGAGAAATGCAATTTTTCGTGTCTAATTCTCCCAGCACTGAAATTTCCGCACAGCTGGTCAAGCGGTGGCAGGGAACGAAGGACATGAAGCTATGTTATAGTGACATATTTTCTCTTGCGGTTCTATCATGTGGGAAATATGCCAGAATAAATTTGCATTGCTATGTTTCAGACTACCCTTTGGTTTGGTTCCTGGTTTTCTGCCTGATGGGTAGCGAAGCACTCCCGCTCACATATGCAGGTTCCAAGTTTTGTTGTTCGATTTGTGCCCTTCGGGTTCACAGTTCACAGGTCTGATGGGTTGCGAACTTCGCACGCTGTTCTCTTCCAATTTTCCAATTATGCCTGTTCCTTGTAGTTTTCACTGGCGGCCATTGGGAATGAATCCATGGAACCACCTCTAACCCACACGTTGAGGAGAAAATCGATTACGTGAGTAAACATTGCCACCGTGAACCAACATTTTTTGGCAAGTGCTGAATAGGAAATCTGTTGCGCAATTTTGGAAGGGGAATAAGATCATTTGGAACCAGGATATGGACATATTCAGGGGACAGCCCTAGGGATATCAAATCTCAACCTGAAGCATGTTGGCTGCATGATTTTCGACCACGCCTCCGTTGACGCCTTTAGCACGCAGCGGGGTTGAGCTATGTTTTGACGGTTTACCACAAAAACAAAGGGGGGAGAGCAACACCCTCAGGTTGGTCAACGCAAACGAAAGGGTTATGGCGCGAGAACTTCGAGGCATCAAACAACATGATGAGGATGATGATGATGATGATGATGGTGATGATGATGATGATGATGATGATGATGATGATGATGATGATGATGATGATGCGTGCAAGAATCGATGAAGGATGGCACTATTGAGCTGCTATTGCTGATGGAAATGGTCAAAATAATGATGATGATGATGATGATGATGATGATGATGATGATGATAATCATCATGATGATGATGATGATGCTGATGCTGATGCTGATGCTGATGATGATGATGATGACGATGATGATGATGGATGAAGGAATGAATGAATGAATGAATGAATGAATGAATGAGTGAGTGAATGAATGAATGAATGAATGAATGAATGAATGAATGAATGAGTGAGTGAATGAATGAATGAATGAATGAATGGATGAATGCATAATGAATGAATGAATGAATGAATGAATGAATGAATGAGTGAATGAATGAATGAATGAATGGATGAATGAATGAATGGATGAATGCATAATGAATGAATGCATAATGAATGAACGAATGAATGAATGCATGCATGCATGAATGAATGAATGAATGAAAGAATTAATGAATAAATGACTGAATGAATGAAAATGAAGATGAAGATGAAGATGAAGATGAAGATGAAGATGATGATGATGATGATGATGATGATGATGATGATGATGATGATGATGATGATGATGATGATGGTGCTGGTGCTGGTGCTGGTGCTGGTGCTGGTGCTGGCAGCGGCGGCTGCAAGCCGCATTTCAGTGTGCCTGAAATCTCCCTGGTCCGGGCGCACTGGCTTGATGGACTAGGATCCCAAACCATCTGCCAAATCTTCCAAGAGATCTTTGCCCGGCTGCACGCACAGGAACCGTCAGAATCCCTTTCAGGTAAGAAATAGAAATGCCACAAGCGTATGTGGGACCCGGGACCCAGTTACAATAAACTACCATCGTTGCTTAAAATCTCGTGGGGTCATCTTTCACAGACTCACCATGTAGTTGAATACAAGGCTCTGATCATTCCGGAGGTCATGCTCCATTTCTTCAGCCAGATTGAGCACATCTCGTTCGCGAGCGTCCGCAAAGGTGTCTACCTTTTCAAGGCCAAGAAACTAGACAACAACTTGGCCCGAAAGAAAGCAGGAAGGAGGAGACGAGAAGAGAATACACAAGAAAAGAAGATGATGAAAGAAGATGCTGATGGTGATGGTGATGATGATGATGATGATGATGATGATGATGATGATGTTTTGAAAATATTGTTGATATTATGTTGATGATGATGCTGATGTTTGTGATGATCATGCAGATGATTTCCAGAAGAGGCCTCACGCAGAAGCCTGTGCAGATACATGCTTTTCCACACAGATGCTTGTTCACACAGAGGCCTTACACAGAAGCCTTTGCACAGAGACGCCTTTACACAGAGCAGCTTGTACACACAGAAGCTTTTGCACACAGAAGCTTTTTCAGAGAAACTTTGACAGAGGAAGCTTTTGCACAAAAGAGCTTTTACACACAGACGCCTTTTGACACAGAAGCTTGTCTACACAGAGGATTTTACACACAAACGCCTTTACACAGAGAAACTCTTACGCAGAGAAGCCTTTATGCAGGGAAAATTTTAGACACAGAAGCTTTTACACACAGACGCCTTTACACACAAAAGTTTTTACACAGAGAAGCCTTTACACACAGAAGCTTTTACACAGAGAAGCTTTTACACACAGAAGCTTGTACACATACAGAAGCTTTTACGCACAGAAGCTTTTCCACTGAGCATATGTAACATATATATGTATATATATTATATACATGTGTGTGTGTGTGCGTGTGACAGTACATTCAAGAACTATGTCAGACCGTCCGGCTTACCAGATTTCAAGTCAGATATCCGCCCATGATTTGTCAAAATATGTGTCAAGCAAGGTCCACGGCTGACCGCCGGCGTGAGAGAATGTGAGAATCATTGACTCAGCTGCTGTCTTTTTCTTCGCAATTCCACTGCGAATGGTTTTCCTTTGTGTCCATGGACTGTGAAACCTCATTGCCATTTGGTAAAGTGGCTTTAAACCTCTCTGACACTGGGGAAAACATTTTTCTAAGTCTTGAATGGTTTTTGAATGCCTCCGAACTATTGCGTCTCTTGGCAAAGCCACTCATCTTTGCTGTTTGTTCGAGATTTGCACGAGCTACAGAAGGTGCATCTCTCAAGTTGAAGTAAACGTGATTGCCCCACCCAACGCCACCCCATGCATAGCGTAGCATCAAGGGCGAGTGCAAGTTGAAGTGAACGTGATTGGCCCCCCCACCCCACCCAGCCCAGCCCACCCCATGCATAGCGTAGCATCAAGGGCGTGTGCAAGTCGAAGTGAACGTGACTGCCCTTCTCCACCCCACCCCTTCCCAACCCATGTGCAAGAACACAGACGTTTTTGCTGGATGGACATGCGGAAATACTAAATGCCCGGCCGTCCAAAAGCAATGGTCCAACTATGTCAGGCTGGATGTTAGATATTGTTAGATTGTGTCAAGAGAAATGTCAGGACATTTGTCACTTTTTTGTCACTTTTGAAATGTCGGAACAAATGTCAGAATTTCGAAATAAATGTCTTTGGATGTGTCTAGTACAGTGGGGATCGCCTGTAGTTGGCACAGCCCAGCGGATTCGCGAAGATCTCCGAGCCCCAACAAGAAATGCACCAGAGGTGTCTTTAAATCAAAATTGAACCCTCCAAAGCAGCGACGACATGAATCCGAATGCAAGCCAGCAAAAAAACAGGCACGAAAGAGCTTAAGCATATGCGGACACAGCTCGCACATGGGTCACTTGAAGCCGAATTCAAAGCAGACCTGCATTGCGACCGAAATGGAAGGACAGCAACAGACCATGCAGCCAGAAGGTTTGAAGATTCCAGCCATGTTGGAATCAGCTTTAATCCATTTTCATGTGAACAGATTGGGCGTTCCCGGCGTTTCAGCCAAAACTGACTGCGCTTTTTACTGAGTGACCTGAGATCATGGCACATGGGAAACAGTTCTGTGTTGGGAATCACATTGAAACCTGACCGCGTGACCTCTGTGATGATTTCTGTGTTGCCCCTAAACTTGCGGCCATAGCAAGTTTCCACTGTTTCCACAATCGGATTTTCGAAACCGGCCGGTGTAAGCACTGGTTGCATGAGACAAGCTCAACTACGAGGCAAACAGTCGCTGATGCCAGAGAGATGGTTCCCGTGTTGCACCTTGCAAGGAGTACGTACGTAGACTCGTATGATGTATATACAAATTAGAAGACTTCAAATGGGTTGTCTTAAACTAGGGGATACCCCCAATTATAGCCATTTGATGGGGAAAATGATGACTAACCAATGGACTTAGAGGTACCATATGTGGCTTCCATCTGGTGACTTTCACAGAACTCTTCATCAATTGTGCGAACTACGCCAGGTGACAACCACCGCAACAATGAGATTGAGCACCCCAAAAACAATGGTCAGGTAGGCACCCACGAAGAGCAGTGCAGTGTATGGATGCGCCCGAATGACAGGAACAGCCAGTTGTCCCCAGGAGTCACCAGCGATCACAGTTTTGAACAACAGTAAGTTTGCATCCATCACTGAGGATGTACTCCTCAAACAGTCATCATCACAATTCATCTGGTCTTCATCCATGTCTTTGACAAGAGGATGGACCACCTCCACGACAAGCATCGCCCACACTGTCATGACCATGAAGCAAAAGCAGAAAGACCATAGAAGTGCTTTCATGCACGTGGACATCATCTTCACCAATTTATTGAGTTCTCTCAAAGCTTTCACTTTTCTGAATATCTTCAGAAGGCGAAAGACTCTCATCAACCGCAAAATGCGCAGTAAGCTGACCCTCGAGAAAGCCGTTCCAGGCAAAGCCAGATCAAATAAGAGCTCGGTGTAGCCGCAAATGATGAGAAACACATCCAGTTTGATCATGTTGTTGTGTATCGCTTGCAGTCCCAGAAAGCACAGGCTAAGCAAAAGTTCAAAAGTGTACAAGACCAAACATACATAGGACACGATCATCAAACCAGCAGGAGTTTCAACGCCTGCTGCTCGTGCATCGATATCATAGCAATTGCAAAAGGCATCAATCACCACGATGCAGGCCATGAAGTGATTAAAATGTCTGCTCCTGAACCTTGGGGAAAATGGTTGGGTCCAGATTTTAGGGTCCGTGGTTGGAGAAAATGTTGAGTCCAGCTTAAAAACTATCCAAAACGGGAGACCATTTTTTTTTAACTTTCGATGAACAGTTTAAAAAAATTACCAGAAAATGTTTCAGATATTCCCAAGTTTGATTTGAGGAACATGGTTTTCAATGAATATGTCGCAAACCAAGCAATGTCATGCGTGGAGCGAAAATGGGATGGACGAAAGTCATCCTTCGCTGTCTCTGCTCGGATGAAATCTGTTGCCACTGCTTGGCTCACACGTCTGCCCACAGAAT
>BGPT01000389.1:117011-118485 GCA_003297045.1 Symbiodinium sp. clade C Y103
TCCAAAATCTGGACCCAAAATGCGGCCCCTACAGGGAATCTACTTTCACTTTTTCTTTCTTGGTCAATTTTGGGTCCCATTTTGGGGTCCATTTTGGACCCCAAAAATCGGCCAGCCATTGCATTTAATCTCTTGTTTTGAAATATTTTTTCAGCAAATTTCAATCCTCTGGATTCATCATGAATGTCTGGGCAGTCCAAGCTTGGGTGGAAACCATGGGGACCGCTTCTGGCGTACCTTCTCTTTGCATGTTTTTTGGACCTTATTTTAGGGACCTGGACACAAGGCGCGTTTTGTTTTTGACTTTTGAACTTGAAACATTTGGCTGAGAAATATTTTTGTTCTGCGTCAAACAACACTGCACCCCACAGTTCCCCGGATCCCCTCTTTGCCAGTCCCCTGGACCCCCAACATTGTTTGGTCTCTGAAGATGTGTTTCTTCGTGGGACTGGAATCTAGACCTCCCACCTTACATTAATGGAGCACTGAGCCGACAACACTTCAGTGGTCAAGCGCCAAGTTATGCTGTAAAAGTTGTTGTCGCTCAAGGGAATCCAGCACGTGCAGCGTCAAATTTCGCTGGTGCAGCACTGAGAGCACCTTTTGATCCGATTTCGTGGCAGGTGCAGCACTTGAAACACGTTCTGGTGAATTTCGTGGCACGCGATGGTTCTCGCGTAAAAAATATATATTTTTTTTTAATAGGGTATCCGAGGTTATCATCAAGCGTTTCCGTGTAGTGCGGTGCACATTTGGGATCGCAACGTGCTCTTTTCTTGTGGCGCGTACAAATTTTGGACCGTGATGTGCGTGTGCATGTGGCGCGGTGCACATTTTGGATCGTAACGTGCGTTTTCTTGTGGCCGGTGCGCATTTTGGATCGTAACGTGGTGTTTTCTCGTGGTGCGGTGCGCATTTTGGATCGTAACGTGCTGTTTTCTGGTGGCACGGTGCGCATTTTGGACCGTAACGTGGTGTTTTCTCGTGGCGGTGCGCATTTTGGATCGTAACGTGCTGTTTTCTTGTGGCGGGGTGCGCATTTTGGACCGTAACGTGGTGTTTTCTCGTGGCGCGGTGCGCATTTTGGATTGTAACGTGGTGTTTTCTTGTGGTTCACATGCACATGCAATGTTCCAAGATAGTTTACAAGATGATCAAGTAGGTTCACCAGACTTTCACAATAGACCCTGCCACATGGCCACGGGAGTTTGAGGAGCAATTCCTGCAATTGGAGCAAGGGTATTCCGAATCCATTTACGTCACAAGCGGTGAGGACCATGCCAAAAGAGAATAAGCTGGTCAAAGAGCAACCAGCATTCGGGCCAGCTCAGTGGAACTGAAAGAGCAACCACTCGATCTCTAAGAGGGAGAGCAGATCGTAAAACTTTGCAACGCAAAGTTAGATCGCGAAAACCGCTTTCAAACCTTTTACGCTCAAAGTAAACCCAAACCAAAACAAACTCAAACGTGCAAG
>BGPT01000389.1:121991-177268 GCA_003297045.1 Symbiodinium sp. clade C Y103
TAGTAGTAGTAGTAGTAGTAGTAGTAGTAGTAGTAGTAGTAGTAGTAGTAGTAGTAGTAGTAGTAGTAGTAGTAGTAGCAGTAGCAGTAGTAGCAGTAGTAGTAGTAGTAGTAGTAGTAGTAGTAGTAGTAGTAGTAGTAGTAGTGCTGGTAGCAGCAGTAATAGTAGTAAAATTTCCTGCCCAATTTGTTTTGTTCAGAAGACGATATTACAAAGTAGTATTGAGTAGTACTGCTGGGCTTGAAAGGCGGGGCTTCAAGAAGCCTTCCTTCGAAGGTACCGTAAGGAGGCTGGGAAGCCTTCGAAGGTACCTGAAGGAGGCTTCGAAGCCTTCGAAGGCACCTTAAGGGGGCTTCGAAGCCTTCGAAGCTACCTTAAGAGGGCGGTACGTTACGGGGGCTTCGAAGGCTTCGAAGGTACCTTAAAGGGGCTTCGCCGAAGGTACCTTAAGGGGGCTTCAACGAAGGCTTCAAAGCCCCCTTAAGCCACCTTCGAAGCCTTCCCTTCGAAGCTACCTTAAGGCGGCTTCGAAGCCTTCGAAGGTACCTTAAGTAAGCTTCGAAGGCTTCGAAGCCCCCTTATAAGGTACCTTCGAAGCCTTCGTTCGTTCGTTCGTTTCCCCCGGCCCCGGACCCTTCGACGAAGGCTTAAGGTACCTTCGAAGGGACCTTAAGGTACCTTCGACGAAGGTCCCTCGGCTGCTGCCCCCTCTGTTGTTACCATTGCGAGGAAACAGAGGCATGTCTTGGTCCCTTTGAAGCTTAGACTGACCTTCAGATCGCAGGCGCAGAACCAGCAGAGGGTTGTGGCTTTCAATAAAGCGCGTTTCTTTTCTGACCGCGCTCGTGACTCTGCAGCCTCTTCCGTTGTTGTGGCGGAAGACGCAATGGGTTGTAGGTTTCCGTGCAGTATCTTGGTCCACTTGCAACTTTTCCCACCTGCATTCCTGCATCATCATTATCGCTGCCACTCGAATGGTTCACTGGTTGTGTCCTGACCGATCAGTGGCTCAGAGAAAACTGGTGTCTTTTTTCATCACCGATACACCGGCATTGCCGAACCGTGTTATAGTTGCGGGGAGCTGTGAAAAGGAAAACCTGGTCAGGTGTTTGTGGCGTTGTTCGCCTGTGTCCTCCCAAAAGTTTCATACACTAATTGATTTCCTATGTATAACTGGTTGCAACATGATCGATTTTGAACAATTCCAATGAAATTGATGAAGACTTCACTCATGACATTGATGTCATTGGTAGCCATGTCTTTCTACGATGTATCACGTTAGCTTTTGGCTGCGTCTCAGAGTTGCAAACTTTTTATGGAATGGAATCTGTAGACACAAAAAAAGAAACTAACTTTAGTCGCATTGGTTTTGTTTTGACAATGTATGAGGTGATCTCAAACATTTCGATGCATCGTGAACATTGGGTTCCTGGAGAGGCGACAATGAAATGGTTTTAAGGAAGTTTCCTCAAGGATAATTTCTCACAAATTTGTAGTGCCCGTAGATACTGGCCATAGACAAGTACAGAAGCGGACACGTGATGAGCTGTGATGTACACATGAACACAAGGACAAAGATAAAGCAGTGACAGAGAAACAAAATTGTTCACAGGAAATTTCATGAACGAAAATTTCTTACAAGTAAACGTCTCGACTTTACACAACGAAATGTGGCAATGAAAACACAAAAGAACAACCATAAGGATGTCAGACATGTTGCTTTTCTACTTTGGCCCCTGTAGATGGGTCAAAAAAAGTCTTGAACTTGTTCGAACGGAACTAACCATAGACAAATGCATAAACGAACACAAGGTGAGCAAGGATGTGGACATGAATGCAAGGACAAACAATGCAGTAACAGATGGACAGCTGGAATGAGAGATGACTGGATGGACACATAGACAGAGAGACGGGTAGACAAATACATAAACAAGTTGATCTTGAAACAGATAGATGGACAGACCACCAGGAAGATCGATAATTAAGCAAATGGATAGATCGAGAGGTCGGCAGATAGATAAACAACAAGATAGATAAACAACAAGATAATTACAGAGATACAGAAAGATAAACCAACAGACACATAGAAAAATAGAAACACAAATGTGCAGTGAGACAATTTGATGGTCGGAAAGATGGACAGAAAAGAAAAAAATAGATAAATAAACAGATGAACGCATAGATACATTGACAACTGATAGATGCAAAGAGCGACGGATGGACGGATGGATAGACAGGTGGATTCATGGACAGAGAGGGAGATAGACAAATACCCAAAGAAGGTGAAGCGGAGATAAACAGGTAGAAAAAGCCAAAGACATGGACAGATGGCCAGCAATGAACCAATGATTGCGAGAAAGTGCAACGATGATTCGGTCCATCAGTGGGTTCGCTTTGCCATCCATCCTTCACAGCAACGAACCTCTCCTATAGGTTTCCTATTTTTGAAACTTCCGCCACCGCCTTGTGCGGTACTACTGGCATATTTAAAAAATTCACATTCTCATTTGGATAAGGGAAAAGTATAAACTTCAATTTAAATCTAAATCCAAATCTAAAGAAAAATTAACTCCAAATTTCTATTTCATTTAAACTGGAAAAAATTGATGAATCACGAGCCGTATTTTTCTAAGTGCACCAACGTCATGCAGATAAAATATTGTGACCAAAATCCACCCGGTGCTCCGAGACAACCTTTGCAAATCTCTGGGTTGGATCAGATTTTTGTTTCTGTTTTTGTCCTTTGACGGGTAGGTTGAGTGCAGGATTTTTTCTCAGTGTCAATCACGATCAATGAACGTCTTGAAATCAACAACACATACGTGGTACAGTCTGGGTTTGTTCACGTTCGAGGCTTCAGATTCCTTGTGTCACATCAAGGCAAAAACTGTTTTCAATCCTCTCATGTGTGGTCAAGAGACACGATGTTATTCTATGTTGTTTCCCCTCCATGGTGACCACGCTAGTGACAAAGTACGTTTGAGACTGTTCCGCAAGGCATTCGTTGCTCCGATTCATCCCTGAATGTGTGTTCTTTCAGACTTGTGGATTTCCATTTCGGAAAATTCATCGTCATNGTTTGAGACTGTTCCGCAAGGCATTCGTTGCTCCGATTCATCCCTGAATGTGTGTTCTTTCAGACTTGTGGATTTCCATTTCGGAAAATTCATCGTCATATTTTTTTTGAACAAAAATGGGTTTTCAGGAGGTAACTGCATCAAATTCTTGGTTTATTTTGGCATCGGCTGTTTTTCAAATTTTGGACTCGCATGTTCGACTCATTTGCGTAGGCTGTATTGTCTTGTTTGAATGGGACGTGGCACGTTTGTTTAAGGAACGTGCAGAGGTTTTTGCACCATGCCGATTTCATAAGGTGGCAACTCCATCAGTACACCACATCGGCGTGTTGTTCATTGTCAGCGCAACAACAATTTTAGGACATTATTCAATATATACTTTGTATAGTCTGAATCGAATCACCCAAAACCATAGCAGGGAGAGAACCAAGTACTATGTAGCCCATGCTCCAAACCAAATTTCAGCAATCAGTGAAATCCATACTGTTGTGTTTTTCATTCTTAAAGGTTTGGATATGTTTGGATTGCATAATTATTTGAGGTTGTTTTATGCAAAAAATGAAGGGTTTTAGTTGATATGGATTTGATCAGCGAATTCCCAGCAGATGTCCCGAGTCGCCTGGCCTCCGCAGAGCCATGCCGAAGTCCAAATGCAACGGGTGGACGTTGTTTTTGGCGTGTGCTTTGCTTGTGCGGGCATGGTCCCAACATCAGGTGCCCCCATTCGTGATTTTTTCGGTTGAACTCCAAGAACGAAATTGTATTGCATGGACTCAGACTCATGGTTTGTTTCTCTTGCGGATTTTTAGTTTTGTCGTGCGCAGTGGTCGGGATTCTTTTTCAGTTTTGATTCATGAAATCCATGTCATCGTATTGAAAATCAAACCTGAACTCGCAGATCAGCTACCGGTTTGATCAGCTTTCAAAGAAAACCAGTGGCGGAACCAAAGTTTCAAGCACCCAGGAGGCTCTCTTCCCTTTGGACGGTCGAAACTTCAGTTGGGCCATGCGTGCATATCCCAGGTGCAGTGGCGGTGTGGAGATTACCTGAAAAGATCGATTCATGAAAGTTGGCTACATGGGCCAAGCGTAAATCAAGTGCGATCAGGGTTTCAAGAAGGCCACCATCATTTTCATGAATTATGCTGGAGAGGGATTTTGCCATGGCAGCGTAAATTCTGAATGTCAATGCGTGGAATGACCATCACACCTTGGTAGGGTTCTACCACCCCACTGTTGCACTGGCCAACGTGCACAAGGATGATGCTATTCTTCTATGCGCCATGGTGTGGCTTGCACTGCATTTGTTTTGTTTCTGCGGGCTCGCGTGTGAAAAAATTGAAAAATGGTGGGACAAAATTGGTCTATGTCCTAGTCATGGCACCAAAAAATACACGTTCAATTCAAACAGCCAAGGAATACATTTTTATGTTGATATAATGAGTAGTGATAGTTTCGAAATGGGTTTGCCTGGGATTGCAGGAGGTTTACTCCCCTTCCCCAAACACCTTCCTTAAACCCTGCTTCAGCATCTGGTCTGATTGTTTTGACGGCCCCTGCGGTTAGAGGGTAGTTTTCTGATTAGGGGAACAAGATTTGTGTTGCCCCTAGCTGCACAAACCTTGCCTCTTTGGTAATTCTGCAAAGGTGTGAAAGTACTGTTGCAAACTTATCTCACATATTTTTTGCTGAAATACAGAATCTGAAAGTCCCATGGTTTATCACCCTTTTCTTCATGATGTAAAGACCGCAGATTGGGATCTCCCTGTCTCAACAATTTCGAGGTGGACATAGCCGTGGCTTGGAACCAGAAGTGAAAAAGGCTGCAGAGCTCTTGCAGGCGCGGCTGAAATTTGCCGTGGATCCAGNTGCGCAAACAATTTCACAAACCTTCAGCATCCTTTATCCATCTTTGATCGAATTGTTCTTCACATGGTGGGCTTGGACTTTGGTCGCTGAGGATGCGAGTTTGGAAGTGGAAGTGGCTGACGAGTCCGGCAGCTCAGGGTCTCACCATGAAGGGAGTGGGTGAAGGTGCAGCCCATCTGGAAATCCTGGTGATATCCTGGTGATACTTGTTCATCATGCGTCAAAAATTGAGAGTGGTTCAGAGGTCTGAATGTTAAGCCATTCAGATGCGAATCACGCGCGAAGGTTTGGACTTTCTGCTTATCCTGGACTCTTTTTGCTGCAAAAAGGTGGCTTCGCTGCTTGGCCCAGGGTTCAGATGATTTTTGGACGTTCGAATTCCACAAAACTCCGATTTTACGGAATTCTGCAAAAACTAAATTACCCTCTGGTAATCAAACACTACAATGGAACCATTCCCCATTTTAGTTCAATGATTTTCCCATCTGTAACGCTCCACGTAGTTCGGGGATTTTGCAGCCAAGACACCAGAGGGTGAAGGCAGATCTTGCTTCTCAGGAAGAATTCGGGGGACGCCGTGCCAGTGCAGCCATCGTTGATTGGGTGCGAAGCAAAGTAGGCTGGGACAGCAGAAGGTACTCCGGCTTGCCGAAACACATGTTTGTGCTTTCAAGTGTGTGAAAGTAGAAAAACATGTGCAAGGAACAAATTTCGGGCGTGCAGATAGCAATGTAATGCACAGAGAGAAACAAAGCTGGACGAGGCATAGTGAAAAAGGAGGCTTTGCAACTGTATAATATATGACCATTTTTGGAGTATTTAATATAATGTATTATACCATATTTTATACCATATTCATATAAATTTCTTATCTTCGCGGATTATCATGACCCTTTCCAGATTGCTAGGCCCTGCCTTGGAAGTGGTGAATAGCACCGACCAACTGCAGGCTTCACGTTTTTTTTGACGGATGAAACGATTGGAAATGCATTTGAAGATGGCAGAATCTGAAGGTTTTGCAGATGATTTTGGACAGATGCTGACAGATACTGACAATGCACCGCGACCGTGCGAAGTGGTACATGTAGTGTTGGGCACTTAATATTATCTCCATGCCCTAGACCCATTCCAGGAGCAAGCGAATAGTGCCTCGCAAGGATTTTCCAAGCCTTTGCAAAGGGTTCTTGAATCCTTAGGACACGCGAAAAACACCTTGTTGTATCACCTCTTTTGCAGCCTAGATGAAGACTCGATCAGAGTGATGCACCAAAGTAATAGGCTTCAGTTCTCATCAAGATAAGTAGCACGAGGACTTGAATTCTCTGCCAGGGGGTCGATGACACCTCTGCCAGGACGCATTGGAAAGACGAGGTGTTCATAGTGCTGTGGTGGTGCCTTGGTTCAGATTGGTTCTCCGTTGGTTCTCCCTTGGCTCAGCTCACATCGTCGACCAGGCCAGTGGCTCCACAGGTGTGCAGGAGATCATGACCAGGTGCGGTGACACATGAGTGACACAACTCAACTCAGTGATGCGTTGGGATTGGAAAACTTGGTATCAAAAAAAATACACATGTCCAGAAAGGTTTTATCGGATCTTCAATGCAGAGCTTTTGAAGGGCGGCTACCGACATCTACCGACATCTACCGACTTTCGCAGGATGGCAGAGAGGAATCGCGCCTGGGGGCGCTTCTTCTTTCTGACGGATCGAGATGCAAATCAAGCATCTCGGCGGATTTGCCGAAGAGTTTCCGGTTGCCAGGTGAATGGGGGTTGGAATAGGTTGCCAGGTTTCCCTCAATGGCTGTTATGGGCTGTTACTTTTATGGATAGTTATGGATAGAGTTGTGGATAGAGTTGTGGATATGAATAGTTGTAATTTTATCCATAGCTATGGAGTTGCGCCAGGTCTCAGTCTTGCGCGGCTTGAGCGAGTTCGTGGATGCCCCCTTTGAGGTGCTCATCCAGCAACTGGTGAACGTTTACAGTTTGCTATTGAAGCCATGGCCATGGAAAGTTCGTGAATTTTCCCATGAAAAATGGTGATTTTCCATAGTTATGTCAGTTTTATGTGGCTGTTTACCAGAGGGTTTCATCAATAGCAATAAATAACTCATCCCAAATTTAATCCGACAATCTGCAGAGTTTTGCTCGCCAGGTGGATATCGACCGGCAGGAGATCGTGGGGCTGGGAGGTATCATCAATCCATCAGTCAACAGCAATCGATTATATCATCATATCCTCAGCTTTTTGTGGCAGATAATCCCCTCAGCTTTGTAAGGGCCACCCGGGAAACGAATAGATAGTTGTGGAACATCTGCCATGATGGATTTTCCCAGGGAAATCCATGGATTTCGACATCTACACCAAAATCCATACACTTTCTACTGGAGTCAGAAAATCGAACATTCCCTCACTGATTTCGATCATTTCCTATTAAAAGAACATCCATTTAAGTTCGGGGATTTCCCAGCTGGCCCCTAGCCACTTTTGATTACTGGAGGGTATATCTGCTTTCCATTTTGATCTTCGCTTCCTGCCAGCAATTTCCGTCAGGCCTTAGCGCCAGATATCTTGAGCTTCATCCAGGCGATCAGTTCTTTTTTTGAGACACCACCATGATCCACCATGTATGTATATACATTCCATTATATATATATATATGTATGTATGTATATATTTGCCAATGTGTTTGCTGGCACCTCAGTTAGGTGTTTAGTTGGATTTGCAGTTGACATCCTTCGAGGCAGAACAGCTGCCTGTCTTGGGAGAAATCTCTGAGGCCGAGCTGCTGGATATCTCGCTGCGAATTGGAAACTCCTGTGTTTGTGGGGGAAAAAAAACCACGTCCCAGGGTGATTTTAACCACTTTTACAAGTGCATTGTTCTCTGAAGTCACGGCATACTTCAATACTTTCCTGCCCCCCTGCTGGCGTTGTACAGCAAGTTTTTGTGCTGACTGTCACCGTGCACTCCCAATTCTGCAAGTTGAAAGTTGGATTATTTCTACATTTCCTAAGGGGTGCTACGATTGTGATCCAACATGTGGTGCCAGTAGTTGAGCAGCTCCAATACCATGACACAGAGGGTTTCAATGCCTAATCCCTGGACTGATCAAGTCCTGCAGTTTTGCTTCGCCAGGAAAACTTCTACCATTACGTGACTCGTCTTCCTGGTCTGCGGTAAGTTGTTTCGTGGTCCAGCGTCTGCATATGTGGTTGCCGTCCAAGATCTACTTGCAATGATTCCTTGTAATCAAGCGAAAGAAGCTTTTGAACAATCAAATAAAGCCAATTGTTCATGTCGCGAGCATTCACATTTCTAATGACCAAAATGACTTGTCCCTCAATGCAGCAGTTGTCTTAGCAATTTCTGCCTCTGCATACCCTCTTGCATCGCTTCAAACATCCCAGATGTTGCCACATCGTGAATCAGCAGACCTGCAACCTGACAGCGCTGTTGATCATCATTTTCCGTACCAGGCAATGCATCAAAGTATTGCCACCAAGCAATTGCCCATCCGCACTGCAGGAGACCAGTGGCGCAGAGGCCTTGCTTTGGGTCGTCTTTGCCAACAACACGGGTCTGCCATGCTGGGCGGATCAATGTCGACAACAGGCCACTGCAGCCAGTCACAGCCAGTAGTTCTGCAAGTTCTGAGGAACCGCAATTTGAGGGATTTGGTGACAGCTCCTTTTTCTTGCTGGTGATAGTTTGTTGATGTTTGTTGTGTATTGGTGAAAATCCTGTCCATGGTGATTAAGATTCTCATTGGTGATGCGTATGCCGAAACATTGACAGGAAGACCCCCTATGTTTTGCTGATTGGCTTCCCACAATTTTGGCGGGGAAACTCTCATAATTCTTGGTTGTCAGAACAAATACAATATTTGGTTTTGTTGGTAATATTTGATTGTTTATTGATGTACCCCAAATTTTTTGGGGTAAAATTTTGCAGAATCGAGGGGCAATTTTAGGATCAGGATTTGAAGTTATTCATCGACAAGTATGATGGAAGCTGGACCGTTTCCAATTTAATCCAATTTGCAATACATTCGGTGTATCTGTTACCTCTAAAGGCCACTGCCAGATTGGCCCATGAAATTCATCAGACCATTATGCATCATCAATCCTCCGATTCGATGCAGATGGTTGGAAATGGGATAACCATTCTCAATTTATCATTCATTAAACATGGTTCTTCATTGAATTAACTAACCAAGTAGTGATTAATTGATGAATGATTAGTCAATTACAATTATTCGTGATGATGAATTAACCATGATTAATTAATAACCAATACCAATAATTCATTCACCCAAAGAAATCTCCAGGCGCAGGAGCACCAGAAAAGCCTTCGTGGCATTGCTGCGGAGTTTCCACAGATCAAGGTTTGGGGTCCCGGTCCCTTGGTTCCCAGCTGCATTTCAGCTGTATATCAATGATAACTAGATTGGTATATGTACATAATATATAATATATAACAATAATAATCATAATAATAGTAATAATAATAATGATAATAATAGTAATGATAATAAAAATAAAAATAAAAATAAAAATAACAACAATAATAATAATGATAATAATAATAATGATAATAATAATAACAATAACAATAATAATGTTAATAATATATACATATGTATACTGATCACATATTTTGACTATACATTATATATTCATTTTAAGCATATATTCCGTTCTGTGATTTGATGATTATTATGTGCTAACATGTCAATTGTTTGTGTATCAAATCACTGGTTGCTCGTTTGGTAAACATTCAGAGTTCGTCCAATTGATATGTCCGAATCCTTTCTCGAATTTGAAAAAAAGTCACTATATAAAACTAGCTGCCTTGAATCAGTTCCCAACTTGAACATCATGTGAAAATGTGGCAATTGATCAGTACCAATGAAATTCAGATAACACAGATAATTTTGTCGCAAGTTTGGGTGAACCATACCACTGTGTTCGAACGCTTTACTCATCCTGTTGTGATCACTGATTTCCACTGAGTGTCAACACCATTGGAGTCAATTGGCAACCCCGCATAGAAACCACCAACCCGTAAGCACAGGGAAAAATCAAGTGACTTTCTGCAAGTTTCTTTCAGTGATCATTTTTCAGAGGATTTCTTCCATGTTTTACTGGTCAAATATACTAGTCGGGTCGTGTTTGTGGCATATTGCATGGCCAAAACATGGAGTGCTTCCAGTCAGGTCCCTTGAATTCGCATCCTAGAAGAGGAAGAAAAACCGTTGCCGCAGGTTTGTTTCAGCGCAAGCGGCGCAGATGCACAAGACGAGCAAAAAAAAAACGATGTCAGGTTAAGTTAGAGGCATCTAACTTGTGACCAGATGTGGTAGCAACATCTCTGAGAAAATTTGGTGATCTGCGGCCGAAGTTTCCATGCCGACCATGCCCAGCCTGCCGATGTTTGGCCGGGTTCAGCGTGAGAACTCAGAGGCTGACGGGAGATTTTGGAGCGAGGCTGTTTGGAAACTTGCCAGTAAGTTAGTAGTATATATGTATGTATGTATGTATGTATGTATGTATGTATGTATGTATGTATGTATGTATGTATGTATGTATGTATGTATGTATGTATGTATGTATGTATACACACATCCTTGAACTTAGGACCCCTTTGATCTTGGAGGTTGAAACTTCTGCAGCTTTCCCAAGTTCAAAAAACACGTGAAATGCGCCTGCTGGAGGCCTCCACTCGGGATCCTTCGTCATCCTCCTCATCTCCGCCCTTTTCTGCACGGCCCAAGCTGAAGATATCCACGCAGGTGAGGCTTCAGTGCTGGTTTTGATCGGAATTGGCATTTTGTGGAAGCCAACATCCAAGAACTTTGGGGATCGCAAGAAGAATGGAGACACAAGCAATGATGATGGGTATCTAGGGGGAGATCAAGGTGTATAAAATATATTACATTATATATCTTTCTATTTTGTTTTGTTGCCCGGTTTTCACTGCACATTTTATCAATGTCTGATCGAACTTGGAGGATGCAGCGTTCGCAGCTTCTGAACCAGCAAGTCCGCGTCTACCCCCTGCTCACACGCCTCGTCGTTTCAACAGTTTCAACAGGCCGAAAACTCAATCCTTTCAGGACAGCAGAATGGTGCTGAAAAACTGGGAATGGCAGAGATACGATCCTATGTGGAGGATCATCCCACTTTGTAACTGGTTTGTAAGTGTAAAAAAGTTCGTTGTAAATGGGATCATCCTATGAGGTTTAGATGTCTCTGGGGATTTTGCAGTGATGAAGATGTGTAGGACACAGACGGGTCTGCCACTGAATCATCTATGTCTCCACCTGCGACACCCTCTGTTTGGAGCTCCTCAAAGTACAAAGCTCGATCCTCGCAGGACGGGGCTGGGGAGTCGGATCCTCCAATGGTACGGGTTTCAGGATTTCACCCCCAAAAGTGGAAGGTATACATCAAATACCATAGAATATATCAGAATCATCTTTGGTTTTTCAAATATTTGGTTGCTTTTAGCGACACTTTCAACGGTCTTTGGGATGATCCCCAATGGATTTTCATCGTTTTTTCGACCCCGATGGCTCATGGTTGCCACCGGCAGGAGGTCCAGCGAAATCCACCCGCCCTCCTTCCCTTGCATCGCTTGCATCACATGCAGCGACCCAAGACGACCGGCTTTGCCGCTCGTGCCGAAAATCGGGAATTGGTGGTGGTGAATTGGGCCACAATACGACTGGTGATGATTTTTCTCAATTTTGGCCAGGTGCGGAGCACGTCCTTTTGTAGCTCTTGCCTTGTAAAGGTGTTTGGTTTGCATGGTGCCTTCCATGCCAATAATGGTCTGAAGGTGTTGACATCCCGCAGCTTAATCATTTTGCTTGTATTTCCCGTTCGGGAGTTCAACCTCACTTTTTTGGTGGTAGGGGTTTAGAGTTTGGATGGTTTGGCTTTCCATGCAATTTGGGTGACGTTCACAGAGGAAATCTGTTGGGAAGCCTGTATGAACAACGGCCCGATGAGTGCCGTGTTCAGGAAGAGGAGAGGTCGGAGAGGAGGAACAGTTCCAAGAAAAAGCGGACCACCGCCATTGCTGCCACGTCATTGAGGTGGCCGTCCAATCTACCTAGCCGTGGTTCCAAGAACTACTCACACCTCGGGGGCAAGAGTTTGTGATTAAGTGGCTCCTTTTTGAGACAATATCTAGAATCCACATTCAACGTACTCCATTTGCGAATCCGGGATTGCAACCCCCATGATCCGCTTAGGAATTCCAGAAACCCAGCGGGACAGCCCAAATTCCATCAGGCCTGAGGAAGGGCTGAAACGACAGCTGTCCTTCGTAAACCTTTCCACGGAAGAGCTGGCAGAAGCCATTCACGAGGAGGTTCGATACAGCTTTGATCCATGGATTTTTTGTGGCCCTATGGATGTCTGGATTTGGACAATAAGGGACAATAAGTGAGATACGAAATGGGGACATGTTGGAGAGCACGGAGTCTATCCCTATATATATATATAATATCAAATGAGTATGTCAAGCAGTCGGTGGGGTACCAACTGACCCTAACCAAGGGCTGGGCTTTTTGGGATATCAAACGCTTTAGGGGATGCCAAAATTACACCCGGAATTCTCACAATTTGGGTATTTTGGGGGTGTCCATCAGGAAATTGGGGTTTTATTGTATAATTCTGGATTGATATTCCCTCCCATGTTTGGCATGATGAAATACAGTAACCACTTCAGAAGGAAACAAACTGGCTGTGGCTTCATGGTCTTGTCGCTTCCTGGCTTCTGCTAAGGCCATCCCAGAATTGCCTTTTGATGTAAATTTTCATTGTTTGAGTGCAACTTTTTTCAGAATTTCCAAAGACTGCTGGGCCAGTGACAGGAGCATTCCTTCGATTGGATGCCTGAGTTTTGGGATCGAGTTCTCACACTGCCAGTACCCCAAGCTTGCAAGACTATGGCGCTCAGGTGCGATGACGACTACAAACGATGGTTTGTAGGGAAAACCACAGGGAACCCCGGAACGAAATCCATGGCTATCCTGGTTTGTGACTCTTCCAGAAAATTGGTTTGTCTAAAGATTGGTGAAAACCACAAATTGCATGGTTTATGATGGTTTATGATCATTTTCCCACTAAAAACATGCAATTTTGGGGTTGTGGTATCCACTCTTTTTGGAAAATCCGGAAGATCAACGGCGCGATTCCAAAGTGCCTTGGAAGCTCCGCCAGACCTTTGTCTCATTGGGTGGCCATCTACAACAAGTGGCAGGCCATGGGAAATTGGACAGGAAAAGCACCGCAGCCCCTTGCAGGAAACTGCAGCAGTCGTTACTTCTTCATATTTTGTCCATTGTGATTCAGGGGATTGCTCCACTAATTCTTCTGTCGGATTTTTTTCGCAAAAACTCAGATATCTCAGTTGAATCTCAGTTGAATCCTCAGTTGATATCATCTCAGTTGAGGTTCTTCAATGCCTTTGATGCTCAGAATATCTTGTCCATTCCGATGACGCGCGCCATGGAATTTGTGAAACTCTTTGACCCCGTGAGCTTCGCCAAAGTGAGCGTCACAAAAGCTCACAGCGACTATGAGAAAGTGAGTTGCCTGGTGCAGCATTTGCATCCTCTAGTTGTATTCTTACTTTATGTAAAGTGTGCATCTTTTCTTTCTTTACATTTGATTTTAGAATATGGGAAGAAGAGTTTAAATGAATCCGACTTCGAAAAAGGAGCACATGTTAGCCGGACTGAAGCTGTAGGGCCAAGGTAGATGTGTTTTGTTGCCGCGTTGCCGAGGGAAAATCCGGGCTTACGTTTAACAAAGATCCGGTTGAGTCCGGTTCGCCAATTAAGGACTGCCGGTATCTCCATTGCTGGCGGTGTGCATCTTGATGTCTTCTGCCATTGTGACTTGGGAGCGTGGTCACATTCATGGCTGTGGCCATGGGCCAAGATGGGAACCACAATAAGCTTAAGCAGCTTGATGTTGTATTGAGGGCATGCAAAATAAGGAGAGACATTTCCACACAGATGCCACTCTTCGTTGAGACAATGCGAGACAGCATTTGAATGGTTTGATCGTGGCACTGATTCATGTTTTCAAGTTCAGCTTGAAGTGGTAAGCGTACATGCTTGTTGAAAACAATTGCTTGTACCATGTGGTTGAAATGGGCAACAGTCGGCAACAGTTTTGAAGCCGAGGCGAAAACGCAGAAGATCCGCTTTCTGTTGGGTGTCTTCGATGTGAACGACGACAGATGCTTCGACGAGAATGAGTTTGTGGAGATGATCCAAGCCCTGCTTCGTGGCATGGGCGCCATGCTTCCTGCCACAAGATTGGAACATGTTGGAACATGGATCGATCATTTAGGCAATGTGAGTTTTTTTTTTTTGTGAGATAGATAATAGATCTGTTCACACGGAGGTTTCATCGGATTCCGACCAACATGAGCCATTGAGCTACTTTGCACTTGATATTGGTTGTGGCTTCACGATGTGAGGTTGAGTGAACTGCGAGGTTGTTGAGGTTTTTGTGCAACAGAGCTAATCTGCATTTGTTCAGGTTCTAATTTGTCTCCATCGCATTGCATGGAGGCTTGGTCTCCTGACCATCAAAGATGCGATCCCATCCCATGCCCGGACGGAAAATCTCGCGCGCCGCCTCTTCAGCCGCATCAGCGAGTTTCATCGCTGCCGAAGTGGGGAGGCAACTGATGGAGTTATGGAGTGGCCTTATTGGCCTTGGTGACTCCTTGGTGTTGGGGGGTGACTTGGGGGTTGTGGCACCTATGATTTTCCGGTTTTTCAGGATTCTAATGGATGAAACTCCGTAAGTACCAACAATTTTCAAGTGAAGAGCAGGGTAGATGCCCGAATACCTATTTGGAAAGTCTTCAGGGATAGTCATCAGATAGTCCACAATCTTGTCGCAAATGGAAGATGAATCAATTACAATGCCGCTGATCATGGTGCGTGATTTTTTTCTGTGTATCTGCATATATCTATGTACTGCACAGGTATACATGTCTGTATATATATATATATATACATATGTGTATAGACATAGACATACATTCATATGTATGGTTATGTATGGAACATACATTTCAGCTTCCAGGCCTTGGTTCTCACTTGTCGTTCTCGCCAGGCGATCACAGGTTCGCTGCCTTTCAAGGTCGTGGAAGATTGGATCCTGGGGGAGAGTCGCCTGACGGCTATTTAGGGAAATTGATAATTGAATGGAGTTGGAGGGACACTATTTTCAGAGCCCATATTGTCTGCCCATTTTGGGGATTCCATGCTTAGCCATGGTTCATTGTTGCGAAGTTGCGAACATGTTGTGCAGATCTCAGGTGATGATCCTTTGAATTTGCCCTTTGCGCTCTTTGTGAAGCGTTTTTCCGTTGGAGCTGAGGAGAGACGGAAACGACTTGGAAACGACGGAACGGGCCCATTGGGTTTTCCAACTTCTAGTTTCCTTTTCCATTGGCCACTGGGATGATTTCAGTCTTTTTGAACGTTCCCACTCCACATCCAAGTATGTATAGAATTGATCATATAGACGCATGCACACAGATATACATCATACACATGATGTATATATATATATATGTATATATATATATACATAGATAATATGTATATATATATATATGTATACATACGTATATATATATATATACATATATATATATACATAATATGTATATATATATATATATATCTACACATAATATTATATATATACACATAATATATTATATATAATATGTATATGATAGTAATGATAATAATAGTAATAATGATAATGACAATGATAATAATAATAGTAGTAACAATCATAGTAATTTCATACATACAATACACACATATCCTACATAGACATCATACATAGCGGCCACGAATTGCCAGGATGAGGATCCCGAGGTCTTCGAAGATGATGCTGGGAATGTATTTTTGTTTTAGGATAAAACCATTAGAGTTTTTTTTAAAGGTAAAACTTGGCACATCATGACCCATAGTTATTTTCTTAAGATTAGTGGGATGGTAAAGTGGATCTAAGTTACACATATCACTAATTGGATGATGACACGGATGATGACATGGATGATGATGGCTGATGATGATAGTGATGAGGATCAAACGACGTGTCCTGGTCACCCTGAGGAATCTCGCAAGTTCCAACTGTCGCATCGGGCACCGGTGGAAGTGCCCTTGGAGACGGCTGCGTCATTAGATGGAGGTTTTTTAACTCGCCACTTGGCAACTTTGGCATTTGAGGTTTGTTTCAACATCCCCAAACAAAACGGTTTGTCATAATGTCACTCATTCAACTGGCCATTCTAGGGTACTGTATGCCGCGTTTTGAGACAAAGCCATTTGAGCCCTACGCGGTGGAAAGCGGAGACAGGAGGATAGCTTGTTTGGTTCCGTTGGCAGCTGAGGACATCAAGTGATTGAGCCTTGGAATTCGCTGGGTGCCGGGTGCCTGAACCCCATCGATTGACCAAGAGAGGGAGCATTTAGACAGAAGGGGAAGCTAGAGCCGAAACCCGTCTTGGATAAAGAGGTGGGGAAATTATGCAATACTGGCAGGGACTTTCCTCGATCATTGAATCGAAGGTGTGGGGATGTATGTGGCCTGAATCTGCTCTGAACCCAATCTGCGGGCCATGGAGGAAAGATTTGGGAACACCCGCGATCAACAGTGGTCACGCCCCAGAATTGGCAGAACTGGGGCTGTGAACAAGAGGGATCCTGGGAATTCTGTTGAGTTCGTTCAGTTGAGTTCCAGCTTTCAATGCATCTGTCAATTCTGAGGTAATTCAGAGGCTCTTCAAGCACTGTTTGTCCAGTGGCAACTTTGACATTTTGCACTCTGACGCAGAGGCAGTGGTTGGGCCCATTGAGCAAAACTTTTGGCTCGAGAAACTCCAACGTGGACTTATTTGGATGGATGAATCCCGAGGACCCCATGGCGCGGAATAGGTGGCATGTGAATGTATGAGGTTTGCCCAACATTTTGGAAATTAGTTTAGGCTTTCTTTCGGATTGGTTTGAGGTTTGTTTGGTGTGTTTTTGGGTTAAGCTAGGGTTGCTTTGGGGGATTTAGAGTCCATTCACCAGTCTAGTGATGGTTGATCTGGCTTGATGCAGGGTTCCCAGCCGCAGGATTTGGGAAGTCGGTCCTGTCCAACTTGTTCAAATCTGTGTGCCCCCAGGCGCGCCCTGGAGGATGTTGTTTTTTTGTAGCACCAACTGTTGGAGCCTCACCATGGAAATCAGAGGTAAAGCATGGAAATACATGGGACATTTCCGTGAAAATGGTCAAAAATTACGCAAGATGAGGTCAGGTCACTGTCAACGTCAGGCCACTGGGAGACACCTGAGGATGTTTCACAATTGGGTGAAGGAGTACGACCAATTGGAGCTTTTACGCCGTGAGGTGGGATCCCTGATGGAAACTGATCCATGGAAGGGGCCTGTGGAATACGTCCACAACTCTTGACCAAAACGTATTGACATGGGTATGTCCGAAACAGTACCCTAAATCTACCAAAGTGGCTCATTGTTAAGACATTTTGATGGATTTCATTGTTTTGCATCCCCCTTTGGATCCATCTTTTGGTAACCCCCATCTGTTGTGGATGGTCAAAATTGCATATCAAATCCCTTATTTTGATCCGCTATTCTCTCTATTGTATGGGCCATATGGGTTGTCTCTCCATTTTGATAGGTGCACTGGGTCATCCTCACCCTCATTTCAGGTGATGAAAAAAACGGCATGCTTAGTTCACTCAGTTTGGACATCCCCAGTGATGTGTGGCTTACTAGCAACTTTCCCATTACGACACACATCCTCGTACGGACACGACGATGGTGAATGTCAACTAATCCATGGATAAAGATCTCCAGCTGCATCACATATCCCCATGGAGCTATCGGCGACCACTTTTTTGGATCCCAACATGGATGCTATCCCCATCTTTCCAAGTTCTCCCCAGTTAGATGTTTCCGAACTTTCCCCGGCTCCCAATGGATGCACCAATACCCCATAAAGCAGCAGGTGAATGTAACGCGGCAGCAGCTGCACCTGTTGACCAGTTATTGTAGCAAGCCGCGATTGCCGAGCGAAGTTCGGAGAGATTTGCTCAACGCACACCGGATGAGGGCTCCGCACTTGGAGGAGGAGGCCATTGGGCAAACTGGCATGGTGGGATCAAATTAGAGGGGTAAAACATGTAAAACATGTAAAACATGTAAGCCGGTAAAATTGACCATGGACCCTTCTTTTTTTGAGGGGCTCCCTGAATGGATCCTTGCTTTTGGGTTGTTTTTCAAGTCATTTTTTTCAAGGCAAAATGATTCTCAAAAGCACTGGAGGGATCATAAAAATCAATGTGCAGTGCACACCATACCAGGATTATTTGCAAGCCTGTGCTCCAGCAGATTATCGGACCTTCTATGGGCATCCCGTAGTGGATGAAGTCCTGTTAGACATGTTGGTGAAGCACTTGGCGCTTCAGGCCGGGTGAGATGTGGCCGCTTCAGTTGACGGGGAGAAGTTGTCACATGCTGGGGCCCCCAAACGATATCTACGAAGTTGGTAAACTCAAGGACTAGGGTTTAGAAATGCTTAGAAATGTTTAGAATACATATATTTTTAGCTATTGGGGTTTATGAACCAATCTATAACTAGGGGGGATCACCTTGTAGTACCACGAACAACCTGGAGACAACCCGGTAGTTTTGATTTTGACAAATTTGACCAATTTGGTTGCACAGTTTGGACTTGACGGGCCAGGAAGAGCAGATCCAGCAGAAGCAACGGCTCTACCTTCCCAATCCACCAGCTCCAGACCGAAAGCAGGAAGTGGTGAAACGTCGAGCAGACCTCAAGAGGTGGAACAAATGGAATGAGGTGTGGCCAATGGCGGATGGGTCAATGGGGTTACCTCTATGGGCAGCTCATACCGAAGAAAATCCCGTGGTTTATCATGGTTTATCATCAATTTCCAGGAAAAAACCAAACGGCCTCGATAAAGTCCAATTTTCAGCCTGTTATATTCTAGCAAATGTCTCAACACCAACCAAGAATTGCCAACTCTCCAGTTACCGCAAGGTGGGGCGCTCCAGTTATGTGTGTTGCTTCACAAACTCCATTGAGAACAGCTCTCAATACCATAAACAAATAGTTTATGGAGTTATTTTCACCAACTTAGCCAACTAAATCCCATTAAATCACCATTTTGTTGGTAAAAGATCGATCTTTGGGCCCCAACGGCAGTATACTCCAGCAGTGACACCCGGCAGGCCTTTGACCTTTTGGGTCTTGAGAATGATGTGGCCACCAAGGACTGGCAGGTTGCTTCAACTATGTCCAATTCCAAGTTGAGTTCTTTGGTTGCTTTTAAAACCATTTAAAGTGTTTTACCTTTCAGCGACCTTTTCAGGGTGTCCTGGTAAAGCAAAGTCAGCAGGGTACCATTGGGATTTTGTACCCAGCAGAAGGACGCCCGTACGATGCGTCAAGTTATGGAACAGGGCGACCCGTCCCCATTTTTGATTCCATTAATACGGATGATATTCCCAGTGAAAATGCCACAGTGATATCAACAATTGAATCTCTGATCAACCTGAATAAAGTCAATGGCCTGTGGCCTTCCTTGCGAATGGTCGCAGGTGGTCAACACTTGCCTCCATCCAAGTGTATGATGTACATACTGTCCCGTGCATACAGATGTTTGGGACTCTTTCCAAAGCACAGGCATCAGCTTCATTTAATCAAGATAAGTGAAGATCATGAACCAATCATAGGAGATTATGGATTGATCTGATCATGAAAACTTAGCAGTATTCTTTCCCCAAGAAATCATGGTAGGATCAGCTGCTGAAAACGCGAATGCTTTCGCCGGACAACGTGGACTTCATCTTTCGCCTAGTGACGGGACGGCGCGAGGGGGAAGCCACCTTCACGAGGCGAGGTTGGGGGGGGAATTTTATATTGCAAAATGAATGCACTACGATGGGAAGAACCAGTGACAATCAGTCAATGCATGGATTTCGGTTTGTATCCACTAATGGAATCTGTATGACAATCGTAATACACCCCTGGGTGGGGTCTAGCCATGTTGGCTGTCCAGTATGACCATATGAAATCCGGATGAGTTTATTTCCACTGTGCCCTGAAAAAGAATTTTGATTCGGAACCTTCATCACCACAACCCTTCTACCTGGAGTGTGTATCCTGTTTGTCCTCCTCGCACCGACTCTGTGGACGAGGACATAGTCACATTTCCAAACTCCTCAGCATCCGAACATGGTTTCGTTTTTGCGAAGTCGTGCAAGTCTAGGGCAGTTCAAAAGGATGAGCTTATGACAGACCTGACAGGCGAGACTACATAAATCATGATGAAATGAAGAAACAGTGGACAAGGTGCACCAGTCCCCTTTCCATCACTGTCCCAGTCAATTCGCTAGGCCCAGGTTTCTGCAGACCATGTCGGTCCTGAACCACGTGCGTCCGCCTCGGCAAGAGCCGTTAGGCGTGGCAACTGAATCGCCCCTGGCGTGACGACTCGATAGATTCGATCGTCACTGGACGTCCCGGGCGCCTTTGAATCATGAAATGATTCAGGAATTGTATTTCAAATGCCATTTTTTGTCAACGAATTTCGAGCGAATAGAGGATTTGGAGATGTGAATCATCTTCCAGCTTCAATTCGCATCCCGCGAATCTAGTGATTTGAACACAGTCTTTGACACGAGGGGCTTTTTGAGCATGTCTTTACGGATGTCATTGGACTGTGGGCCATTTGTGACATTTTTTTGCTGTCGAAATGCTGGTCGTATGCCCCAGGGTCGAACACATTTGGCCAGATTTGCTGGTCCTTTGGGGCCGCAGCCAATCCTCCAATCCCCATCTTTTCAGTGACCGCCTGGAGAGTGAGGGATGGCACCAGGGAGACATAGTACTACAGATCTACATAGTACCTTGAAATCTTTCTTTTCGCACCTCCCTGCTTCTCAAGCCGGATTTTCCGGATTCCTGCTTTGACGAGAGGTCAAAGTAGAGAGGTCTACAGCAGAAGGCAGCCACAGGCAGACCCAGTATTTGAACGATGAAACTGTCTGAATTGGATGAGTCTGGCTTCTGAGGACCCGACCCATAGGAGATTTAGTCAAAACTCTTGAGTTGGTCGATCTCTTCCACGCTCTGTGGAGCAGGACATTGCAGAATAGAGAGAGCATTTGGCTAGAGATCATCTACTACGAAGCTGATGTGGTAAAACCAACAATAAGTCCTAAGATCTTATGTTGAGAGCATCTCAAGACTCCCAAGATGGTAAAATGAGGTATGGTGCGATATTGCTACCCAAGATCGAACTACGACTTTCTTTTACGTGAAGCTTGACTGTGGCTGATTGAACTTAAACATGGGACGGTTATAGATCGCGCAAAGAGTTTGCCTCAAAAGTCCATATGATATATACTATACATGTAGATATACACATATATGATATGATATACATATATATATATATATATTATATACTGTATATACATACCATGGGACGGTTCATTTCTAAGCCTTTTTCGGCGTCGAGTCTTCTTGCTGAAACTTTTTATTTTTGCCCCGTAGATCGGATCAGTTTGCGAAGCGCTTTGGCTTTGCCAAGACCCCCTGGCGGAGAAAAGATGGCCCAGTCAACTGCTCCTGGGCTCGCGACTTCTTATTTCCACATACCTGTTACATCCCCATATGCTCTCAGACACACAAATCAAGATATATATATATATATATTATGTATATATATATAATATATATATATATTATATAATATATATATATTATATATATATTATATATATATTCTATATACACATATATATATATATATTATATATATATTATATGTATATATATATTATATTATGTATATGTATATATATATATATATTATATATATATATGTATATCTATAATATATATAGAAATACATATATTTATAGATTGTACAATTATACATATACATTCATGTACAGATCAGTTGATCTCCCCAAAGTTTTTCAGCAGTTTCTAAAGCGATCAGCGCGGCAGCCATTGAGACTCGAGTTGGGCGCCATGGCTCGAACCGCACGGCCGGCGAGAAGTTTGGGAGGCCGAGGGCGCGATGGCGGGGCCTGAGGAATGCTAGAGAATTGGTGTTTTGTTCAAGGAAAGGGGAGATTTGACAATGAAACGTGGAGTTTTTGTCATAAACCTCATATGATATATATATATATACATAGATGTATATGGATTTGACAACCAAGGTGGTGATTTCCAAGGAAAACTGGGTTTTAACCAACAATAATGGGGAATGAAACAAAGATGTCGGACTTAAGAAACTAAAATTTGCAATTGGCCTGCTGAAATGGGATTTTAGCAAACTATAGCATTTGCATGTAGACTGATCCGCCGATCCGTTTGTCAGGATGACCAAAAATAGTTGTGACGAGTTTGCTATCAATAAAATAGGGATATGGGCGACAATCCTTGTTCTTTTTTGTGTTTTTGAAGAAATGAATAACTCGGATATCTGGAGAATTCAGCAACCAAAACCCTTGTTGATGGTCTACTCCTTAGATGGGGTATGCGGAAGCGTCAAAATTGGAGACCCAGAGGGAACCACAGTTCCTGTTGATTCTTGCCATTAAGTATCCGTGATTCTTGGGTACATCTCAGCATTTTTGGTGGTCTAATCAACTTTTGCTGCTTAAAACCTCGTTTTTCCCACGTGGTCAGATCCCCATGTTTCGATGAAACTTCGTTGCCTTCAGGGTCTCGAACAAGCGCTACCGTCGATATCAGAACAGATGATGAAGCAGCTCGCTTGGGATGTTGATAGAGGATGATAGTTTTACGATGATCGTGAGGGACAATAGTAAACAGCTAGGATTTTTTGGAGGAGGATGATTTCAAATCAATCTCTGATCTTGCAATGTTTCCAGTGTGTTAGTTGAGTGATATTTCTGGACAATGAGTGATGGTTGGATGTGGTACATCAATTTGCCCAAGAAATCATTTTGGGATTCATGATCGAGTACATATCCAGAATATTTCTGAATGTTTGTGATCTTCCAAGTATGAACACAAGTCTCCGAAAAAAAAAAAAACAATCATCTTGGAGTAGATGTGTGATCTTCCAAATTTCAATTTTAAGATCATTTTCCGTATATTGGATAGTCCGATGTACTTTTGATGTGGTTTCAGTATCGTCCAATGGGTGTTTCCAGTGATACTGGGATTGTCCATCTGAAGTTTATCTAGAGATCCAGCTCGACATGTGAATCAGACCGAGATAGGCAATGGCCTATCTTTAGAGCCTTCCCGCCTCATGGAGTCTCATGATTTCTCAAGTTCCATAAATTTCTTGGATTGGGACGGGGATCCAATCCAGATAAAAAAGCCTGCAGTATTTTGCAGTACATGACAATTCCAGCATTTGTAGATAAATTTTCTCGGAGAATCATCGACTTTCCACATATATATATATATATGTATATAGGTATATATAGTGCTTTGCTCGAGCGCAAGTGCTGCTGGAATGAGAGGTTCGTTTCACCCATTTAGTTGCAGATATATGTACTATGAACCCACAGTGATTCATATGAACCGTAAACAAACCAACTTACCAGAGATAGGTATTCATTGAATTGAACATCCAGTTTTTTTTTGAAATAGATATCCATAGGGTTTATATCCGAACCCTCACTTATCTATTCATGATATATGTTATAAGTTATATTATATATACAACAGGTATTATATATCTACCTAGATATATCACCCACGTGCAGCAGGGGTGAAACCTCTAAGGAACTCGTGGACCTGAACAGTGCCTTGGTGGTTCATTTTTGAAGCAGGAGATGGCGGGATGGTGGGTTGGTATGGAAAACATTTAACCCAACCCAAATTGGAGAGGTAACTAATCCTAATTCAGATCAATGTTTTGGGTTGGGTGAGACACTTACTTAGAAGTTGTGATTGATCTCTCTTTTTTCTCAACCTATTGGGAAGATAGTTAGTCAATGTTAGTCAGGATCATAGTTGTTCATGACTTCCACTAGTGAGTTGGACCAGGGTGATGAATGGAACGTGGATTCCAATCCCAGCTGTACCATGTGCTGAAGACGAAAGTTGTGTTTTTTTTCGAGTTCTCTGTAGGGCTCGGATGTTGTTCAATGGCATCAAAGTCCTTCTAGTCATCAGCTTCCCAAGACACTTCTCTCAGGTCCCAAAATCCATTGGTTGATCATCATATTTTCTTGAAAAAAGGGCCATAGAATAGGTTATTCGCCATTCTCACATTCTCAGACGCAGCCATCACATCCACGCATCCTACTTCTGGGAATTTACACCAGAAAAAATATTGAGTATTATCCTCACTTACTGATTAGGATGCACATCCAAGTATCCATATCTTCACCTCCCTGTACCTGAGGTCCGTTATTCTACTCTGAGGGCCATCGAGTTTCTCTGCCTTCCACTCCCAAGAGTGCTGCTACACCTCGTCGACCTATGCGGCATACCGTCGCACACTTGCCGCTCAGCAGCATTCTGAGCTGTGGCAAACCGCTGCCTCCAAATTGAAGGCATTGGAGTGACTTAGCTGGTAGCTAGTAACGAATCAGGGTATGAGTCAGTGAGCTACTTGGTGCATCAGCAACTTCTGTAAGTTTCTCCTGGAGAATCGTCTTCTACAATGGTGCTACACGGTTTTGTTGAGGGATCCATGTCTCTTTCAATCTCTATGTTCTGGAAAAAGCTATTCATGATGAAGCAACTACCGGCAATCCAACAGCCAGGTTTGGAATACTGGAGGCTTTGTGCATCAACCAACGAAAATGCGCTTGACCCCCCAAATGGTGAAATCAGAGACGTGTACTCGAAACCATACCCCAGAAGAGATTCTTTGACGCGCACATTTTCAAAGGTAGCCACAAAATCCATGCTATCTAATCATCAACCATTTCAGACAATTTCCCCGATCTCTAATAACCCCAAGGATAGTTTTTACCCATCCTGAAATGATTCGGGGTTTGTCTCCCGCAGGTCTGGAGGCAGAACTGGTAGCACAACTCCATCAGGATCTCCTAAGAGCAAAGGCGGAGCCTCTCCTAAAGGCGTGGGAGGAATGTAGGGGAAATCAAGGATGTTACCATTTGGTGGATGATTCTATGGGGTTATAGTTATACTGTTACTATCCAATATATTGAGGAATATCACAATCCATGAACTGTGAAATCCTATCAAGCAACCAGTGTAAAGGGATGACAGTGGATTTTAAACACTGCTCATTTGGTGGTTAGGAAACTGTGTGATTCGGAGCGATTGGGGTATGCATATTCCCTATGTTTCATGGGGAGCCAGTTGGAGCTACACATCGAATTTCCCAACCACATGATAGTTGATGGATGTTGGTTTTCCCTTCAAAAATTGGGGCTGTAATGACTTTATGGGGATATAATGGGATGTTGCGTGTCTGTCTGAAAAGGGGGATACTTATCACAATTTATGGGGGGAACATGATGATCAAGCATCACATTTTGGGGTACCTATTTGCCAACGCCATTTTACCAAGTCCAACAGAAAAGCCGCAAATGCTTGGGCCAGGGAAGGTTGAGGCCTTCGATGTGCGGCCAGAGAAGGTTGAGTCCTTCGATGTGCTTCCGGTTCCAACGGGTGCCGCTGCCAAAGCCAGGGGAGCCAGCCAGGACCTAGGCCAACCTTAGGCTACAAATAGTGCAGAGGTGGATTTGTAGTTGGATGGGTGAAACCAAGCCTTTAAAAACATCACTTTTTGGGGGTACCACGTTGGACTTGAGGATTGTCTCATGCTTTTCCAGAGAGGATTGTCTCATGCCAACCATCTGGCTTCACTGTTTCACAACTTAAATTCAGCAATGGATCAAGGGAACATTAGAACTTCCCATGGTAAAAACCATCGTTTCGTGTCATCTGTTCCTTAAAACACATCAATATCCCAGTTTTGGTGTCAAACCCCGATTCTTGCTCCTATAAGGTCCTTATTCCTTATTGTTTGAAACCTCCTTGAGATTTTGTGACACCACTCCACCGCGCCGACCTGGGTCCTGTGAATGAGGTTCCTTTAACTCAGACATCGAAGCAGCGGACCTTGCAGCACTCTATGCGGAGAGGGAAGAGCAAATGGACTCCCCAAAGCCACGGAACTCGCAGGTCTCTGCAAGCCCGCGAAGCGCTGCCAAAAAGACACTCAAAGGTTGGGTGGCCAAAGGATGGAAGAAAAATTGTGGAGAGCGAGACTATAGTAGCAAAATGGGGGATAGATCTTGAGAATACTGGATATCTCTTTGTGTGATATGTATATATATATATACATTGGGGGGCCCTCCACGGCGAAGCCAAAGTTAGCTCCTTTTCTGGCCCCAAAAACCCGGGTCAGTCTTGCTGTTATGCTGCGCCACGGGTGCAGACGCCCCGTCCTTCCTTGAAGGTCATTTGGTTCGATGACGTGCTTCTACATGTTCGACAGGTCACCGCATGCACTTCCAGTGGCAGGGTATAGCAAGCGGTGGCCCATGCTGGCCCCCCAGATATAAGAACCCGTTGCGGCATGGATAGTCACCGCCAACAAAAAAACAATCCAGACGAGCAATTTTCCTGGTAAATTACAGTATCGGGCCCGCCCCGCCCTTGAAAAACGTGGGAATTTCCAGAAGCGCAACGCGCGATCCCTTGTAAATTACAGTAGCGGGCCCGCCGCGGGCCCGGCGCGGGCCCGTAAAACGTGGAAATTTGATGAATTTTGTCGAAAACGGGACACGGCCGCGTCCGCGGGCCCGCGTGCCTCTGAGCGGGCCCGCAGACCCCGTTTGGACTTTATAATATTGTAACAAACGGGGAAGAAGGGAACCCCGAGCCATCATGGGTCTAGCGTTGTATCCACGGCCTCGTCCCAACGGGGTCTGGACAGGAGCTTTTGCCTTCTCTGCTCCCTGCTTCATCCGGATCTCTTTTCCCGGCTGTTCCAGCCCGTGTGCCCGTGCTGCCAATATCCACGGCTTCGTTCCAAACGAAGTCTCTCAGATTGTGTGCGCGCAAGGCGGCTCTGAAAATGGAGCGTCAAAAACAAGGAAAAATGGCTTATTTGAAGGGGCCCCCGGAGTAGAATGGCTTCAACTGGTCCAAGCACACCCTCAACATTACACAGTGGCATCCCTTGCTCCTATAATATCGTGCCATGTTNGAATGGCTTCAACTGGTCCAAGCACACCCTCAACATTACACAGTGGCATCCCTTGCTCCTATAATATCGTGCCATGTTACCGCTCCGCCTCCGTGCTTCGATGTCTGTGTCTAGCAACGACAAAACAATTTTCAATCATGTTTTTCGGTCCCAAAAATGCGGCCAATTTTGGTCCCAAAAACACGACCCGGCTCTTTGCGGAAGACACTGCAGGCTCCAANTGTTTTTCGGTCCCAAAAATGCGGCCAATTTTGGTCCCAAAAACACGACCCGGCTCTTTGCGGAAGACACTGCAGGCTCCAAATTTGGGGCCCCAAATCCGGGACCAAGAAAGCCAATGCGGCATGCCACGCACTTCTACTGCTCGGGGCTCGCTTTGACAGCGCGCCGTGAGTCTAACGTTCCTCTGTCCCACATTTCCATGCACCGTTTGGAAGCTTNCGGGGCTCGCTTTGACAGCGCGCCGTGAGTCTAACGTTCCTCTGTCCCACATTTCCATGCACCGTTTGGAAGCTTCTTGCCCCCACACACACACACACAGTATATATGGCTTGAGAATTATCTTGCGGCTTGGTCGACCCATAGCTTGATAATTGGTAGCCGAGAAGTCAACAATTTTATGGTCTTACTTCTGATTTGGGAAGTACAGCAACTTATACAGATAGGAAAGATGCACAGGCTGTGCTTGTTGTGCGAGTGCAAGGCACTTTGCTTCGTGTCCTTATTTTTGTTGGCAGTTTGATCTCAGTGTATCATCATTTTCCCCATGAAAACTCACCCTAATTTGGGCCACACCCATATCCACTATTCACATTCAGGCATTGGTTGAATCCCTATTTTGGCAGTGAAATATTCCATAAATGATCCCCATCATTCATTTGGTTTGTGATTTCCTCAATTTTTATAGGAAAAAACAACATCCCTTGGTTGGTCAGCCACACATGTCTTGGGACAGGAGCCGGACAGGGCCAGTTTGCTCGACAAGTGTCACAGCCGGACTGCTGGAGCTGGATCATGGGGTTTTCACCAGCGAAAAACGTGGATTTACTCCATGAATTGTGGGAGGTATTTTAAGGGCAACAAGAGAATGGATATGTAATCACTAAACATCATGGATTTGAATCAATAATGATAGGAGAAACGGATAGAAATGGCGGATATAGCTATCCCCCATGTGAATTTATGTAAATTTATCCGACAAGAATTGTTACTTAGCCACCAACAAAGGTGGATGGGTTTTGTCCAGCAATGGGAGATAGCATGGCCATGTCAATAGGTAAGATGATGAACAATCATCAAATTTGGGGCAGAATATTTTCGACAAAGCCACGTGTTCTCAACTCTTTTATTTCCATCATTCATATCAACCACTCCTTAGTGGATGGTCCCAAATAGGTGTTTTCATCCCCTACTTTTTACCATGGTTTCTGGGGAGTGTTTAAGGTCCTTTATGGAGGATGGGACTCTGCCCTGCGAGGAATCGCGACCCTCAAGTAGCATGAGCATGAGAGGCAGGACCGACCCGCGGTATGTTTGTGGTTTAGTTGCACCCCCCTGCAGATACATCCACATTGATGCGAGTTGAACATAAACCACATTTTCGATTTGTTTGAATATGTATATATATATATACACATACATACACACATATATATATATATATATGCATATATCATGTATACATCTGCCCGGATACAATCTATCATCTACCGTTAATAAGTTAACCACCCTACCCTTTCTTCAGGGGCCAAAAAAACCGTGTCTGTCACACCGAGACGCCATGTCAGGTGCCTTGTTCCACTCTGAGGGTGACATCCCTCTGCCGCGCAGCCCCAAAAATGGCCGCGCACCGGCTCGGCCAATGCGGGCTGTCACAGAGGGACAGATGCAGCTTGGCAAAGTTGGCAAATGGGAATGTTGTACTGCTGAAATGCTTGGGACGATTCAATTATAAACAGAATGAGTTTTTGGGATGGCATTTTCAATCTGCTTTGGACTAGAATGGAAGCAAATTCTTATGCGCTAGGTAGGATCTAGGTGGGTCATACAGTAGGGGGTGGTGCTTTCAGCCATCGTTATTTTCAACGAGATTGAGATGACGAGCCCATCCGACCTTCACATTTTTGAGTTTTGAGCTATTGGTGGCTCAATCATCCCAGAAGTGGAAGGGAAGACGTGTAGAAACTCCTATGTTTGATGGTAAAACTGTTTCCGGATGATAAGATTTTCCCTTGAAACCAGTGAAAGCAGCAACCTGGACTGCAGGCTGCGGCCTCGAACGTCTGGTGGTGGCACCCCTCAAGGAACACCGAGATTGTCTTCAAGAGGCAGATGCAGAGTCACCATGGGATTAGTAAAACATGAAACAATATGGAGGTTTCCTAAAATAGGGGTACCCCCAAATCATCCATTGAAAAATAGGATTTTCCATTATAAACCATCCATTTTTGGGTACCCCCATTTTAGGAAGCCCTCCTGTGGTAAAATCATTTCTTCGGCACCACACAATGGGGGTGTTGAGTATGAATGGGGGATGGAATACTCCCATACAACGCTGTGAAGCTGAATGGAAGCAGATATGAATTCAAAGATCGTCAAACAGCTTAGACCGAGCGTGCGACAGGGAAGGTGGACACAGCGGATTTACCGCCGGTTTCTTCCTGTGCCTTCGACTGTACTAGGGCCACTTGGGTCTGTTTGAAGAGGTATCATATTTTTTTCATCAAAATTGCGATTTGGGGGTATACCACGTTTATCCCACTTTAAGACGGACACACCCACTGAAGAGTGGAGTGACATGTAGTGACACGACAAAAACACGCAGAGACTCTGGGCATTTTTTTCAACCAGGAGCAGCTCGGGCATGACCAGCGTTTCAATGGGATGCGTGAGGGTAAGGGCGCCACTGCCCATTTTTTGAATAGGGCCCCGAGTGGGTAATAAAAAGTGGATCGCAAGTAAGAAGTCACTTTAGAATGGGTCGATATTCTGGAGCCATTGCCACAACTTCAGATTGCTACTGCTCAGCATACTTCACGACTCAAACAGAACTCGGAATCTGGATAGGAATTTACACAAGGTGGTGCCCCCCAAAGCTTCCAAACTCCATGAACTATAGATATACCCACCAGAAACCATAGCCTTCACCTTAGGACCTAGTGAACTAAACCAACTCAGCCATATTACACATCCCAAACAGGGGGCCCACGAAAGACAGTTTCCTTTCGGATTGCTTCAAAGGAACCTTTTCGATGCTCCAAAAATTGAGGTTCCTTTAATTCGGATGGCTCTGACCGAGACGTGTTCTCCTCTATGGGAGAGGGGATGGACTCGGTGAAAGAGAGCCCACGAAGCCCTTCCAAGAAGTTTTCCAAAGGATGGGTGGCTGGAGCCGTGCTCGGCACTGTACCTGTGAATTTTCAAACACGGAGCTATTGAGAATTTTCCTGGGGCTTTAATTTCTTGACGATTTTTTCAAGACATATAGGTTATAGGTGACTACCCAACAAGGACAATTTCTTTGTTGCTTCCACCTGATGGTCAAGGGATAGATTCTAATTCGAGAGCTGTGTGCATATTGCGGCAAGGATCCAGACCTTTTGCGCATTGGAAATTGGAAATTGGTGATATGCTCTTTGGGGTCCCCAAAAAGATGCCTTTTGTGTGAAACCATGCTAGTGCGATGATGTTTCCTCCATACAACATTTTCCAAGCTATTTCTCCCAAGTTTCCCAGGTATTTTCCATATCTGAGGGGTTGCGATATCCAGCAAAAACCAGGGGGGATTTCCCATCAGATCGTCAGGAGCACCACCACGGATGTCCCGTTCGCAAAATGAAGGAAGGTCAGAGGCCGAGGCCGTGGCGCTGAAGTTTTCCGGATTTTCTGGGGATAAGACATGGATTTTTTATATGGGATCATGTAGTAAATCAACTATGAATGGTCCATTTTCCATAGTCATGTTGGTTTTCTGGAAGATCAATTTGGATCTAGATTTTGATGTGGTAAAACCAATAATAAACACCAATTGGGGATGGTTTATCATTGAGTATACTGGGAGAATCACCGGATATCTCACCAACTTGAGATGATCTTTGGATGTTGGTAACCAGTGGTGGCAAATGTATCTTGTATAAATGTGATAGGTCAGGAGGATTTTCGCTTCAGAAGCTGCCATTTCATGGGGAATGAATCTGCCAAAAGCGTAACGAAGTTTTCCATCCTTTATGCCCTGCAGGAAGTGCGCCCCTCAAGTAGCATGAGCATACGTGGCAGCAGGAGCCCTGGTGGTGAATTCCAATGTTTTTTTTTTGAACACGGGGTAATGGACCCCCAATTGGCAACTTAACGGGGAACATATTTGGAAAATGATGACACAACATTCCTGATGTTTTTACAGACACTAGTTGGTGCAGGTTGGAGTCTGGAAACTTGGGGCACCAAAGGGAAGCGCAAACAGTTGGAAAGATGTTCCACAATCACAGAATCACAGAAGCCTTTCGAATCCATCACTCAGATTTGCTTAAAGAAGTCAGCTTCATGTCTTCTCTACTTTCAATCTTTTCCGAGTAATATCTTCACATAAACGCCGAATGTATCCAAACCGAATGTATCCAAATGTGGTAAACCCGTTTACCAAATATCACAGGGGAACATTCAATACCATAGCCTCAAGAAAGCTGTTTATGCTTGGGCTTGCCACATTATAAAAGGGTGTTTTTTGGTAATCAAAGCTGGCTTGCTGGAAATTTCGCGATTTGGTTCGATGAACTTCCCATCAGAACCTCCATTTAGTTCGGGGATTTTCCAGCTAGCCATGTTTGATTACGGAAGGATAACCCTAATTGTTGGTTAGAAATCAAACTATATCTCAGTATATCCCCACTATACATCCCCACTATATATCCCCACTATATATCCCCAGTATATCACCATTATATCACCATTATATCACCATTATATCACCATTATATCACCATTGTATCACCATGCTATCACCATTGTATCCCGATTATATCACCATAGATCACCACCAACCACCATTACTCAGCAGTTTTTAAAAAATCATGAGCCACCATCATAATATCACTATCACCCGCCATTCATCAAACATGGCAATGGACAATCCACTATTTAAAGATGTTTTTCCCATTAAAACCTCCATTTATAGGGGAAGTTCCAATTGCCACGTTGATGACCAGAGGGTATCCACCATTCATCACCATGATATCGATGAAATTCTCATGGCCAGGAGTGGAGTCGAGCCGTTGCCTCCGCGGCGTTTGTCCTTCGTGGGCATGTCCATCAACGATGTTTGGCAAGCAATTCAGGAAGAGGAGCTGAGCCGAGCGCGCCGGGGTTAATTTTGTGAGGGGAAAACTGCTTCGCGATTTGAATGGGAAAACTATGGAAAACTGCCAAAAAAAGGAGGAACACTTGAAGATGCTCCATTGAAATGGAAGTTTTCATTTTTTGACAACTCAACATCTCATGTTCGATCATCCTTTTTCCCTTAAGACTGCCACAAATTGGGGTCTCCCATTTTTGAGACAAAGCCACAAATTGATCTCTGGATGTGGGGATGATCCCTCTAAACCAGTCAACCATTGCACGAAGAATGCCAAACACATAGGGACTTCCCGATAGTGGTCTGAAGGAAACATGAGATGGAGAAATATCACATTGGTTGCAACCTGGGGCTCAAATTTTACGATAGCTAAGTTGATGAACAGAACTTGGTGAACTGTTGGGTTGAGTAGGCCGATCTACAATAGTACTCATGGGGTGAAACTAAACCAACAAACATCATTGGGGGGGGGGCCATCTTTGTGGTGATTTCATGGCTTGAAAGTTCCAAGCGCCGTCCTCAAACATGACCAGCGTCCCGATGACAGATGAGCAAACGTGAGAGCTGAACCAAAATCTGGATCGAAACGAGAAAGAACAAGTTTCCTGTACAGAGTGGAAATGAAATGGATATGGTGGATATTTTCTGGATGGTCCGTCAAGTCATTGACATGCTCTTTTGTGGTTTCCAGGTTCCTAGCTGACCCTGTGATGCTTGTTACCCGTTTTGTCACTGGGAAGGAGCCATTTCTTGACTGGCTGCCGGAGTTTCTGGGCCTGGCTTCGATTAGTCCAGCTACCAACTGGTGGAAATTTTCGAATGGAGGCATCCAAGAACTCTACATATGTGTATACATATATATATATATAGAGATGCGTATATGTATATATATATATACATACATATATATATATATATTATATATATATTATATATACATATATAATCTATATATATATATATATTATATATACATATATAATATATATATATATATTATGTTATAAATGATATTCTGTAGAAAAACCAGCCAGTAGCTTTGGGGATGATTCTGTTTCCTGGGAAGTTGGAAACCTTCCGAATTGGTCCAGATTTTCGAACTCTGAGGTTTTGGGATAGGGTTTTGACCGCCCCATGCCCAGCAGCTTGTAAGACGCTGGCCTTACGCTCATTGGCCAACTGGGTAGCGATCTACAACCGATGGCAAGCAGTGGGAGAGTGGAAGCCAGGTCAGGCACCGCGCTTCTTTAATGCACCTTGCTCCAATTCGGGCGAAAAAACCCTTGAGGTTCTGCGGTTTTTTGTGTCCGCCTGTGTGGTCCGAAGCCTTGCCTTTGTTCTCAAAGCTTGTTGGCGGAGTATCATGATGAAAGAACAACTGAAAAATACCATCTATTGAAATCTCAAAATCTATAGACCAACATAGAACTTCAGTGACCATCTGTGAAAAATCTCGGGGAATCTCCACGTCGATGGCATCCCTCAGGCATTCGAGGCTCAGCAGATGCTGGGCATTCCTTTGCCTCGGGTCCTCCTGGATTTGCTTATGGCTTTCGAAGCTTTTCTCTCATTTTTTTTTTGTGGTTGAAGAAAACATCTTTCAACATGTTTTTCAACATCAACCAGGGATCTCCAGCAATAAGCTTTTTATGTTGGTTGAAGCTTTTCTCTCATTTTTCAACATCAACCAGGGATCTCCAATGATCGGTTGATCAAGGCCTAACCAACACGAATGTTGAGGTGAATCTCCATGATTTTCATCCGAAAGGATCCACCAGTGGGTCTTGGGACGATTTATTGTGAACATCGCAAGATTCCATCCCAACTGATCGAAATGCTTAGGGATGGTTAGAAGCCATTTTGAAATGGGATCTTTACGACATGATAAATCATGATAGATCATGATAAACCATGATCAACCCAAGCTGACCTGAGCACGACTGTAGAAAACTTTGCGGAAAACGACTGTACTGGTGGACGATGTGATGAATCAGAAACACGAACAAGATGAAACATCACTTGTGATATCATTTGAAGCAAACTCAGGTTTCATGATTACTTTATGTCTTGACATGAATTGAAACGTCAAGTTCTGAATGTCCGTTGAAAAGGAGATTGTGACTTTGGCTCACTCAGAGGTTGGTAAATCTGCAGACATGGATCACATCCGCAATTTTGGCAAGTCATCTCCACATTTTTGGTGTGGAACCGTCCCTCAAATGGTACATCCCACTGGTACCTTCGAGTGCTTTCGATCATGATAACAGAGTCCTCCTCCTCATCCTTTCCCTCATTTGTCAGATAATGATGATAGCAATCATCACCATCACAACTACAACCGCCCCGCAGCACGTACGCTACGCCCCACAGGTACTTCACTAAATACACTATGTTTTTTTTTGCAGGGTTTCTTTAGGGTTTCTTGAGGGTTAATTCAGGGTTTTTCCTCGGTTTTTTCTAGGTTCTTTTTAGGGTTTATGTAAAAAGTTCCGAAAACCAGGATTGCCGGACAGCAGATCCCCCAGAGGGTCATCAATCACGTCCCTCACGAAGCGACGTGAGCGACATAATGTTATAGTATCTCAACATAGTGAAAGGCACAAAGTACTGTAATTAAGGGTCATCAAAAATGAGGTTCCCGACAATCATCGCAAAAGAGTCTGGGGCATAGCATAAGTGCTGGCCGTACAACTACTCAGGTGATGGACTTTGTGAAGCTGTTCGATCGTCCGGGCTATGCCCGAGCGAGCCAAACCAAGAGCCCTCAGGCGAGGTGTCGGGTGACGCGGGTGATTGGTGTTGGATGGGAAGGACATGGACTGCCCATTCACACAACGAGATCTGTGTAAAACCAGAAAGTGACATTGCAACATCAGGTGCCTAAAGTGCCATAATAAGGAATCATCAATCATAGTCAAAAAGCACAAGCAATGCCCTTAATCATTCGTATGTTAGAGATGCTTTCGGGTTTTGTCACACTTTTTTACTAGTCTGAGGAAAGCCGTGGAACTGGGGTATGGAACATCGTTATTCACTGCGCCAGGACTATGTGAGAATCAAACTTCCAGTGTCTCCATTGATCACAGTCTGCATTTTGATGTCCACTGCTGCTTGGCCGAAGCTTTGGGCAAAATGGGTGGGTCAAAATGGGGGTGTACATACCGAGGATACCCTCAAATGGTCTCTTTTAGGTGGAAAATTCATGATCATTGATCAACCCATCAAATTTTGGGGGTTTTCCCCTCAATTTTCAGACAAGTTTCAAAGTGCCACGCCGCCACGGAGGGTGGTGCAGTTCGAAGTCACCCGAGGCGATTTGCAAGAAACAAAAGATCCGCTTCTTGCTGGGAATCTTGGTTGAACCTGATGATTTTGCTGGATTTTTTTGCGGTTATTTTTTTGATGCCTGGATATTTGTTTGATCCCCAAAAAAATAGATCGACTACCCGGTGCTAGAATGATTCGAATGATTCGCATGATGATCTGTTGCCTCCGAAAACGGGAGTCACAACTTGTCAAAGCGCTCCAGCTCCTGCGACTTTGTCAAAGATCGAGGAGTCTTTGATGAGAATGACAACCGCACCTTTGAGGAGGAAGAGTTTGTCGAGATGCTACTGGCGCTCTTCCGGGGTATGGCTGCGATGCTCCTTGGATATGCCGCATGGAGGTTTTTCGACAAGTCGGAGCATGACCCATGTGAAACTCAGAAGGTGCTCAATCCTTTAGGATTAAGTGAACGCGTTACATGGCACTGTTTCGTCAATGAATATATGTAGCCTTTCTGGAAATTTGGCCAGGTGAAACGACCCCAGAATTTTCAGTTGGCTTTGGAACAATGATTTTGAATGATTTTCATGTGTTTTACCAGGGAATCTTGAAACTCTGAATGACTTTCTGTCAAGGGAATCATGACTGTGGGAATGTGTGAAACAGTTTCTATGTCCCAAGTTTGGACATCGGATGAATTCGGATGACAGTTGGGGCCTCAGTTGCTTGGCCGCATGGTGATAGGTTCAACTTGCTGAACATGAAGGAGGTGCTACCTTCCGTCCAACGCATGGAAGCTCTGGCGAAGCATCTCTTTCGACGCATAATCGACTTCTATCAAGTCAAGACAGGACAGGGGCTCCCAATCGCTTCCCCCAGTGACTTTGTCGGAAAATCTGGGACAACTTGGAGCTGCTCAAGGTTCGAAGCTTTGCCAGATGGTCTTGCAGTGTTTTAGCAGGATGAATGATGTCATGATCGTATTTCACTGCAGTTGGGAGACGTCTACTTTTACCATTCAGGCAAGTTTTTTTTGGGAACGATTTGATCTTTCATTCTTTGTATCACAGAAAAGCTCTACTAGATTAAAACCAGAGTTTAGTGATGATGCCTTTTCTTGATAGATTTTGCCAATCATCAAACACAATCTAAGCAATACAGAAATGATAGAAAGCTCGCAAAGCAGTCAGATGCGGAATCGTGAGAATCAGAACAAAAGAGCAACCATCAATTACTCCAAACATATAGAAAGATCACGTACACAGATCACTGACAAACCAATATCATATCGAGAAAGAAGCGATCGACAGGAACTTGTCCGAAGTCCATATGAACGTCATTCAGAAAGTCCGAATGGAAGAGACATCCTAGAATTGGATGATCGAAAAACTTGCAGGATACACCTGTATTTGGGGTAAATTCCATAGTTTCCTGTAGATTTTCCATTGAAGACATGCCTCAAAATGGATTGCAACTTCGAGGGTCTTCATCTTGAGACGTTGAGTTTGGCCTGCAGGAAATGGATTGGTGGGCGATAGTGTGCCCTTTCAAGTCATCGAGGACGTGTTGAGACAGGGTCAAATCAATTTATTCAAAGGAACGTCTAGAGGAAGCACTGTTTTTTTTTGACCCCCCAAGTTTTGGGTGTGTGTCTGAAAATGGGGTATACCCCCCAAATGGCCATCTAATAGGAAATGATCATTAACCATAGGATTTTGGGGTTTTCCTCAAATTTTCAGAGAAACCCGCATGGCAATTTCCCTGGAATCAGTTCTGAGATCTCCATCCCTAAAAAGCTGAATGATGAGCCACCAGGTTCGGCAGGTTCTCAGAGCTGCGTTCCAGATGATCCTTGGTTTTCTTATCGGGTTGGTAGATATGCCCCTTTGCGCTTGCATATCACCTTTAGCCTTTGGCTGTTAGAGCATTCTGGCCATGGTTGGCGACATTGGTGACAGTTGTACACGCGGGTTTGTCATCATCATTTGGGACTGTCCAAAAGTGGTATTTCAATGAAGAACATGACAACTGGTTTATAAACCCCATTAAGTATAGTTATAAGTATCATAAACCATAGTTATTGGAGTTATAAACCAACTTAGCTATCTAGGGGGCCTCACATTGTAGCTTTTCCAAAGGGGTTCCAGTTTTTAGGAACCCTTGGAGAGCAGTCTTGCACTGGAATGATCCAATTTTTCCAATCTTACCACTGGGGTTTCCTAAGATAGGGGTACCCCAAATCATCCAAGTCATGGATGACCATTTTAGTATTGAAACCCTTGGTTTTGGGGAACTTTTTTTTTAGGAAACCTCCAATTTTTTGGGTACCCTATTTTTTATAACTGCCATTTTGGAAGGACTGGCTCTTGGGCGATAGCAACGACGCTCTCAATGCTCCCTTCGCTCTCTTTATCTATAGGTACTCAACACCAGGGGAGGCGCGGATGCAGCAGATGTTTGGAATCTTGGAAGCGGTCTCAGTTGGATTGACTTGTCCGGAAACAGTAGATTTACATATATATATTTACAGGGTCACTCAAACGACTTGAATCGTGTTGCGAGAGCAGGATGCTTGTTGGGGAAGAACCACCTGACAGGAAGAGGACCCAGAGATTTTCGAGGATGAGGGTGCTGCGCTTAGTATCCACAGATAGACTGGTTTGCATTTTGACTGTGGGACTTTGGGACTGAATTACCTGAAATTGCATGGAGATCACAATCATTACCCGAGTCCCTAAGGTGACGTGACTTGAAATTGATATGGAAGATCCATGGATTCCCTGCACAATGATCTCGTGGTGGACTTTCCATGTCTATGTTAATTATCTGGAGGGTAGCCCCCTAAAACCAATGGTTTGCTCGTAAAAAAGAGACAACAGCCATTTGGGTGTGTTTGAACATGGGGTATACGCCGGCAGAATCTATGATAAACCCTGGCATTTTAGGGGTTTTCCCGAAATTTGCATGTAAACCCATTGAATCCCCAAAGAATCCCCATTCAATCCCACACCCATTTCCACTTCTGGGTCAACGTGCATGTGCCGTGGACAAGTCACTCGACTGTCGCCCACCTGAGATCAGAAGTTCCGCTTGTCGCACACAGCCCCGGTGGATTTGCCGCTTGAAACGGCTGCGTCATTGGACGCGACATTTTTGAACCGTCACGAGTTGGTGGTCACTGGGATGCAGTCACGGAAAGTCAGCTATGGATATGTACACATGTGTATACAGTATATATATATAAGATATGTATAGTCATCCTGGAGTAGAATATGGATATTTCAAACAATCCTTACAAGAATGGGCGTATGGTTGATTTTTTGATATTCTATCTACTTCAGAGTGAATATATATATATATATATACACCATGTAATATGTACAGTATATGTATGTGCATATGTATATGTATATGTATATGTATATGTATATGTATATGTATATGTATATGTATATGTATGTGTATATGTATATGTATATGTATGTGTATGTGTATGTGTATGTGTATGTGTATATATATAAAAAGCACAATATGTACCTTTGTTGTAATTATAGCATGGAATGTATTATAAGGAATGCTGTTGTACATTCATCTAGCCATTGTTTTTTTCGGCGCTTGAGGATTATCGATTGTGACAACCTGCTTTTTATCTCCGTTTACAGCTAATACCAACCCCTGGAATAATAACCCCTGGGCTCTTTCATTGGTACTATTTTAGTAGCAGACTATCACTATTTTGGGGCACCTTCCCAATTAATCAGGGTCTATTAAGCCAGGGTTGACATCCATAGAATATTCTATATAGGAACATGCTATGAATTATAGACCCAACATGTGCCCATATCTCCAAAGATGGGGGCGGCAAGTTACCAGCAGAATTCTGTTGTGTCTCAGGTTGCACACAAGTTGTTCAACTACTGCCTGTCCACTGGAGGTTTCGGCCCCTTTTGTCGCATCGATTTATCCCCCGTTTGCCTGAGCCACGGGGAAATCCATCAGAGACATCCAAAATTGGGGTATGGCCTCTAGTACCAAATGGGAAAACTCAACAAATAGGGGTTTCAGCAGATTCGTATGGACATACTTTTTGGATTTTTTTTTGAGACCCCTAAACCGTGGTGTGTTGAATGAGTTGCTGATCAGTTAGTGGAGTTACCCTCCGATAATCAAACATGGTTTGCTGGAACACCATTTTTTGGCCATGATTTTCCCAGCTATAGACCTCCATTGAGTGCGGGGATTTTTCAGCTAGCCACGATGACCGGAGGGATTCCATTTGGAACTGAGGAACCAAACCACGGTTGTCTTGTCCGATTTGGACGAACTGGCTGACAACCTGACTGGCTGAACCGTATGTGATGGGTAGATATGGCTAGTAAGGGGAACCCAAGGTGACTTGATTTCAGATTGGTGAATCACTAGAATTCATCCAGATTATATATATATATATATGATATCCCCACCAAACCTATTGGTATTGCAACTAAACTAAACGCCTGAGGCGTTTCACATTCAGCCGCAGAAGCTGCCATTGGCCCCATCGATGCAGAACTGTGGATTGACAAGCTTCATCGAGCATTAGATGCCACAGAAGACTCTTGAGCCTGGATTTTCAGAGGAAACATAGCTGGCTTCCGATTGGTACCAGAAATGCGAAGAAATGGGTTGAAATGGGGGATATTCCCAAAGTTCTCAGGCCTTCAACATTGCCAAAATCAACCCTGCTGTCTATTTATTTGAGCCCGTTTTTTGTAGATGATTTTGAACCATAGCTGCAAGGATTTTTTTTTAAAGATTCAACAAATTTGAAACACATCCAAATAGTTACATCTAGCAGAAGCAAAACCACGCAGGCTTTTTTCATGCATGTTGCAACCGAAAACACCTTGAAATGTGAATTTTTACGTGCTGGCTCAGGGTGATCACCCGGTTGCACCCGAGCTGAGGATGCACGGGGAGTCGGCAGGACCACATTTACCAGCTTTCTAAAGCGGCTGTGCCCAAAGGTGGGGTAGATGAGGGAAACCACTTCTTTCCAAGTTTTTTTTTCCACAGTGGCAGTGGAACTGATCAAAACTCCAACTTGTTGGCATTCTTGTTGGTATTTAAATTGATCAGCCACAGCTAGTTTGCCACAGCGTCCTTTTTTTGTTCATTTTTGTGTCACATCTCCAGGCAACCGCGCGACATTTGCGAATGTTTCACAGCTGGCTGAAAGAACATCAGCACTTGGAAGAATTGCAGTCGGAGGCGATGCCGGAGTGTGAGAGCATCAGGTTTTTGTTGAAGATTTGTGGCTTATGTTTTGGTGGGCTACAGACATCTATGGACTATGATTGGCTTTTGGTGGGGTATAGATTCTATTCATGTGGGAAACCCAATCTACAAACCATCCCCAAGTCATCACCATTTTTATGGCTTGGTATAAAACGTATAAAACATCTCCAGTCATGGTAGGTTTATAGCAGCCAGGCTTTCCAGCTGATCAGGTCTCTAAGACCAGGTTGTCTCTGCGAAGATTTCAGGACACACTGCCGTGCCCTGGGCGATTAGCTGCACTGCGAGTGGCGTTCTGCTGGAAAAATATATGGAATATATGGAGTAGACTCAGTAAACTATGGAAAATGAAGTATTGCGAGGAAGATATTTCAGGTGACACTCCCCCACTTTTTCCGATGAGACGTCCGTGGCAAGCGCAGGATTTTATTGCTCTACCAAAGCTCCCAGCAAAGATGCGACAGGCCCGTTGCGCATCAGCATCATTTGGGGCCCGTGGGGCTATCATCCACTGGTTCACCGCAGGCTAAAGCTACTGGAAGGTGATGCTTTTTTCGTCGAAGGCTGTTGATGATTGAGGTACCAAGCAGATCGTTTTTGAAGGTCCCAGGAGCTCTCCTCAAATTGCTAGCGTCTCCACTAAATCAGTTCAGCCCGCTCATATGGGTCTGGAAAGGTCTGGAAATAGGCTACCCCAAATTTGATAGTCATCCTTCTCCCAATTAACATGGTAATTTTGAGGCATCCAGGTACCATTTTCAGGCAAACGAAAATATCCATTACTGGTGAAGTCCCTATTTTGACACAAAAATATCGACTTATGATCGTCCGGCTGCCTGATCCGATGATCCGATGATCCGCTGATCCGATGATCCGATGATCCGCTGATCCGCTGATCCGATGATCCGCTGATCCGATGATCCGATGATCCGCTGATCCGATGATCCGATGATCCGCTGATCCGCTGATCCGATGATCCGCTGATCCGATGATCCGATGATCCGATGAGCGGCTGATCCGATGATCCGCTGATCCGATGATCCGCTGATCCGCTGATCCGATGGTCCGATGATCCGCTGATCCGCTGATCCGATGATCCGATGNTGAGCGGCTGATCCGATGATCCGCTGATCCGATGATCCGCTGATCCGCTGATCCGATGGTCCGATGATCCGCTGATCCGCTGATCCGATGATCCGATGACCCGATGATCCGCTGATCCGCTGATCCGATGATCCGCTGATCCGCTGATCCGATGATCCGCTGATCCGATGATCCGATGATCCGATGATCCGCTGATCCGCTGATCCGATGATCCGCTGATCCGATGATCCGATGATCCGATGAGCGGCATGAGCGGCTGATCCGATGATCCGCTGATCCGATGATCCGCTGATCCGCTGATCCGATGGTCCGATGATCCGCTGATCCGCTGATCCGATGATCCGATGNTGAGCGGCTGATCCGATGATCCGCTGATCCGATGATCCGCTGATCCGCTGATCCGATGGTCCGATGATCCGCTGATCCGCTGATCCGATGATCCGATGATCCGATGATCCGCGCTGATCCGCTGATCCGATGATCCGTTGATCCGATGATCCGCTGATCCGCTGATCCGATGGTCCGATGATCCGCTGATCCGCAGATCCGATACTTGGATGGCCTTGCAGAGCATGTCTTGCACGGGACCTTAAACAGATATCCATACAACGGGGTCTTGCACAGCAGCTTCTACAGAGATCCTGTCAAGTAGACGATCTCCACACAGGGAACTTGCAGAATCTACCCAAGAGATACGTCATGTTCTTTCGAACATTGCTTGGGGTCTCTTGCAGGGATACCTTCATTTTACAGAGAAAAATTAATATCTTTTATTGCAGAGATCTTGACAAGAGATGTTTCTTGAAGAGCTTGTGCAAAGATCTTGCCAAGAGACCTCCTGTAGACACCTTGTGCAAAGATGTTGTTTAGAGATTGCTGACGACCACAAAGATCCGGACGTAGGGACCTACGATGCCTTGCACGGGACCTTCTTCAGATATCCATACAAGTGGGTCTTGCACAGCAGCTTCTACAGAGATCCTGTCAAGTAGACCTTGCACACGATCTTTTACAGAGATCTCCACAAAGGGAACTTGCAGAATCCACCACAGTATCTCTTCGTCATGTTCTGTCCAACATTGTTTGGGGTCTATTGCCAAGACAACTTCATTTGACAGAGGAAATTGACAATGGAGATGGATGACCGCTGAAAAACAAAACAATTCAAACCTGACGGAGAGAGAGAAAAGAGCGTAGCATCAAGAGCGGGTTCGAAGTTGCAAGAGAAGTCCCGAGCGAAGCATCAAAAGCGTGTTGGGAAGGGCAAGACCAAGATAAGAGCGTAGCATCAAGAGCGTGTTAGAGGCTGCAAGAGAAAGTTAAGAGCGTAGCATCAAGAGCGTGCTTCAAGTCGCCAAAAAAGGTCAGAGCGTAGCATCAAGAGCGTGTTTGAAGTCGCAAGAGAAAGATCAGAGCGTAGCGTCAAAAGCGTGATGGAAGTTGTGCAAGAGAAAGATCAGAGCGTAGCATCGAAAGCGTGATAGAAGCTGCAAGAGAAAGATCAGAGCGTAGCATCAAAAGCGTGAAAGAAGTTGCAAGACAAAGATCAGAGCGTAGCATCAAGAGCGTGTTTTTGAAGTCGACAGAGAAAGTTCAAAGCGTAGCATCAAGAGCGTGTTTGAAGTCGCCAGAGAAAGATCAGAGCGTAGCATCAAGGGCGTGAGAAAGACGGGAGCGTAGCCGCGTAGCATCAAGAGCGTGTCTTTGAAGTCGCAAGAGAAAGATCAGAGCGTAGCAGCAAGAGCGTGCTTGAGGTCGCAAGAGAAATATCAGAGCGTAGCATCAAGAGCATGTTCGAAGTCGCAAGAGAAAGATCAGAGCGTAGCTTTTAAAGAGTGATAGGAGTTGCAAGAGAAAGATCAGAGGCTGGCATCAAGGGCGTGAGAAAGACCAGAGCGTAGCCGCGTAGCATCAAGAGCGTGTCTTTGAAGTCGCAAGAGAAAGATCAGAGCGTAGCATCAAGAGCGTGCTTGAAGTCGCAAGAGAAAGATCAGAGCGTTGCATCAAGAGCATGTTTGAAGTCGCAAGAGAAAGATCAGAGCGTAGCATCAAAAGCGCGAAAGAAGTTGCAAGAGAAAGATCAGAGCGTAGCGTCAAGAGCGTGCTTGAAGTCGCAAGAGAAAGATCAGAGCGCAGCATCAAAAGCGTGATAGAAGTTGCAAGAGAAAGATCAGAGCGTACCATCAGAACCGTGATGGAAGTTGCAAGAGAAAGCTCAGAGCAGAACATCAAAAGCGCGACAGAAGTTGCAAGAGAAAGACCAGATCGTAGCATCAAAAGCATGATAGAAGTTGCAAGAGAAAGATCAGAGCGTAGCATCAAGAGCGTGTCTTTGAAGTCGCAAGAGAAGGATCAGAGCGTAGCATCAAAAGCGTGACAGAAGCTGCAAGAGAAAGATCACAGAGCGTAGCATCAAAAGCGTGACAGAAGTTGCAAGAGAAGGATCAGAGCGTAGCATCAAGAGCGTGTTTGAAGTCGCAAGAGAAAGATCAGAGCGTAGCATCAAAAGCGTGATAGAAGTTGCAAGAGAAAGATAAGATCAGATCGTAGCATCGAAAGCGTGATACAAGTTGCAAGAGAAAGATCGGAGCGTAGCATCAGAAGCGTGAAAGAAGTTGCAAGAGAAAGATCAGAGCGTAGCATCAAGAGCGTGAAATTGAAGTCACAAGAGAAAGATCAGAGCGTAGCATCAAGAGCGTGCTTGAAGTCGCAAGAGAAAGATCAGAGCGTAGCGTCAAAAGCGTGATGGAAGTTGTGCAAGAGAAAGATCAGAGCGTAGCATCAAAAGCGTGATAGAAGTTGCAAGAGAAGGATCAGAGTGTAGCATCAAAAGCGTGATAGAAGAGAAAGATCAAAGCGTAGCATCAAAAGCGAGTTTGAGTTTTGCAAGAGAAAGATCAGAGCGTAGCATCAAGAGCGTGTTTGAAGTCGCAAGAGAAAGATCAGAGCCCAGCATCAAAAGCGTGATAGAAGTTGCAAGAGAAAGATCAGAGCGTAGCATCAAAAGCGTGATAGAAGTTGCAAGAGAAAGATCAGAGCGTAGCATCAAAAGCGTGACAGAAGTTGCAAGAGAAAGATCAGAGCGTAGCATCAAACACGTGATTCGATGATCCGATGATCCAATGATGAGCTGATCCGCTGATCCGATGATCCGCTGATCAGCTGATCCGATGATCCAATGGTCTGATGATCCGCTGATCTGATGATCCAATGGTCCGATAGTCCGTTGATCAGCTGATCCGATGATCCGCTGATCCGCTGATCCGATGATCCGCTGATCCGATGATCCGATGATCCAATGGTCTGATGATCCGCTGATCCGATAATCCAATGGTCCGATGANTGATCCGATGATCCGCTGATCCGATGATCCGATGATCCAATGGTCTGATGATCCGCTGATCCGATAATCCAATGGTCCGATGATCCGCTGATCAGCTGAGCGGCTGATCCGATGATCCGCTGATCCGATGATCCGCTGATCCAATGATCAGCTGATCCGATGATCCGCTGATCCGCTGATCCGCTGATCCGATGATCCGCTGATCCGATGATCCGATGATCCAATGGTCTGATGATCCGCTGATCCGATAATCCAATGGTCCGATGATCCGCTGATCAGCTGATCCAATGATCCGATGATCCGATGATCCGATGATCCGCTGATCCGATGATCCGATGATCCGATGATCCAATGATCCGCTGACCCGCTGATCCGATGATCCGATGATCCGCTGATCCGATGATCCGATGATCCGATGATGGCTGGGCAGCAGGGAGATCATGAGTGAAAATATCCCACAAACCACCCCATAAACTGGCTGATGACATCCCCAATTGCTGATGAAAACCATCATGGCGTTGTTCTTTGGATCATTTCTACAAGATTTTTGTGACCATTTTCACGATTTTTCCATGGCCACCTTGTGGTATCCCGCATTTTTCCAAAGCCCCAAGGCGATACCTTCAATCTCAGACACTTGAGGTTGAAAGCGATTTTTTTCCCCATCATTGGATGGGAATATGCTCCAAAAGATTGACCAAACATTATATCCCAGGCACATTACCCGTACGTTCCCGGGCTACCCGCGGTTCATGCCTTCTGCATGGTCATCCTGCCAGGAGATGTCGTTGGATTGGCAAGCCAGAGGGTCGAACAATGAGTTGGAGGCGAAAATTGGGCCCTGTGATCTGTCAACATCTATCTGGGCAAATTCTCGTGATCTCACTGTGACCTCGCTGGAAGAATGCATAGGGGAATCATCCCCAAATGGGCCTACATTTCAGATTGTTGACATAGTATCATTTACCCAGATCTATCAGCAGCTATCAACCTCACCTCAGTTGGGGAAGTTGCCCTTTCTATTGGCGGCTATCCAAGCTTGGAAGTTGCTCGGGATTGCAATTCATCCCTGTGGATGCTGCAAGATGTGCACTGGTCACTATGAACCGGTTGTGGGAAACGTGTCTAGTCTTATCATAAGGTCATGACCTTTCCAGTTGGTTCCCCCCCTTTTCATGTGTCAGAGCACATGTAGACCCTACTAAGCTGTATGTGTCATGGTCATGGTATCAATGATGGGAATCATTTGACCATGGCACATATGGGCAAACGAGGATTCGTTTCCTTTTCCAGGAAACGGGTCAGAACGGGTCGCAGTCGGCAGGACTATGTGGAAAACTGCTGTCCTCCAGATTTCCGGCCCTTCCCTGGTAATCCTGTGGTGGATGCGGTGATTGAGGAATTGCTGCAGCTGCAGTTGGCTCAACAGGAGAGGAACTGCGACTGTGACTGAAGGATTTACCACTGATGATCCAACTTACGGCCACTCCTCAAATACAAGTAGAGTATACTAAGTATAGAGTCGGTAGGGTATATTCCAGCCAGAGGTGAGCACCCATTTTCTTATCTGGAATTTTCCATTCAAATTGTGGTTCGGATTTCCACTACTCCGTCCTTTGTGGGCTTGTTTGAAAACAGGGTACTCCCAAATTTGATGGTTGAGAAAATAAATATTTGCACCCATTAAGATATTTTCCATTGTCAGATTTGATTTTAATGCCATCAGTTTCGACATGGCAATGATGGGGTATCCCAGCATCCCCCATGTCAGAAGAAACTCGTGTCCATTGTGCATCGATAAGCCTCATTTTTTGAAGGTTGAATAGTTGAATCCCATTGAATCAGGCTGAATCCAGCTAGAATGGCTGCTTCATCCTGACATTCTCCCATGTTTATTTGGGGGGTTTATCCCCAACATAGTGATGAATTATCGCATTAAAATTAGTACCACCCTATGAATAAACCAGTGGTTCTGTACAGTCCTGGGTCAACATTCGCTGGCAGGAGCTCACGGTTCAACGATGGATGCGCCTATTTGCGCCGCGCAAATCTCCTGAGGCATCTTTGTGTTCAAAGCCGGCCTTTTTGAAACCGAAGGCTCCCATGGAGGAATGGCAAAACTGGAACCAGGTGGGGTTATTCTGGTGGGAATGGGATGGGATATGGGATGATATGCATATGGGCCATGGGCATTTCCCAAAATTGGGACGGGGTCCCCTAAAGCCATGTTTGTTTCCTTCTTTCAATGCCATTTTAAAGTCTAATCTTGGTTGATTCTGGGGCCACTATTTTGGGATCGATGATTCATTGATCAAAGCCTAGTTTTTGCTGCAGAAACACCCATAAAATGACTGGTGAATCCCCAAATAGTACCATCTGGTAAACTAACATAGCTAGTGAAAATGACCATTTACAGTTGATTTACCTATGAAAAATGGTGATTTGCCATAGTTATGGCAGTTTACCAGATGGTATCCACTCAACCGGAGGGTCTCAAGACACTGCAACGTTGCCGCTGGGCGCAGGTCCTTGATCTTTTTGAAGTCCCCGCACATGGTCGGGCAGACAGAGATCCCCAGCAGAGAGTTTGATGTCCAGTTGGTTGGATTTTCCAAGGGACAAAAGGTGGGTTTGTCATGGTTTGTCCCATTTTTTTAGGGAAGCCCTCAAAATCTGCTGTGGTTTAGAAGCTCATAATTTCCCCATTCTTCAATGGCGATGAGTTGGGATATACTGGCATACCCCCCAATTTATGGATCAACCGGGCAGTTTCGTCAACCCAAGGTTCCATACCCACAATTGGGAGAGGGGTTTTGGGGCCAATATGGCTATCAAAGATGGGGTACCAATGGAGCCACACAGAAGGTTTTTGAGTGGGAAACGATTTCTGGAGTTAATTCATATCAGAAAACTCTGAAACAAAATCGGCCAAGGATTCATTCAAAATTTCCTTTTGCCATTCCCTTTAAGAAAAAAATCGTCCGATGGTCGATCGATGTTTCGAGGATCAGCTACTGCGGACACGGATGCTGAGCAAAGACATTGTGGCTGTGCTGGGAAGTCTCCTTCCGAAGCATACCTTCAGCAGGTGCGCTGCAGGACTCAGTCGGGTATCTGATGGCCGAGGAAAAGGATCCTGAGACAAGCACGCACACCCACACACACAAAAAAAAAACATCACATATATTGTGTATATACTATGCGCAAAATTATATATTAACACAGTATACACACACATGCATGTACACAGCCAAACTTTTTTGAGTCTCCAACTAGATCTTTGGTGATTTCCAGATCTTTCAGTGGCCGTTCATGACGTCAGGGATGGCTTTCTTCACTTGATGTGCCAGCTGAAGAACTATCGACCACGCTGAAACTTGAGTCATGCCGAAAGGCCAAGATTGTATTTCATTGTTTTTCTTTATTGCTTTTAAAGATGTGGATGTGTCCAATGCCAGGGACAAATTGGTTTGTCCCAAAATAGGGGGTTTTGTCTCCCAAACAAAATCCCTCCAAAAGGTGGGTGAAATCAGACTGAAAGCAGCTGAAGCATCAACTCGTTTGTTGGACACAACCCCTCCACTACCTCGCGCAGAGCGCCATGGTCTTGTCCCAGACAGTTGGTTTGGTCCTCGCCGTTGAACACATGAGGCCCAAGGGGGTCTTTCATGATGCGATGAATCCAGTGAAAAAGGTGAGTGTGTGGCTATGTCTCAGAGGCAACTACCCGAAAAAAGTATCCATGCGAATGCCTGGCCACAGTTTTTGGCCATGAGGATGTTACTTCACTACTCTCAGCTCATCGGAACTCCTGAAGTGTAGGCACTACAAATTCTGGACTCTGATCACTACAAATTCATGGTTTTCTTAAAACTGGATTCATCCGGAATTCCATACAGCCACAATTGGTGGGCCGTATGCTTTTTGGCGAGTGACGAGTGGATGTGTATAATGAACATAGGGCATCATCAAGTAATATCCTTTCGCGGTCTCAAAACCCTGCAACAAGTCAATTGGCTTGTTTTTTCAGGGTGTCCGCATGAAATTGGATGAAATGGTGCCCTCAGGCCTTCAACATTCGCAGATATTTGTTGTTCTGCAGATGTGCTGTTTGTGTCAGGAATCCCAAGTTGCGAAGGTTCTACATAAAACGGCAACACAGATCCATGAGTCCTCGCCGTCACTGAACATTGTGAACATGTTTAACATGTTTGCATGTGGCGGTTTGTCGTAGTCGATCAGGCTAGCGGCCATGAAAACAGTCCTCATGGCTTCTGAACATAAGGGGCAACGCTCAATCTCCCATGGTTGCCATGGTTCATCCTCATTTTCCCCATGAGAAGTGTCCACAAAATATGTAAAACTATTAATAGAATACATTTTCAGACAGCCTGGAAAAAACAAACTCTACGTCGCGTGCCCTACGAGCAACGCGTTCGTGTAGTGCAGGCCAGGTGTGCGACAGCTGGGATCTCCGAGCTGAATTCGCTGTTCTGAATTGCTGGTAATGGAACAACTCGACGATTTACCTATGATTTAACTGGTGATTTTCCGTAGGAAAATACATGAAATTACCAAAGGGTACTTCTTCGATAGGTTTCGCACAATCATCACATTGTTTCTTTGCAGAGGTTTTAGTGATCACACTCGGAATCACAGTCACACATGTATATAGTGATCGAAGGAAGTTTAGAAGCTAAACCTTCCGACAATATGGACAGATGGAAAAGCACAGCCAGGAAGAAAGTCAGAAGAGAGAAGATCAGAGGTGAGAAAGTCAGAAGAGAGAAGATGCAGGTGCGCGAAAAGGTAGGAAAGTCGCGAAACACTGTGTTTTTCCAATGATTTGTGGCTCCGGAGGGTCGAAAAGTAGGCTCGCTAAAGCGGCGGGTGCGGAGACATGTTGGCACATGAGAGATGAAAAATTGCATGCCGTTGTGGCGAGAAGTACATTTCGAAGTAAAAAGTGTGAAAAACTGTCAGCGTCGGACCACTTGTGGAAGCTGCGATGTGGAAAAAGTGCACGGCGTTGTGGCGCGAAGCAGATTTGGAAGTAAAAAGCGTTAAAAACTGTCAGCATCGGAGCGCTTTTGGAAGTTGAGATGTGGAAAAAGTGCACGGCGCTGTGGCGCGAAGCACATTTGGAAGTGAAAAGTGTTAAAAACTGTCACGTTCGGACAACTTTTGGAAGTTGAGCTGTCGAAAAAGTGCACGGCGTTGTGGCGCGAAGCACGTTTGGAAGTAAAAAGTGTGAAAAACTGTCACGGCCGAAGCACTTTTGGAAGTTGAGATGTGGGAAAAGTGCACGGCGCTGTGGCGCGAAGCACATTTGGAAGTAACAAGTGTTAAAAACTGTCAGGTTCGGAACGCTTTTGGAAGTTGAGATGTCGAAAAAGTGCACGGCGTTGTGGCGCGAAGCACATTTGGAAGTGAAAATGTGAAAAACACCACATGCTGGGACCACTTTTGGACGATTCGATGGCCATCCGATGTCGAAAAAGTGCACGCCGTTGTGGCGCCAAGCACATTTGGAAGTCAAAAGTGTCAAAAACTGAGNATTCGATGGCCATCCGATGTCGAAAAAGTGCACGCCGTTGTGGCGCCAAGCACATTTGGAAGTCAAAAGTGTCAAAAACTGAGGGTTTTAAGCAAATTTAGAGATGTCAGTTAACTATCTGAACTAACAACTTAACAACTTAACAATTGAACAACTTAACAACTTAACCACTTAACAACTTAACAACTTAACAACTTAACCACTTAACAACTTAACAACTTAGTTAGTTAGTTTGTCAGTTACTTAGTCAGTTAGTCAGTCAGTTCATCAGTTACTCAGTTAGTCAGTTAGTCAGTTAGTTAGTTTGTTAGTCAGCTAGTTAGTTAGTTAGCTAGTTAGTTACTCAGTTAGTCAGTTCGTCAGTTAGTTAGTTAGTTANAGTTAGTTAGTTTGTTAGTCAGCTAGTTAGTTAGTTAGCTAGTTAGTTACTCAGTTAGTCAGTTCGTCAGTTAGTTAGTTAGTTAGTTAGCTAGTTAGTTAGTTCGTCAGTTAGTCAGTTAGTCAGTTAGTCGGTTAGTGAGTTAGTCAGTTAGTCAGTTAGTCAGTTAGTCAGTTAGTGAGTTAGTTAGTTAGTTAGTTAGTTAGTTAGTTAGTTAGTTAGTTAGTTAGTTAGTTAGTGAATTAGTCAGTTAGTCAGTTAGTCAGTTCGTCAGTTAGTTAGTTAGTTAGTTAGTTAGTTAGTTAGTTAGTTAGTTAGTTAGTTAGTTAGTTAGTTCGTCAGTTAGTCAGTTAGTCAGTTAGTCAGTTCGTCAGTTAGTCAGTTAGTCAGTTTGTCGGTTAGTGAGTTAGTCAGTTAGTCAGTTAGTCAGTTCGTCAGTTAGTCAGTTAGTTAGGCAGGCAGATAGATAGACAGATAGATAGGCCGACGCTCCAACCACCTTTCGATCCATGAGTGGGTTCGCTCTGCCGTTCTTGCATCCCATCAACTCACCTCTCCTATAGTTTGCTATTCCTGAAACTTCCGCCACCGCCTTGTGCGGTACTACTGGTAATCAATGAACAACAAACATGGCAATTGCATTGATAACAATTATAGCAATCAGATGAATTGCACAACAATCATAACAGAAGCAATCACAATAAGAATAGTAGCAGTAGGAGCAAGAACACGAAGATTATTGATCATGATCACGATCACGATCACCACCACCACCAGCACCACCAGCACCACCATCAGCACCATCAGCACCACCATCAGCACTATCATCAGCACCACCATGAGCACCATGAGCACCATGAGCACCATGAGCACCATGAGCACCATGAGCACCATGAGCACCATGAGCACCATGAGCACCATAAGCACATGAGCACCATGAGCACCATCAGCATCACTATCATCATCATCATCATCATCATCATCATCATCATCAGCATCATCATCATCATCATCATCACCATCATCATCACCATAATAATGATAATAGTGATAATTAACAATGACAATAGTACAGTAATAATTAACCATCATAGTAATGATAGATGATTAAGGATAACAACAATAGTATACAATAGTGATAATAGAGAAAATAAGCATGGCAATGACAATACTAATATTAACAACAATACCAGTAGTACCGCACAAGGCGGTGGCGGAAGTTTCAAAGATAGGAAACATCTAGGAGAGTTGAGTTGTTGTGAATGATGGACGGCAGAGCGAACCCACTGATGGACCGACAAGTGGTTGGAGGTAGCGCAGTGTAGTTGTAATGTAGTGTAGTTGTGGTTGTAGTTGTAGATGTAGTTGTGGTTGTAGTTCTAGTTGTAATGTAGTTGTAGTTGCGGTTGTAGTTGTAGTGTAGTGGTAGTTGTAGTTGCTATTGTGGTTGTAGTTGTAGTTGTTGTAGTTGTAGTAGTTGTTGTAGTTGCCATGTAGTTGTAGTTGTAGTTGTTGTAGTTGTTGTGGTTGTTGTAGTTGTAGTTGTTGTAGTTGTAGTTGTTGTGGTTGTAGTGATTGTTGTGGTTGTAGTTGTAGTGGTAGTTGTGGTTGTAGTGGTCCGAGAATGGTGTGTTTTGACGCTTTTCACTTGAAAATGTGCTTCGCGCCACAACGGCGTGCACTTTTTGCACATCTCACCTTCCAAAAGTGCTCCGAACATGGTGTGTTTTGACACTTTTCACTTCCAAATGTGCTTCGCGCCACAACGGCGTGCACTTTTTCCACATCTCACCTTCCAAAAGTGCTCCGAACATGGTGTGTTTTGACACTTTTTACTTCCAAATGTGCTTCGCGCCACAACGGCGCGCACTTTTTCAACATTGCAACTTCCAAAAGTGCTCCGAGCATGAGGTGTTTTTAGCATTTTGACTTCAAAACGTGCTTCGCGCCACAGCAGCGTGCACTTTTTCATCTCTCATCTCCCCAGATGCCTCCGCACCCGCCGCTTTAGCAAGCCTACTTTTCGACCCTCCGGAGCCACAAAACATTGGATCAACACAGTGTTTCGCGACTTTCCTACCTTTTCCCACACCTGCATCTTCTCTCTTCTGACTGTCTCCTTTCTGATCTTCTCTCTTCTGACTTTCTCCCTGTCTTGGCTTCTCTCTTCCCTGGCTCTTCCCATCTTGGCTTTTTCCATCTGTCCATATTGTCGGAAGTTTTACTTCTAAACTTCCTTCGGCTAATGATAACAATGACAATCATCGAATTTCGCAGCAAGATTGCACATGAGATCAGATCCTTGCCCCCATGGTGCACATCAACATAGCTGGTTGGGCTGGTTGTTGTAGATGTTTGTACCACCAAATATGCATCCCCATATCCCAATTATGATTTTCAAATCCATTGAATGCCCCAGATTCACAACTAGCTATGAAATCATGGAGAATCATTAATGGGGTTCTCACTACTTAATCCTACATTGTCCCTATACCAATTATCACAATCATCAAATAGGCATCCCCATCTCCCATTAATTACCCAGAAAACTGTTTCACCAGCTATGAGTTTCCACTTATCCCCATTCATAGCATCCCAGCGTCATGGAGCTTCTACTGGCTGCGCAGTCTAGACATTCCGGGGTGCCTCTGCAGCTGAATCTGGTCGTTTTAAGTCTGAAGGGGTCCATTTTGGAAGGGTGATTTTGATCGAACCCATACCTACATCAACTACTCAATGTGATTGGGGACTCGCTGGACTTGCTTCGTGCTGGTTTTAGAATTGTTTGAAACAAGGGTACTTCCGACGTACATCACATACCAATAGTACCGCACAAGGCGGTGGCGGAAGTTTCAAAAATAGGAAGCCGATAGAAGAGGTTCGTTGCTGTGAATGATGGATGGCAAAGCGAACCCACTGATGGACCGACAAGTTGTTGGAGGCAGCGCAGTGTTGTTGTAATGCATGGTAGTTGTAGTTGTGGTTGTAGTTGTAGTTGTAGTGGTTAGTGTGGTTGTAGTTGTAATGTGGTTGTAGTTGTACTTGTCTTTGTAGTGCAGTGCAGTGTGGTGTAGTTGTAGTGGTTAGTGTGGTTGTAGTTGTCGTTGTTGTAGTTGTATTTGTAGTTGTAGTTGTTGTAGTTGTAGTTGTTGTAGTTGTTGTAATTGTTGTAGTTGTTGTAGTTGCTGTAGTTGTTGTAGTTGTAGTTGTCATGGAATNGTAGTTGTAGTTGTTGTAGTTGTTGTAATTGTTGTAGTTGTTGTAGTTGCTGTAGTTGTTGTAGTTGTAGTTGTCATGGAATTGAAGTTGTAGTTGTTGTAGTTGTAGTTGTAGTTGTAATGGTAGTGGTTGTTCTGGTTGTAGTTGTTGTAGTTGCTGTAGTTGTAGTTNTGTCATGGAATTGAAGTTGTAGTTGTTGTAGTTGTAGTTGTAGTTGTAATGGTAGTGGTTGTTCTGGTTGTAGTTGTTGTAGTTGCTGTAGTTGTAGTTTTCATGTAGTTGAAGTTGTAGTTGTAGTTGTTGTAGTTGTAGTTGTTGTAGTTGTAGTTGTCATGTAGTTGTAGTTGTAGTTGTCATGTAGTTGTAGTTGTAGTTGTTGTTGTAGTTGTAGTTGTTGTAGTTGTATTTGTAGTGGCTGTTGAGGTGTAGTTGTTGTAGTTGTAGTAGTTGCAGTTGCAGTTGTAGTTGTAGTTGTTGTAGTTGTAGTTGTTGTAGTTGTTGTAATTGTTGTAGTTGTTGTAGTTGCTGTAGTTGTTGTAGTTGTAGTTGTCATGGAAT
>BGPT01000389.1:184970-200521 GCA_003297045.1 Symbiodinium sp. clade C Y103
GTGTAATAACGTCATGTGTGTTGCGTAAGATGAGAAGTTGCGGCATGGTTAATCTTCGTTGTTGTTTACAGAAGGGTGGGGGGGGTGGGGTGGGGTGGGGGGGGTGTAATAACGTCATGTGTGTTGCGTAAGATGAGAAGTTGCGGCATGGTTAATCTTCGTTGTTGAACAGTGCAACATTTTGTCAGCTTTTTATATTCATCGAAACCTTGGTCTTCAAAATGTGCTTCACGCATCGCGTTGCCACCGTGAGAAAGTCAACGGGGCACTTTTTCTGCAAAGGCTTTCAACACTGCTCTGTGGACTTCCTTTAAAAAATGATCATGTGCATTTCGCCCATGGTTCTACAGTAGAAAATGACATTTTCCTAATTTTAATTTCATCAGAAACAAATTATCCCTCCGCATTTACAGTGGTTCTGATAAAAACTCTTTTCAATCAATCCAAAAAATTGCTCCAAGTTCATGATTTTCATTCCAACATACCTGAAACATGTTGTCCGAAAGAAGAATGCATTTTATCCACTGATGATNCTCCAAGTTCATGATTTTCATTCCAACATACCTGAAACATGTTGTCCGAAAGAAGAATGCATTTTATCCACTGATGATTCAATGGAACGCAAGAAAACATTGTAAAACACACTAAAAAATGACATTTTATGATAACAATCAACTTGCAAATGAATTGAGTTCCGGGGAACCTGGAGCCTTCGTCCTATATATATATGTATACACGTACATGTACATGTACCTATACCTATACCCATACATATACATATACACATACATATACATACATGTATATATCTATATATGTATGAATATAGATATACGTCCCAAGTATTTGAGATATCTTCATTTATTTCACCGGAAACACTCTTTTTAGTACCATTTTGAACGCACACTAGTAGTAGTTTCCTGCAGTTTCATTGGATTCTTCATCCTAGGACGATCCCCGACGGTCTGGCAAAAAAGCCAAAGAAAAAGGCCATCTCGACCGGAGCCATTGGCGGCAGAGAAAACTGGGAATGCCAACAGCTGAAAGTTTTCAGATTGGGAGGGATGAAGATCCAGAACATGAATGGGATGTTTTGGGCAACTATTGTAATCTATTGCAGTCTATTATAATCTATTGGCATGTCAGCAGGGTACGACCTGATGGCCATTTTGCTTTGTGGACTTGACCTTGTTCTTTGCTGAGAATGTGCGCTTTGGTACCATTTCTTCCAGCACAACAGAGATCAACCACCTCAAGTTGGGAGTAACATCGGCTTTCCAGCCGCGAAGCAAATTCGGTGATGTTACGACATCAAATGTGGTCCTTTCAAAAAAGGGAAACTAAGGGTTTTGAGTCACAGCAACTTTGAATACCACTAATTTTTTTTCCTGTATTCCTTAATTCAGTCATTTTACAATACAGATATGGAGGTTTCCCAACATTTGGGTACCCCAAACGAATGGTTTTCCCATTGATAACCAATAACTTGGATGATAACTTGGCGTACCCTCATGACAAAAGGGACACCTCCATTTAGCCATTCTTAACAGTTGTTAACCACTATTAACCATTATTAGCCATGATTCCATGATTAACCCATATTAGGAATCCCCCCATATTTCCTTCTCCATGGTTTTTCCCTCTGCCTCCAAGGAGAGGTGCCTCTCCCGCCTGGCAGACCATCTCGAAAAGGCCGCGCCATTGGGGTGACCTGGTGAGTAGCAAAAAACGGGATCATCCCCCGAACGAAGCAGCAATTTATAGTGAAGAATGGAGGTTTCAAAAGGATTTGGTGATATTCAACGCGATAATACTGGGATAGAATGGGATAATTAGATATTACTATCCCCCCAACCAACCAGCTGCTCAATTGCCATTCAGGATTCTCAAAGAGCCGGCTCAGAGCGGAAAAAGTCGCCGAACATTTGCTTAGTGGATGATATTTTGTGTTTTTTTTGGTATGTGTGAAAATTGGGTATACCCCAACATGGCCATCTGATGCAAAAAATTACAATCTACCAGCACATTTTTGGGTACCCAATTGTCAGACACAAAAAAATGTTTGTTTGTTGCTGTCTTTGGATTTGGCTGAGAAAAGAGTCGCTGCATGTTTGCAGGCTGAACATTTTTCTTAATAGAGGGAATATTTTTCCACTTCTTACAAGAAAATCGATCTGAGAAACGATCCATATCAATTGGTTGCTTTGAACGTATTGTCTCCACAGACTTTTGTGTTTGAAATAGCAGGGTTGGGTCCCCCAATATCTAGTAGTATTCAAAACTTTATTTTCCCATTTGTTAATGGTAAACTGAGGTATATTAACCACATTTCCGGACAAACCCTGATTGTTAATTTCTGAATCCTATCTTTAGTCCCAAAAACGAAGTATTGGTGATATCCCGCCACTTGTTCTTGATTGAATCCCCAAAGTTTTTCGCTGAGGAGAAATACCACAGCGGCTCCTCTCAGAACACCTCTGTTGGTGATGAATCTGGAACTTCAGTTGACGACGAAAAAGTTGATGCACTGACAACTGACGAAGTGCTGGGTGCAGATGATGCTGAACCTTGAGTTGAAAGTGCTGGCAACAGATGGAATTTGCATAACCCTTGGTTGATGAAAATTGTTAATTTACTGTTTTGAATGGTGACTTGTCACTTAGTGAGCTACCCCACCGGATTCATTTAACTGTTACTACTCCACCGTTGACATTGGTGGCACGACGACTCCAAGGATGTGCTGTCTCCAGAAGTGCAGGAAGTGACAGAGGGGCACCTTGGCCCAAAAGAACTGGGTTTCAACTGGCACCGGCTACGTATGTGAGGGTATGTGTTAGCCATAGACTACCACTAGCATGCACTATCAAAAAGGATTTTGTCAAAGCCATGTTTTGATTCTTTCATATGACGGTTTTTCATTTGTGCCCATCAGACGATGATATTTTTTTACAAAAGGTGCCATGCTTGGATTCTTGCTGAACTAGAAAAATAGCTGGGAGAAGCCTTAAATACGTCTCCTTTTTTTTTTTTTACTTCCTTCCACATCTGAACTAAAACCCGCAAAGATCCTCATGGTTTACTATCACATCCTGTGTCTTCACTTTTTGGGGGGCTCCATGAAGGAAAATCTGTTGATGTGATCCGGGCATGAGATCCCTGGTGATCCGTGGGGAGCATCATCCCACCATTTTCAAAGGGGTCAAAGGACCAGTTCTGACAGAAAGCCCATCCTATACCCACTATGGTGGGATGGCCACCATCCCCCATAGTGAAACATGTAGTTTGACCATGGCACAGAAATAGGGATATATAAGTATATAATGGTTCTTTTTTTCTTGGATTCCCAACAATGGTGGGATTACAATGACCCCACCTATCATCATTGGTTATATGCCCATCACATATTCAAGCCATATACCCATCATTGTTGGTGATTTTTCTCCCCGTGGATCCCCAAAATGGGTACATCGATCCTCATCGAGTCATCCTAACATATAACTACTTTAGGGTTCCACTCATCTGCATATCATTTTACATGTGGTTATGTACTATATCCAAACAAAAACATATTGTTGGTTATATACCCATGATATCTCAATGATATAGCCGCAAGAAAACAGCACATCTCCCACGAATCCCAGTTGATATCCATAACTTGACCATGGCTGGTCCAAGGACCACAGCTGGAGCTTCGCTGAGTCCTGCGACCTTGGAAGCGTCGAGGAAGCTTTCCCGGCCGAGGGGTAGTGGAGCCTTGGCGGGACCCTTGGAGCTGGCTTTTGATATTGGTTGAGTTGGTTTTTCACATATGAAACTGGGATGTATGGTATCTTATGGATTCTTATGGTGGATATACCTGGCATTTATGGGTGGCTTTCTTTCTGGTGTATCATCATCAACAGCAGTGGGATGGGTGAATCGCAGCAAACATGAGGGAGTCCAGGTGTTATCTCAGTAGTTTTGGGCCACCACGGAATTGATCACTAGTATCCAACCATATGGCTCTGAAAATGGTCCCTTCACATGGTTGTTTGATTTTTCAACAGAAAGCGATGATGAACCTGTGGACGGAAGAAGTTTTTCCCCTCAATTTCTCCATTCATCCAACTAGATCCAACCATCAAGGGGAGGATCATGGTCTCATGGCCACATGAGCCAACAATAAACCCATTTTCTCATGTCAGGAAATACGAATGTTGTTTGAACACGGTTTCCCTTCTATGGCTTTTCATTGTCCCCAGTAAATTAGCTAGTATCAGTCCCTAGTTCCCAACCAATCAACCAGGCTACAACTTTCATGGCTCACATGGCGAGTGCGCCAAGGAGTTTCAAAACGCACATCGAGATGTGGATCTCGTTCATCTCGTGGATCTGTGCCCCGGTCGTTTTGTGCAACGAAAAGATGGGCGCATCCGGCCTTCGAAACGTGCGCCGAAAGCGTTGATCGAATGGAATGAAGCTACAATTGGAGATGTAAATGTAAATATATCTGGAATGCAATGGAATGGATTGTAATGTATGTACCTATGTAATATAATGCCATGCGATGCAATGGACTGCAATATGAGATGAGGTGGGGTAAAGTACGGTAATGCAATACAATGTCATGCAATGTATTTTTTTGATATATGGAAAATCATCCTTCAGACATATCCACACCGCACATTTCCGTATCCAAACATATACCGCAGCTTTTCCGCAATAGGGTCCTTCTGGGAAACATGGGTTTAGGCCGGTGACTGCTATATGACTTATTATCATTTACCCAAAATGGTCCGTGGAAAATGGGAGGCCCCTCTGTGAAACAATCAAGCAACTAGTCGAAAATTTGGGACACCAAAGAACAAATACGGATTTACACCATAATCACACCATAATTTAGATTGTTTTTGTCCCATTTCTCCCATTTGTTCCATTCCTGTGGAGCACCTGAGGGTTTTCTCGCCCAGCCCATGTTTCAACATCCCAGGTGGAGCAGACGGGACGGAGGTCGGGGCGACATCGAACCTGGAAGTTGAACAAGTCGGATGAAGCAGAAACCAGGCGCCACGGGCGCCCCCGGAGCCAGGCTGAAGGGATATCCTCCGTTGTCAGCTACATGGGCATGGACAATTCAGGAACTAATTGGAAGTTTGCATGGGACATTTATGTATAAATGGGAGATTTAAAGGGATTCAACATCAAAAGATTGGTTTATCGAAAAACTGGGGGACATACTAGCTCATGATACACCATTTATTTAATGATAATCTCATATCTAAAGTATTGAAATTGAAATTTTATGCTAGTATATTTGTTTATCGGCAATTAGATAATAGCACAAAAAAAGGAATTTAATTATATGGATGATGGATATAGGTTTGTCCACATGCAGGATAACAGGGTACATCATATTTCATGGCAATTTCAATGGGAAACATCATGACAAATCAGCGAATTTTAGGGTTTTGCCCAAATGTCAGACAACCTCAGATGTCGAAAGATGTGTGTAAATATGCTGAGGGCCTACTCGGTTTGAAAGCATGGTTTTTGGATATCATATAACTATCGCGTTTTTTTTGTGTGTAAATTTTCGATGTTTACGTTTTGTCAGACAGACGTCGATGCAATCAGCTGTGGTGTATTGGATCCGGGCCAGTTTTTGAGGTCCTTTGTTTGGGGAAGCGGGCCGATTTTTGAGGTCCTTTTTGTGGGAGGGGGCTCAGCATTCAACTTGGGGGAATGCGATGAACGTTGGTTTCAATTCAGAAATGATTCATGAATTTCATCTGGGTTTGAACAGAGAGTAGCCGCAACTCCAATCTCCAGTGGATTCCCATAGAAATCTTGATCCATTCAAAAGAATCGATCTTCAGAATCTTCCCGGCCCACATTTTTCCATGTATTCTTCCCATTTTGCCAGGGACCAAGTGCCGGTGAGTACTCGGAAGTTCTCCTTCACGGACTTATCCTTGATGGAAGTGTGGAACGCTATCAGGGAGGAGATTTCGATAGATTGGATGCACGAGCTGCTTGGGGTTCCGGTGAGGGGAAAGCTGTGGGTAGTTCGTTTAGTTTGTCCCAGATATTTTCATCGGATAACTCATGACTATGATATTTTCATCAGATGAGTTCAGTTTGGGCACTTTTCAAAATCACACTTGACAAGAAAGTCGTGGTTACTGGGATCCTCCAACTGCGACATTGGGATACTCACCCACTGGGGAATTTTTCACCGGCAAAACTGAAAGATCATGGGGATTTTAGTGATGAAAGCAACCGCGGGGTTGCCAGAAATGGGAATGGATGAAACATGATCAAACTTTGGCACTTAATGACCCTAACATATACAATGTATGTATATATACATATATTATATTATATGATATGTATATATTATATTACAAATATACATATTATATATATAATCAAATATATGTATATATATATATATACTATGCATATATATATATATATACATAATATATATATATAATCAAATATATATATATATACTATGCATATATATACACATAATTAATATATTATATTATATTATATTATATTATATTAAATTATATTATATTATATTATATTACATTATATTATATTATATTATATTATATTATATTATAGTATATTATATTATATTATATTAAATTAAATTATATTATATTATACTATATTACATTATATTATATTATATTATATTATAGTATATTATATTATATTATATTATATTATATTATATTATATCAAATTATGTTTTATTATATATGTTACATATATATATATATATGCAAATGTATTAATGTATGGATATATATATATATACATACCTACCGATATACATACATATCATATACATGTATATACATATATATATATATATACACCACGAGGGGCCCTGCTCACGAGGCAAGAATGATTGAATTTACAAGGTGCCAAAAGTGGGGCCTGGCTTGCCTTCAACTTGCACAGCTAGGCGACCACTTGTAAGAAAGTTCAATATGACATTGGAGGAAAATGGGGCCGCCAAACGGTCCCAAAATGCTGCCCCCCTCTCTATGGCTTGCTTAGAAAAGCTGGTCGGATTCCAACCCCGTTTTTGGCGCCAGTTCCCAGCTTGAATTTGCCTGTGCGACAAGAAGTGGGTAAACACACGTTAATCAAATCATGGGTGGCATTTGCAAGAACGGCAAATCTTGTGTGTTTGCAGTTGCAGCCACCCGCAGGGAAGATGCTCGTGGTGTCGCTAGCGCTGGAGCAGGCAGCAATCAGCTGCGCAACTTCTAGAACGACTCAGCACAAGAGAAGGCTGACCCTCACGCAAGTGACGCGCAGGGCGGCAGTGAATCACGGCTTTAGCGCAACATGGTGCCAACTTGGGAAGTTGTGCCCGGATAGGACGGTGTTAAGCACAAGGCAGGCATGTGACGGTTTGCTAAAAGAGTGACTTTGGCTGGAGCAAGCTACGGCCGCGAAAAGGCGCGACACTGTATATATCTATTTACACGTGTGTATATATGTATATGTATATGTATATATATATATATATATATATATATTTAGAAACGCATGTATGTTGGTCACTTGTCAAGAGTCGACAGCCCCTACGGGTACAACATTTTTTTGATATGAAAAGCTGTCACTAGGCCACGGCATTGCCTGACGCACCTCAGTAGATGTGTTAGGATGGGTGGGGCAGCGCCATGCAAGTTGGAAATTGCGAGATACGGGGAGCCAAGAAAGATGGGGCACTTGGTTGGTTGACTCAGAGCACTTTCATGACAAGACTGTTGCATAGATCCCCTGATCTCAGTCGTTGGTTGATTGACGGAAGATCAGTTCAGTTATCTAGAAACGATTTCTGATATCTCAACCCCTCCCCTCTATTTCGGAACAAAACCATTTGCAGACATCTACTCTCCTGTTGTTCTTGGTCGGATGCTCAGTGCCATGTTGAATTCCAGGTTTTGGGAGGTGGTGCTTACGGCGCCATATCCTGAAGCGTGCAAGACACTGGCCATGCGTCCTCTGGGGAATTGGGTCACCATCTACAACAATTGGCAAAGCCTGGGGAGATGGCGCCCTGGTCATGCCCCGCAGTTCTTCAATGTCGCTTAGATGGCAACAAGTTGGCTGGTTGAAATGACAACTGCAAATGGCTCTGTTGCAAAGTGACCTTTGGATGATCATTTTTGAGTATCTTTGAAATGCCATCCTTTCAAACATCGGCCGCATCAGGCCTATGACACCCAACAGATCTTTGAGCTTCCATGGACGCGGGTTGTGGAACTCATTGAGCTGTTTGACAAGGCAACGGCTGGGATCCTGAGGGTGTTCGGGATGGGACAAAAAAACCTTAGAGTCTTGCCTACTCAGACACTTCCAATCATAGAAATCTGCGGGAAGTCCTATTCCTGATGGAAACAACAATTGGACACATCAGGCCGAGTTCAAACAATCTTGATTTTCCATCCCTCCCTGAGATCATTATCCTAATTGTTAATCCCATCCCCCGTTCACCCCTTAAACACCCCTCATAAAACCATGGTTTTGTTGCTAGGGGATCAGGCGTATATTCGGGACTATATTCGGGAATATGAAAGGGGGATGGTTATATTTAATTATCAAACATGATCCAGATATCATCAATCCTATTGGTTATATCCCCTATCCATCCATGTGGGCTAAGACCCAATTGAGGGGGTTTCTCTCCTCATTTCCGAATTTGTCTCCGGATCTTTTGGAAAATCCCTGAGGCGAATGCCGGAGACAGCCTCGAGGACAATGCGTCTTGGAGAGACAACGCCGCATGGTTGTAATGACGATTCAATAGGCAAACCACATGTCATGTGATCCAAGTTGGAGTATAGGGGATTTGGTGAAGTTGAGCCAAATCATGGATAAGATTGATTTACCAGATGAATATCAGCGATCCAGATTTCAATTCTCTGCAAGTCCCTGCGCCAAGCTGCAAGCTAAGATTTCAAGATGAATCCCGTGAAGTCGTGTACCTTGTTGGGAAGATCCTGTTGGAAACGGCTTCCTAACAATGCGACTACATCACCATGTTTGTTCATCAAAAACTGCATCCAGTGACTTCATTTCTATTGGTAAAGCAACCATTTGTTGTTGGTTACCAACTAATCTCATCCCATGAATGTTTCGCTCAAGGTCGCAGCACAATTGCCAGTGGATGCAACTTGTCTCGCAATGTCAACCCCAGATGAATACACCCCCTTCGTTTGTTCAATTTGGGGTTGTACCATTGAAGCAACACGTTGCAAGTATTTTCAGGGAACTTGGTAGTGAATCAACCAGGGTTTATTGATCATTTATCTAGGGTCTATAAAAGCCTGTCGGCATGGGTTTCTAGTAGATGCAAACGTCTATGGCAAGCCTGGTTGGTAGATATGGCGACAGCACGACGAGGAAGCGACGACGGTGCGACAACAATACGACGACGGGACGACAGCGACATCGTCGGCAATACAGTGATGGTGTTGCGACGGCTGTGGCGACGGTGTGGTGTTGCCCATCACTCAGTCATATTGTGTTGCGAGGCTGCTGGCAGGTTCAGATGGGCAACACCACACACAGCTGGCGCCCCACTGTGACTATATCGTCGGCATGTCGTTGCCTTGCTGTCAGCATGTTGTTGCCTCATCGTCGTGTCATCGTCGCCTTCATGTGTGGTTGCCGCATATGAATATGTTTCCAACAGAGGCCTCTAGGCCTTAGGTAATTGATCATGGGTTGACGTTATACCAAACTCGGGCCGGTTTTGAGTGACCAAAACGGGTAGTTTGTAACTCCCATGATGCGGTGGTGAAAACCCAGTCGGTTGTTACCAAAAGTATAAACGTTGCCGTTTCCAACAGGGCAATCATCTTGCAAAGAACCTGGAGACCATAGCCACATCTCCAAATACTAGGTATATGTTCACCCACTTGAATCCTCATGTTTCGTTGGCTATCCTCATGCTTACTGCTTATCTCCTCATTTTTCTTGGTCGAACCTCCATCTATGTCAGTGAAACAGCCATTTGACTCTTCAATCTCTATTGGATAATAACAGATCTCACTCTGTTCTGTACTTGACAGCTCATCTCAGTTAGCGGCTTATAACCCCAATTATAACTAGTGTAAGTAGAGTCAGTCCAGTTATGATTGGGGTTATAACCCACTGAGATGGGCCACCAAGTATCTGATCTTTTGTAAGACACCGAGGCTTTACTGGCTGTGTGCGTTCTGCTGTCCAAGGCTGGGGCGCTGAATCTGCTGGAAACCAAGCTATGGTTGCTAGATACTTCAAGTCTCAAATCCGGATTTCGGATTTTGTCCAAAAATGGGGGGCGTACCATATTTTATGGCAATTTTGATTGAAAAGCGATGATAAACCATTGGATTTTCGGGGGTAAAACCACTGGATTTTAAGGCTTCGCAGAATGTGCAAGACACTGATACACTGCTGCAAACGCAGCAAAATGCTTGGTTGCATGTTTGGTTCCATTTCTGTTTGGAACGCCCGTTTTTTGTGGAGAAATCATCGAGGATTCTTGATGAATTTCCCGTTTTTTACCAAGGTCTTGAACTCCAGTGCCAAATACTACTGTAAATATCCAATTTTGCTGGCTACTGTACCCTCTGGTGAACTAACATAGCTATTGAAAATGGTGATTTGTAGTGGATTTTCCCATTAAAAAATGGTGATTTTCCATAGTTATGTTAGTTTACCAGAGGGTAACCTTACCATTTTTTCTGACTACCGAATTCTTGCTGGTTGGTGAACCCTCCCAATGTGAACTACCCCATAAGTTCGCCCAACAACAGCAAAAACTAATTAGAAACATGGTTTGCAAACCCATCCAACCGCAGATGTATCCACCACAGCCCCGCAGGTGTCTTTTTCACTATCTCGGGGGGCCCACTTTGAAGTGTTGAATATGGCCAGTGGATTATTTTTTCGTATGTCGGTGCGATCCCTTTTAACAGCGAGCCCCTGTCTCCTGTAGAAGTTGCAGAGGTCATTTCCAAGAAACAAAAGATCCGTTTCCTGCTGGGCATTTTCGATGGAAATGATAGCCGACTCTTCGACAAAGAGAAGTTTATGAAGATGATGAAGGCTCTGTACCATGGCACAGCTTCGATGTTTCGTGGCGCAGCAATCCATAGTTCGGGTTTAGCTCGTGGCGCAGGTGCGGATGTCAGTCCAACAATCATCAATCATTGCCAAGCATCCAACAGTCATCCACCAATCATCGACCAAACATGCCCTGTCCAAGCTTTTGTTGATGGGCCAAACCTTTGGGAGTAGCCAAGTAGGAGGTCATGGAAGGTTGCGAGCAATGCATCACTTTCTCAAAATTTCAATCCAGTGTTTTAAGTGTAAAACAGCTCCAAAAAGGGATTCCCAAAGAGTACTGCAGAGCCAGGGACCCTGTTTTCATGGCGATGTTAAGCGATCTCTCTCTCTCTCTATGTGTATATATATATATATACATATATACATGTGTAAAGTATACATACACACTTCTTTTTGGTTTTCTGAATCTTTGGCAACTTGGATCCCTATCTCCTGGTCTGGGCATGGTGACATTCCAAAACCAGGAGATTCGCCGACCTTTTCCTCAGTCCGGTAATTCGCTCCAGGGGTAATGGGATTGTTTCACCGTATATGAAGAAACATCTATATATTTATATGATATATATATATATATATGTACATTTATGATTATCTAATAGGATACAATAGGATATATATATAGATATGATATGATATGATATGATATGATATATGTACACAATTGATAGATGAACCAGAAATAACAAGCATTCTTTACCCAACTGATCGGGTACCCCTTCGACGATCGCTTCAGGTTCGGGATCCAGGACACCAATGTGGAGCGCATCGAGATTCTTGGTTTGGGATTAGTGGAAGGACATTTTTTTTTGGTGTTTTTGTGTATGTGGATTTCACCAACTGATATTTGGATATACTATGATATAATGTCATATAATATGATATAATATGATACAATATATATATATATATACGTATGATGTATAGTGAGTATCTGGTATTGGGAGATAATTGGGATATTGATGGGGATATATATATATATATATGCAACAGTGTAGTAAAGTGTGGTGAAGCTGATGTCATAAACAGGCCATGGACCCAATGAGTGGAAGGTACCTAAGCAGGAACTCATAAGTATACGATGCACTGAGCACAGCCACCACTTCTTGAACGACACTCACGACACGAAGCTTCCATTGTTGTGGAAGCTTGCGGAAGGTCATCCAAGCATATCTATCCGAACATGTGCGTCGGCTTGAACACATTTGTTTGGCATCTTTCACACCCAATCTTCGAGTTGCATGTCTGAGTTGCAGAGTACAGGCAAGTTGGAGGGACGCTAGCTGTTCATGGAAACCATTGGAAGGGATCAACCATCACTTATTGAATTGAATGGATTTAAATACTGATCTAAATGGTGCATTCGGGTACCTAGGTAAAATACGAATTTCCATGCCATTTTCCTGACATAGACACGTTATGTATGGTAGGTCCCTCCAATATACCTGAAATTTCTCCTGTAGGGGGTACCTCTGAGGACCTTGGCATCCCATCTCTTCCGACGTATTCTCAATATCTACGAAGATCAAAAAGGACCTGTTGAATCAGCTGCTGCATGGAAGGAATTTGGTTTCCCTAACAACAACCCAACATTCTGACCCAGGTTTCATGGACCGCGGAGGTCATTTTGGGGTGTTGACCATCCATGGCCGCCGGCAGGAGAGGTGCTGGGGGACACCACATCTCTGCCATCTGCCTTGATCGAAGAATGGCTCCTTGGCCACAGCGACGACCCGTTGAACCTGCCCTTCGTCCTCTTCGCTGAACGCTTTTCGGTCCCTGGTCAGGACAGGCCCACGGTTCATCAAAATCATCCCCCTGGGGATCAATGAGAATTTCCCTTAGATTGCGCCTCAGTCTTGTTCAATCAGATCCAGCACTGAGTACACTCCTAACCTAGGGTTTCTTTCCGGGGTGTTTGGTCAGAGTGGATTTTGATTGGATCCATGAAGCGAACCCTGTCCTCAACCAACCAGTAGAACCAATCCATGAACTGGGTTTTGCAGGTGAATCGACCGCTTGTGCAAGACTTGAACTCATCCAAGTAGTAGCATGTCCCGTCAGGGCTCAGCATTGCAGTATGTATTTAATCGTATGACAGTGATATGATCTCCAGTGTGTATGTATATGTATACGTACATGTAGATGTATAGATGTATACGTATTTGTAATTGTATGTGTATTTGTATATGTAGTCGTAGTCACACCATCGCAATTTCATTTTATCCAACACTGGAAATACGTCACTGACAAGAACAACCATTTTTGTACTAGCAAGAAATAACAAACCAATTAAGAATGATACTGATCATTTTAATACCGATAACGAGAATGATAGCGAGAGTGAGAATGATAATCATAGTGATAGTGACAATGACACTGATCATGGAAATGGCAATAGCAACAAAGCAGCAACAACAAAAAAACAACAAAAACAACGAGGATGACATATATAACATGGTCCTTCTTCGGCAGGAAGAAGACCCCGAAATTTTTGAGGAGGACAGCTATATGCGGGTCGAGCGGGACATGGAAATCGACCATTTGATGGGGTTGACATCACGGTTGAAACGATGGGTCTTGCGGCAGTAAATACCAGGGCAACACCTTGAACATTTCGCTTCCACCAATCTTGGGAGAGGGAGCGGACGGAGAGTCTTCCCGGAGAGTGTGTTTCACCTCAGGAACAACAGAGAGACCATCTTTTCTGTTTAAATCTGTTTCCATCAGAGCAAACATCATTTGGTGGGTCAATACCAAACAACATTAAAATTCGTAGTTGAAATCCCAACGTCAAATAGGCTATTCGGCTCCATTTTTTGGGACGTGAACATTAAGGCTACCAAATCTTCACCACGTCATTAACTGCTGATAGCATCAACTGCATCGCGCCGGGAGAGCCTTCCATTCCACTGCTTATTCCTACGTATTTGTAGTCAAACTCCTCTAAAAATTGGCGATCAAAAATTGAATTTCCCACTTTGGTCAAGTTTTATCCCAATTTTGGTTCGGCAAATCGGCCATTCTGCCATTTTTCGAGGCCCCCAACTGACTAGTCGTCGCTGCAGGAAGCGCAGAAGTTTCGCCTTTCGCACCAAAGTCCTGTGCAGCTGCCACTGGAGACGGCTCTGTCGGTGGATTCGCGAGGCTTCTTGACGCGTCACGAAGTGATCGTGGCTTGGAGCGAAGTTTCGCCGACGAAGATTCGGAATCTTCAGCAGTACTGGATTGGCCTGGCAATCATCTCACCAGCTATGCATTTGTCTCAGGGCCCCCAGCTATGCCTTTTTTTGAGATGGATAAATGGATGATAAATGGATGATCGACCATTGGAGTGTTGCTTCTCACCGAGGCCATCAACAGAATCTTCAACAGATGCCTTTCCATTGGCTCTTTCGATATCTCCCATACAGATGCTGAGAAAGCTCTGGATGGCATCCACATGGATTTGGTTGATCTATGGATGGCGCCCCAGCTGCGCGGAAAGATGATGCCAGCACTCTGCTGGGGCTGAAAGAGCATGCAAGAACCACACTCACAGTAAGCACCACGTTGCACAGGCTTGAACTTTTCCACTACGATGAAATTCTTCAATTAGTAACTATTGCATTTTTAAGCGGCACTTTGAGGACATTTCAAGGAAGTCTTCAAGAGCACAAGCATTCTTCTCTCGAGAGTCAATTTGGACTCCAGGGAAGTCCTGTTTAGGGTGTTGCTAACCTCTAAACATGGCGTATCCCCAAGCTCACATGGTTCAAGGTCTTGGTTTTATGCCGTTACATCTCATTTTTGCGTTCCTTTCATATGGTTGGCTTCATGCGCCCATTCCTGTTGGCTAGACTAAGCCATAGCTATATGTCATAGGTTTGGTACATTTTTAATGCTTAAACTCTTCATTTTGGCTGGTTTATTACCGCATGATCCAAACAATTGGTGGTTCTATCCCCTTTTTAATGTGGTCATCGCCATTTTATCCTCATTTTCGGGCCATTTCATTCCTTTTTTTTGTGGGTTCGGAGCCTCTTGATTCTAAGGAGCGGCTTTGCCCAGCCTTGGACATTCTAGAGGAGACTCGGAGACGGGAAACCTGGAAAGGTGGGGAAAACATCATCGCACTTCAGCATGTTCTTGGGGACCCCTAGGTATCTACATACCAGTAGTACCGCACAAGGCGGTGGCGGAAGTTTCAAAAATGGCAAACCTATAGGAGAGGTTCGTTGCTGTGACTGATGGATGGCAGAGCGNATCTATCTGTCTATCTATCTGCCTAACTAACTGACTAACTGACGAACTAACTGACTGATTGACTAACTAACTAACTAACTAACTAACTAACTAACTAACAAACTGACTAACTGACTAAGTGACTAACTGACTAACTGACTAACTGACTAACGGACTAACTGACTAACGGATTAACCGAC
>BGPT01000389.1:200952-219642 GCA_003297045.1 Symbiodinium sp. clade C Y103
ACAAAACATTGGAAAAACACAGTGTTTCGCGACTTTCCTACCTTTTCGCGCACCTGCATCTCTTCTCTTCTGACTTTCTCATCTCTTATCTTCTCTCTTGTGACTTTCTTCATCTTCTGACTTTCTTCATGGCTGAGCTCTTCACATCTTGGCTCTTCTCACCTCTGCTTTTCAACTGTGCTTTTCAACTGTCCATATTGTCGGAAGTTTCACTTCTAAACTTCCTTCGATTATTTTATAATCTGGGTAAAACAATAATAAACCACCTATATTTGATGGTTTATACCACCTATTTATGGTGATTTTGGGGATGGTTTGTTATTGTTTTACCAACATTATTATATTGAGAGGACGTCACTCCAATATTGCTTGATTGCCATTGCGATGAAAAAGTGGAAATCCAGCATTTTTCATCTAAAACTGATTATCCCAAGATGGGGTTTTCCCACATGTCATCCCAAGACTCTCCTCATATCAGGAGTCGCGGACGAAGGTCACCCTCTCAGGGCTCCTGAAGCAGTTATGTCCTAAGGCCGGGGATGTTGTGAGTCCAAATTTGTTGAAACCCCGGCGGACAGAGGATTTTAGGTACTGGATATGGCCCACCATGTGGGTTCAATCTTAAATTTGCTGGGTGGAAGGTTAAGATTGGAGACACTCGGAGACACTTTCACCTGTGAAGATGAAAATATTGTCGAAAAAAACATATGCTGGTTAGTTGATGATTAGTGATGGTGGTCGACGGAAGTGGTTTAATGGCCCTCTTGACAACCACCGGGAAAAAATGGGATTCCAAAGAAGGTGGCTTTTGATGAGGTCCAAAAATCAAGATCCACCCCATGACCTTCCAAATGATCCCACCCCCTAATATCTAACACCCCCAAGAAACCAGGGCGGATGTAGGGGATTTTCCTTTCTGTGGGACCATAGAATGGGGGTGCAACCAGCATTGGGGGGATGGGACTCTTTGTGATGTGAATAGTTAGATTGGTACTATTATGAAACATCGCCAAATGGCCAGAAGTCTGGTTTGGAAAAGTAATTCTGCTTAGATTAAGGCCAATTGGGAATGATTATCAACCATATCATCACTAGTACTATTGTGATCTATTACATATATATATATATATGAATTATATATATATATATGAATCATCAAATCTAGGATAAGAAATCATCAATCATTCGTACTCTTATTAATCATCGAATCATATTATCATCAGAACAATGATTATTCATCATATCATCATGCGTACGAGATGATTAATCATCCCTAGATGGCCTCAAATCATCTTAAGTCTCGTTTAAGGAAAATCTCATACAAGATCTTATTATGATTAATAACCCATTTGTACTATGATTAATAATCCCATAAAATCCTATTAATAAATCCCATTATCATTTACTAACATGTCATAAAGATGAAAAAGATCTCATACTATGAGTAATCTCTTTCCCAGACATCTGCTTCCCAAAGATGTTTTTCGTTCCTTCTGTCAACGAGGCGACTGGACGACACCTGCGGATGTTCCACAGCTGGATCAAAGAGTTCGAGCAGTTGGAAGGCCTGAAATTGGAGGCCAAGCTGACACGTCGAGTCACGTCGAGTCGGCTTCCATGGGTTTCATGTGAAAAATAAACGGTGGATGGCTGTAAAATCCGAATCTCCAGTTGATGGGTTGAATAACATCCCATTTTTTATGGGGTTTCAACCATCCTTTTGGTGGTGCAGGATTTCTTAACCATCCACAGTAGGTTTGGGTGATTTATTAGATGCAATTAGTATGATTTACCCAAGGTGAAATTTCATGGGGGAGACCCCCTCTGTCAACTGGGAAAAAGATCTCTATGCCCTGGTAGCTATGGTATAGATGACCCATAGTGCCATGATTTACCTGTCAAACATGGTTACTTTCCATACTGTAGCTATTTTTAAGTTACCGGAGGACAGAGCAAATGACACCTACCCGTTGGTTGATGACATGCCACGTTTGGCTTCTTCCATCCTGAGAGATAAGTTACCAGGAATCATCCACAAATGGGCTGCAGCACGATTTTTGGCTGGTAAAAGGGTGGTGGCTGAGGCAGTTCACCCAGTGAAATGGGCTCGTTCGGACGTCACATATTTCTGGGTTTTATCCAGTTTTTGACTTGTGAAACAAACCTTTTTCTGCCCATGAAACAATTGTGATCCAAGTTTGGGCTCTTGGCTGCAGCGTCCTGTGAGAGGTGCAGGAGACTCATCAAGTGTTACGCCGTTTCAAGACTTCCTTCTCTCAGCAGCCAGCAACGCCGGAGGTGGGAGAAACGGTTGACTTTCAGCTGGGATAGGCTTTGGACTTTGGACCTCAAAAATCCTGCCTGGCTGGAAAGTGACCCATGCATACAGAAGAAGTTTTTCCAGACAATCTTCCCACTGAAAATACGGATTGCCGGGCCAGCCAAGGTTGATTGCGGGAGGCCCCCATGTTGCAGTATGTGGTGGAATTCCCAGTAAAGTGCTGAGTGAAATCATGTTAGATCTCCATTTTAGTTGGTTAAATCATGTAAAATCCTAATGTTTCCTGGACCAACCCTCACTTTGGCTGGTTGAATCCTAACTTTTGACAACTTAGCAGAGGGAAGCCATCATTATTTCCAGCATCTGTTTTGCGACCAGGACAATGTCAAGGAAATCATTCTGGAAGTCTTGGAGCATCACCTGCTTCAACAGGAGCCATTCTTTTCATTGCTATGGATGCTATTGGGTGCTCATCCCCTAAAGATAGTCTTAGAGATATGGTTTTCTGTCCCCACTTTGTTGGTTTGAAGATAGGTCACCCCAAATCCCATTCCTTCGAAAGGAATTTTCTTCACTATTTGATGGCTGTAGATTGGGGTATCCCCCAGTTTTTGGACATGCCACCTACTGGAGGTCAACCCCAAGGGACAATTCTGAACCAAGCCAGATTCAATGGTACGTGCTGGTCATAAACCATCCAATTTTGGCCATTTCATGTTTGCAGTGGGGTCGATTCTCATCGGCTCAGATTGCTGTGACCTTGAAACAGCATCACTCACAACTTCATGGCGGATGGGTCAAATCCCTGGATCATAAGTGCAGCCATCCATGAGGGTCCAACAAGTTTTGACCCATATGCACATCTTGCATGGTTTGATAGCTTTTCCCCCTTTGGATCCTTGGTTCAATAACAGCATGCTTCTTCTGCTTGGTTGTATCTTCATTAATGGTGGTGGCTGGTAGCTAAGTCATATTTGTGGTTTTCTTCCTCAGTCCATCCCGTGTTTCGAAGCCCAATTCTTGTTTGTACGCATCCCCGCTACTTGATGGTTAGATTCAATAACAGCAATCTGCGTCGGTTGACCGCATTTTTTTGGTGCGTAAACACACACACACACACACCCACTCATTTTTGAATTGTGTGCTTCCAATGGGAAGGTTCACTGTTCTGAACGCCTGTCCCACATTGTCCCACTAAGTCTGATACTCGGGTTGGACCTACCAACTAGCACCAAAACGTGTGGACATAGCGTCAGTATTTACTCACACATTTTTGATGCCTAAATCCACACTTTTGTTTGCTAAATGGCTAAATCCATCTTTTGGGTTGCATCCGATGCATCCTCTTTTGCTGCTTCCAGTCATCCCGCAGGAGGAGAAAATCCGGCAGATGGAGCGGCTGTTCTCCCCTCGACTGCTTGGAGCCACTGTGCCCAGTGGGCGTTTACTGAAGTGTCATGTGTCCAAAGAAAAGTGGCAGACATGGAATCGAACTTTGGATCTTCTGGATGTAGAAGACCAGGAGCCACAGGAATTTCAGTTTTGGGCAGATTGCCCCAGCCCATTTCTGGTATTTCTGGTCCCCTCAATACTGATCCCCAAGCCCGGATGGTTTGATACTCGGATCAACTCTCGGAGCTCATCCCTTTTTTGACGGTAGCTGCAAGCTCCCTGGGATTTGTTACCATGATCTAACAGGGTTGCCCGTATTTGGTGGTTAGGAGGGAGCTAAGGAACTAGGGGTATCCCTATTAAGGGAGTCAAGGAGCTACCAAGAGTTTCTCAACCACCTGATAGATTGCAATCATGGTGATTGTAGCATGTTCCAACCTGATTGTCTTGAAAACCTCCAATTAAAAAAACGACATCTTTCGAATTGTTTTTTCATTCTATTTTTTTGGTGAAGTTTTCCCAGCTTAGCTCAGATATGCTTAGATTACCAGCTACTCCACTTGTGACGTCAGGAGAAGTTTCAGAGTTCTACCCTTCTTCCACCGGAGCTGCACGAGCTGCTTCTTCGCTGCTTGGCGTTAGGGCCACCTTTTCATAGGCATCCGTTGATTCATGATGTAACTACGCTTCGGGCTTTATGAAAGATCTTTTGCGCTATGGGTGAAACTAAACCAAGAAACAGAACTGGTGGGTCCTCTGGAGTTGGGACAACAATGACATCCTGTAGATTTTCACTTTAGACTCTTTAGACCATCCATTCGAAACTATTGAAAACGATCTCCAGAGTGACATGAAACCAGTTTCCCGGCCGCTCTACTCACAGGTGACCGTTTTTGTCGATCCGCCTACTGTAATTGATCAACCATTCCAGAAATTGATTGAAGGGAACATGCCAATCCGAGATTTAGGACATTGATAAATCATGGTTACCTGTAGATTTTCCATTCAACCAATCCATGGAAGCAGTTTTTGACCATTCTGAAAAGTGGTTGATATCTACATGCTCCATCCTTATCCCCATAAATCCCCAGCTAAATCGACATGTTTTTTCCTTGAAAACCATTCATGGCTTGATATTTTCGTGTTTTTTTTATCCCAGCCACAGCAGCCAGGTGCAGTGGTCAAAGACTCGTATAGCCTCAACAGGACATTCAGCTGCAGAAAATTTCGGCTGTTTTGCACCAATAAAAGGATGGGGTCAACAGCCGAAACGGTGGATTTATTGTAGATATCTCTGCAAGCAGGTGGATTTGTTTGGTGGATTTATGGTGGATATGTGTATACCAAGAAACATCACCGTGGGGATCCTCTTTGTCGGTTGATGGGTTATACTTATGACTTATGTCCTTCAGATGTTTGGATGATTTGATATCCAAATTGAGATCAAAGGGCATCTAAGGTTTATCATGGTTTATCAGACTTTCCAGCCTTTTATTGGGGTGTCCAACAATCGGGGAGTCCCAACATCAGCAAGACTTGGTCAATCCTGGCTTTGGCGTATATGTATATATATATATGTATATATATATATATGTATATATATATATGTATATATATATGTATATATATATGTATATATATACATATATATGTATATATATATATGTATATATATATATGTATATATATATATATGTATATATATATACATATATATATATGTATATATAATATATATATATATATAATATATATATATATACATATATCAAGAACGTTTGGATATCCCTGTATAAGTTCCATGAAGTTACAGATGGCTTCTTTCAGAGCTCAGAAATATGGAACTTCCCATGGAACCTCACCCGATGCCTCGGTGGCAGGGCCCGGTTCCTGAAATTCTTCTGTGACGTCTTCAACTATCGGCCTTTGAAGTGAGAAATCGCCTGAATATCCTGAAGATTCGTTGAAGCACGAGCCATTCCTTCGCAACTTCGAGCAGGCTGGTAGTTTACACCAAGAGATGATTTTCTTGCCAACCAGCGTGAGATATGATGCCTGTTCGATGCTTGTGGTGAAAACACCGGCCATGTCGAATTGCCTTTTGCATTCAGCGCTTGGCAGAATGCATTCTGCGCTTGGCAGAATGCAGTAGCTAAAATCATTCTTCTTGGGCCACTTGGCCATCCCATTTTTAGCATGTTTTAGCAGAGCTCCCCAAAACCTTGGTCTTGTTGATTGGGTTGTACAACCTGACTTCATTATCACTGGTTCAGGTGAAGGGAATATTTGAAGACAGTTCTGGTATTTACATATGTTTGAATTTACCATCCCCTAAATTTTCCCTTCACTTCGAGGACATGTTGCAGGGATTCGGGGCACTGCGATTGTGCGAAATTGTGAGGGATGCACTTGCGCATCCTTGTCGAAGGCCCTGACTCACGTGTGTCTGCGCATCATGCACCGCAGCAAGTGAGTTTAAAAAACAGGGCAACGCATGGGATCAAACTCTTGAGGTTCCTTTTTTTCAAGACATTTTTTCATTCCTTGGTCGAAACATTTTTTCAATACCATCTTCCAGTTCTAGATCATTCCAATTCCAAAACAGATCCCGTTGAAATAATTCTGGACTCTTCTGGTCCCGCAGCAGGCTCTTCTGTGCCCGCTGGTCGAACCGTCCCCTTAAGGTGGGGCGTGCTGCGGTGGGCTCCAGGTTGGTAAAGCTGGGTCCATGCCGCGGCAGGTCTTTTGATCTTTTGCCAAAGCGTTGCGGTCAAAAATCTCCAGCGACTGGTTTTTTTGATCCAGCAGCTTAGCAGCTTCAGAGATGGTGCATTTTGAGAAAAGTGGTGCTGGGAAGAGTTTGAACTGAAGACTGTGGCAGAGCTTTTTGAACGCCGCTGATCTTGGTGTTGGCTGGTTAGTTGATCCACTACTGCCACTTGGCATTGGCATTGTGCGATAAAAAAAGGGAATGGCTGAAAAACCGCTGTGCCCAGCATGATGCCAAAAAATGGTCGATGGATGTCGATGGCGCGCGTTTCTTTGGTGAGAAAATCACCAAGCATCCACCCGGCCAAAAGCGTATTTTGCCCAAGAGAAGTGGTTCACGCCCCACCAACTTGTGACGCTCTGCGGCTATGCGACGCAATGCTGCACTGGCAGCGAAAACAGCTGGAAGGGGCGAGGTCGGTAGTTTCAGCCTTGACGACATGGATGTACGGTGTCAGGGTGAAGAGACAATAGATGATAGCAGATCAATCCAAGTTGAGTGCCAGGGGTGCAGCAAAATTGGTGATCTGCAATGACCAGCAATCAGAGCTATAGCCCTAAACCTTTAAACCTATGTCAATGGAGCTATAGTTTTATACCCAACAAAAGTATAAATCCTCAACCAACAGCAGAGTAAGAAACAGCAAAGTAGGGATATAATCAGCAAGAAATCAGGGTATGTACAACCAACATGCCCAGGTCGGGATGACGAACCTTTTTTTTTTGGTGATCCCAGGTGGTCTATGTCAATGCTGCTGCGCACAAGGTGGTAGGGGGAGACATGATTTTTAATCTCAGAGCCATGTGGGACATGCATGGTATGACATGAATTTTGGACTATCTCAACTGTCATCTTCCCAGATTTTCGTGAGGCCACTCTGACTTTGAAGGCCTCCAATGGTTACCATCCCCAACATCCCATTGAAAGGATGGGTGAAAAATGCCAGGATTACATTGTGGGAGAGCTTGGAATTCACCAATTCCCAGTCACTGGGCGACGAAATTCGGAGAATCCCTACTGAATTGGGAGCCAAGAGTAGCCCCATGTGGCCTTAAAACCAAAGCTCTTGGTCCTTGCATGGTGAAATTAGAACCTGTCCTAGATTTCAAAATTGTCAAAGATGCTGGTCTCAAAATTCATGGTCATTTTCATAGGGAAGCGAGGATAAACCATAGGATTTCTTTTGGGTGCCACTTTTTTGAACGCACCTCTTTCTCAAATGGCACTCCATTTCCCTTGCCGGAAGCCAGAAGAGGATCTCAGTAGTATTTGGGTAGGACTGGGTTGTATCAGGATCCACTGAAAAGTGGATGTGTTGAGGATGATTGAAGGCAGTTCCAGCATGCTTTTGGCGATGAAAGATGACGGTTCCCTGTAATATTTCCCGGAAGCCAATCCAACGATTTAGTGATTCACCTAGCACTTTGAATTACTGAGATTCCCATTGCAGCTGATCCCAACCTAGCGACGGAACATCTCCCATTTGTACCCACTCAAAGAATGGTTTCCGATTGCAAATGGTGGGTTTTCAGCCAGCTGTCTCTGATTAACACGGGGTAAGTTCAGTTCATCCAAAGATGTGGATGTGCATCCCGATTGGCGTGTGGCTAATCACTACTGTATGATTATAACCGATTTATATATGGGATAAACTCCAGATATGTGAGTTATAATTGACAATCCAGCTGGACCGTCTGGACCAGCTTGGATTCACATCACATCCAAGTAGTAAGAACCAATTCCAATCCCATTTAGAGGTTTTCTAAAATGGGGGTACCCCTAAATCATCCAATCTATCGATGATTTTTCCATTATAAACCATCCATTTTGGGGTACCCCGAAAGCAAACTATCCAACCGGTTCACGCCTTTGAATTCTTCAGTTGAGTCATTCCAGGTGTTGAAGTCAGAACCCAGGAGATACCTCACGCTGAAGTGGTTAGAATTCTCAATAGTTTAAAGATCCCTGCAACTGACTGGGATATACCGTACCACTACATACTGTGTATATCTATATAATTCTAAAAAGATAGATAGATAGATGAATGAATAAATGAACAACTGCATATATGCATATATAACATACATACATATATACACACCCCAACAAGCTCGACACGTAAACTCCTCCAAGGCCTTAGTGCTACAGAAGGGCACCATGAGTGCCATGGACGCTCCCCTAGAGACGTAGGGAGCACTCAGATTCCGGCGAAATTATGGGATTAAATGGTGATTCAGTGGGTTTTATATAATGGGTTTTAATGGGTTTTTACTCGGTTTTTTATGGGTTGGTGGGTTTTGGTGGGTTTGAATGGGTTTGAATGGGTTTTGGTGGGTTTTGGTGGGTTTTAATGGGTTTGAATGGGATGGATACCCTCTGGCAATCAAACATAGCAATGAACAACATCCCCATGCATTTCGATGATTTCCCATTAGACTGCCATGGTTTATTCCCAGAGGGTAGCCATGCTTTTTTTCCCCCTAAAGTTTGGTAAAACATCGAACTAAATGAAACATCTATACCATGGTTATCCATGGTTATGTTCAGTTGCCGGAGGGTACATCACGATACATCACCAAGAAGTCTAGGGACATGTCCAGTTTTTCCCATTCTCCAGCAGTAGAGTCAGTATATACAGGGACGCACGTAACAACACATGGGCAATGGTTGTGGTGGTTCTGGTGGAAATATCCGCTGGTTGTCAAATTTGGCAACGGAAACCACCATTCGGATTTACCTAAATCACCTACTTCAACTGAAAAATATCCAGACAAACAGGGTTGACTACCACAGAGTACATTGTCAGTAACATGGTACCACTTGTAAACCACCCCAAAGTTACCAAACATGGGCGGTATAGATCATCCCAGATTGGAGGTGTATCCTTGGGTTTGCCACATTGACTGCATGGAATTTTCCACACAATGGGCAGAGGCATTGGAGATGATGGCTTCTGAATCTGCCAGTTTTTGTACACTGCCAGGTTTCACAAGCAGAAAGTAAGAAGATCTAGCTGGCGCAAACAGCAGCACATGGAGGATTTCATGACATTCACCAGCATCATTTATACTCTCCGGTAATCAAACATGGCAATGGAAAATACCCCCAATTTAGTTCGACGGTTTTCCCAGGTAGAAATAGAAACCTCCAAATTTACTTCGAGGATATCCCCGCCATGCTTGATGGTACCAGAGGTTAACCCTACATGTTGGTTATACATCCCATTCTATCCCCATCTATCCCCACCTTTTTTCGCGGATGACTGCTGGCGGCCCAGCTTTGCCCTCCGTTTCCAAGCTGGGCAACTTCCGCTTCTGGATGCCATCCGAAGCTGGATTCAAAAGGTGCCATCTGGCGTGTCTGGCAGCTTCATGGCTGGGAAATCCTCGAAGTCACTGGACAATCCTTCATAAATGGAGGTTTCAAGCTGGAAAATCATAGGCAAATCCTTTATAAATGAAGCTTTCGAACAAAAATCCGGGAAAATCATCAAGCTATGATTGGGCCATGTTCCAGCAGGCCATGTGCGATTACCGGAGGGGAACCCCGCCATTTCGTGGCCATTTTTGGGGTTGGGGTCAATAATGATCGACCAGTGGATTTTGGACACATTATCGCGCTGAGCGATAATCCTTACCAAGAAGGGTATTAGTTGGTAGTCTAGTTGGATACAAGCCATTCAACAGAATGACAATCTCGTGAAACACCCAGTCGTGGAGAACTTGATTCCGATCCCACCCCATCAACTTCTGAAGTCATAGCCCAAAACTAGCTACATTGCCATCCCATGAAATCGTATATGCTGGCGATATGGGATTGGAACAGATGTGTAATCTAGGTTTTGCCTCATACATGGGTGCAGAAATTTGGTCTGCGCCATCAGCCGCCACCGTGCGCCATCGATTGGTGAGTTGATTTTTAAAAAGTGAACGAAATGATACAACAAGTCAAAAAGTGGCATTCTTCTCTGAGGCATGGTTGGCATTGAACCTGGTGTTGGTTGGATGAACCATGTCAGATGATGACCATCCCAGCTGGTTGACCATGTTTTTCCGATTGAGCCCTGCAGCTTGGAGGTCTTAGACACGTCCAAAGCGTGACGTGATCGCTGCTTGGATCCCTGGTTCGGGTGGTGCCATGGTCAAGTTGGATATAGCCAGTTGGGGCATGGTCGTCAATCCATTTCTTACTGGTGCTTAGCAGGGAATGGGGGGAATGACCTATAATAACCATCAAGTTTATCATCCCAGCAACCCCCATTCCCTACCAAGCACCAGTCAGATTTTCATAGGGGTTACTTATGGTTACTTGACTGCAAGGAATTCCACTGTGGGACGACCGGAAGCCCAAGGGTTGGGGTTATCAACTGACAGGGCGACTGGAAACTGCTCAAATGCCCATTATTCAAAACACCTTTCCAACATATGGGCATGGGTCAAGATTCAAGACCCAAGAAGCACACATTATAACAAACATCTGAACATACAATTAAGACATACTATTACATATTATGACATGTTACAACATATTATGATCTATTGTAACTTTTTGGACATGTGTGACAAACCTCCTATTGAATGACTTGTGATCCATCGCGACATCAGGGCCTCTCAAACTGACACCGAGGTGGTTGGCAGGTTTTGCCGTGAAAATGAAACGGCAGAGAGTGCTCAGCTCGCGCTTGCTGATGGGATGACCCCATGGATGACTCTGCGCAGAGTTATTCATCAATTGAGTTCTTAGAAATACCATGGTTGATTGGTTATTCTAGGGGATTATACTACATGGCATAGATGGGCATTATGATAAGACATAGACCTTTTGTGATGCTCATCCACAGTGATTCTCAACTGCTTGTGATGGTGCTGGTGGTGGCATTGTGTGAAGCGAAACGCTGTTCAACCAGGCCTAGGCGTTTGATCTCCGGCGCAGAATCTTGTAGCAGGAGGAAAGTCATGCCCTTGGATAACCATACATTTTCTGACTTCTCATGCTCAGAACCTTGCCTGAACAATCCGCAGGCTCAAAGCCGTCCCATATTGAAACCATGAACTTCATGACTGCTGAGAGTGAAATTTTTGAAAATTTGACTTGTGGCCCCCCTGGATCTTCGAAAGAATCTTTTCAATTCGAAGATGTGATCATGATTTCAGAAGGATGGTCAAATCAAACCAATCAAAAAGCAACCGATACCCGCCACAGAACATGAGACCCTGAAATCAAGCCATGGCACCATGGCAGCCTAGGTCGACCTACTCAACCAGTTGGGGTTATGGGAGACATATGTCACTGGGCGGGCCCCACCTTGTGCTGAATTGTTTCAGCCCAGAAACCTCACTTTCCATCCAGATCAAGGAAGGCCATATCCATAGGCATCCATAGGTCCATAGGTCTGAGAGCAAAACCTTGCAGCAGTTGAATCCAGTTGATAGGTGGTAAACATCCCATTCTTTGCTTAAAAAACAATCCCCCTGCTCTGTGATGGTGGCAAATTCGTCATGGAGGACCTTCGCCAAGGTGAGCTGCAGACCAACTCGAGAGGGATTTTTTGGGGGATTTCACATGATTTCACGGTACCAAAATGGAGATATGTCATGGTGTATTATGGAGTATATTTGATGGTGTATATTACCATGGCTATGAAATATACCATTATTCCAGTAATATACACATGGTGTATATTACTGGAATTATCATGGCATATACTGGGATACATCGAACAATTTGCGGCCACATGAGCCCCATGTATAGCCAAACATAGTGGGGAGATGTTGGGCAAAGCGCATGATTTTGTCTCGGAAATCATTGGGATATGTTACATAAATGATATATGACATAATGGTGTATATGATGTGATATATATTATGTATTATTGATGATTCACCATCAATTTTTCAGGTTTTCCCATACATTTTGAAAGACAAAGACAAATAGTAAATGTAGAAAGTATGGTAGGAACGTTTTCCCAAGTGCCGCTGCGATGTTTGAGCATGAGCCAGGTCCATCTAGGTCGGTAGATTTATGCGGTCAAAATTGCTGCATTTATGGATGATTTTCCCAGCGCACTAAAGCTCTACTTAGTTCGGAGATTTCCCAGCTTGCCATGTTTGAGCACCCGACAAAAGCATTCTCAATCAATTTCAGTTTGCTGTGCCACTCTTAATCCATTCTTAACCAATTTACCATACTTTGCAGTGTAGCAGTGCAACAAGCAGACTGAAATGTGCACTTTGCTGGGATGTTTTCTGATGGATCCACGAAACCGCATTCCCAGAAATCAAGGATCTTTCCCACCACATTTGCCATACATGTCAATAAATCATAATAAATCAAACTTCAGGGATGATAAAAACAAGTTATGCTCCGGTGTCCTCAAGCACATGAAGCTGGGAAATCTCCGAAGCAGCCATGGAGGTTGCAAACGCACAATTATCCTGATATGTATGTACAATACACATACCTTTATATATTTATATAAAATATTACATATATATATATATGTATTAACGTATAATACAGGTATATCCCAATATTCATATGATTTATATATGTATATTCATGAGTCATCCCCTGATGCGATATAACTATGGATATGAATGAATCATACATCCGATCGAAGTAGCCATTCGTTTGGGGCATCCCTACAGCACCCTGTGGGAGGCGGCCTGGATTGCTGTGCCGCCACTGATTTTCGTGAAGGACGGGGCGGCAAGTTGGCACGGCCGGGGTGCAGTTTATTTGATCCCTTGAAGTAGCTGATTCCATATATGAATGTGGGTTTATATGGGAATATTACGCAATATTGGACTATATTGTGGGATTATTAGTATGGGTTTGATTGATTTCTTTTATATGGGAATATTTTGTGGGTTTCCATGTATTAATGTATTTATGTTATCCATGGTCATATCCCTTCGAACATGGTTTGGTGACGGAGTACATAATCTTTGATGACTGAGCCCCCAACAGTGAGTAAATTCATCTTTGATGATGATGATGATGATGATGATGATGATGAACACGATATGTCAATGCGTTGCCAATGCAGATCAGTTGTGAAACAATGGGTCCAAGATCGGACAGTTCTACTTGGATGATCTTGGATGTGCATCCCCAGCAGGAACAGGTCCATTAGTTCATAATCATGCTATAAAATCTTGGAGATATTTTCTTGGTTGTTAATGTGGCAAACACCCCATTTTTATGGGTGCTACAATTAAACCGTCCCAAGTCATGGAGGTTTACGGCTGCTGGGATGGGACACCAGGACCGCTGGATGTGGGTCTACTGCGTGGAGGGTCGGAGCATGACGCCTACCCTGAACCCACAGGAGTGGATGTCCAGCACCAAGACCTTTGGGTGGGGTCAAAACTGAGAGAATGGGAGATTTCTACAATTCTTGGAGATTCTTTTAGTCATTTTTTTCGGGGAGATTGCAGGTATGTGTTTTTTTCCCAAGAGGATTTCATGATTCCAGCAAGAATTTGGGCAACCAGGGGATGGGTATTGCCAATGGGTCAAACTGCAGGAGTCCCTCATAGATCGCTGGTTCCGCGATTTCGTGCTGGTGCACAGGCCGCGGATGTGGGATGCGGTCACTTCAGAATAAGGCCAAAAAGGAAGAAATGATGTATTCACTCCCACTAATCCTCTAAAGAATCAAGTTGGATGAAGTTGGCACAAATCACATACAAAAAAAAATGCGGGTGCACTGGCTTCTTCCCCTTCTGTGATCGATGCAGGAACGCGGAGCTTCGGAAAGGTGACATCGTGCTGCTGCGGGACCCTTTTTTTTCGGATGGAATCGGAGTCTGCGGCTGGTGGACTGGCTGGGCAATAGCCTCAGAAGGATATTCATTGAATCTGTATCTTATATACTGTAAATGTATGTGTGTATATATATGTATATATATATATATATATAAACAGGTATGTATGTATATGGATGCGAAGAAGCAGCAACTCTGGCCTACAGTCAATAGTTCCATCAAAGAGACAGCATCGTGTTCAGGTGAGCTTCAAGCTGAACTAGGATGGTGGTGGGTAGATGATGGTAGATGCTTCGTTTTTGCAAACTTTTTGGGTCACTGTGATCCGAAACTGCTAAAGTTGATAACTAGCAAGTTGAGATTATTTTATCCACTGATGAATTATGGCAACTTTTTCGGCTTTAAATGATTAGCAATGATGACTGCATTGACAACATATTCGCAAGTGATTGATTCGGCACCCACCCAGTGGACACTATCGGACCTCCGAGAGACTACAAGAGTGCAACGATTTTCATAAACTTCTCAATTTTTGATTCAACTTTCCAGATAGATCCTCCAGATGATCGTAGTTTTTTTTGTTTTTAATCATCTCTGAATCTAAGCACCAAATCCAGCAGTACACTTTTCCCAGTTTTCACTGCCGCCGGTTTTTGAGGACCCAGGCACCAATGAGCTGATCGTGAAACGCCTCATTGCGCAGGAGCGCGAGGCATCGCGCCCGTTTTCGGCGCCGGAGATGAGGATTTTATGGCTGGAAATGACGATCCTATAGGCAGGCTTTAAGGATGGCTATTTCAAGATGATTCAAGAAGGATCGGCTTATTTTTCCATGGTGGGTATCTAACTGATATCACGGGGTATCTAACTGATATCACAGAAGCAGGAATGGCATATGTCACGAGTATGTCACAGTACGTCCCAAAACGATGCTTGGACCCTCAACTCAGTGGTCAAAAAACAAGCAGTCCTTCGGTTGATCTTCCAGGAAGGGTTTGCAATCCACCATTGGTTCTATTTTCCAATTAGATCAAACCGCAATTTTCCATGTATTTTTGCATTGCTGAAGATTTTGGTCCTTTTTCAATATCAAGGTCATCATTTTTTCACCGCCTGCTGGCTTGAAGCAAATCCCAGGTGGTCAGCGCGCCAACGGGACACATCTTCGTTCCGGAGGGCTACTGTTGGGTTGGATTCTCGGGAAATTTTGCCGGGTTTCACTCCACTCCAGCTCCAAAATGATCCAGAAATGGTGGGTTTTCCTTTGGAAAATCCGATTTCAGTTCATTGCTAGATCAACAGGTCAAATTATAGTTACTGGAATATAGTTGGATTCGATAAGCCAAGTCCTTGGAATGGGAAGACTCAATCCATGAATTCATAGGGATCAATCCATGCCCAGGATGTTTGGATTTCCATTGATGGCAGTAAACTGGAAAGGATTCAGCATGGGGTTACTCTCGATTGGTCATCTTAGATCCAGATATGAGATGAACATGGTTATGCCGAGAGAAGTGGTGATGATGTGATGCGTAACCATGGTTCAACTTGGATCCATGGTATGTATTACCTGATATTTAAGACAGTTCTTATCATCAGCTTAATTTGATTCCCTTGGTCCCTTGGTCGTTTACGTTCCATTGTATCCCCACGAAGTGGTTGGTTTTAATCCCAACTCTTATAGGTGAAATCTCCATTTCTATTGTTGAAATCCTGGTGAAATCCTCAGGTTTGAACAATATCCAAATGATCCCATTCCGGCTGTGCTTGGGGGTGCAGTTCCGGTGATAAAGGAGGTCATCACCATGGTTGTGCGATTCTGCACATGAACGTTGCGGCCAAGTCAAGCATGGATCAAAATACCAATAGCCTGCTGTTTACAGCAAAATTTGGCGTTTCTGTCCATGGATATTCATCCCCCTATATGGAAAGTCAAAGACCTGTCCCCATATCCTCTGTTTGGTTCCATTGCTGCTTAGAATCCCTACTTTTCTTTACGAATTCATCAATGAAATAAATTGATGAACATCCAACCACCTGCCACAAGGTTTGCCCCCCAACTGTCCAATACAATGCATACTCAGGGTTGTTGCTTAATGTTTCTCTTTTCTTTACTGATTCAAAGCCAATTTTTGTTGGTTCAAACCCGATTTTTGCTGATTAAATCCCATTGTTGATGGTGCAATCCCGATGATATTTCCATTCTCCATGGCTGAAATCCCCATGGGAAGCCACATTGTAGCAGCATTCTTGTTGGTTCACCTCCTGTAAACGTTTAGATGTGGGTTCAACCAACTATTTCTAGATCGTTTTCCGAGGTTTTTTCAGTGGCTTTCTCCACATCGTTTTGGAGCACTGAAAAACCCCAGGGTAACCTCCCCGTCCTCCGGCCATGGCGCCGCGTCGCAGGTGGAGGGCGACAATGGACGTCTCAGCGTCGACAGTCGCTCCTTCGGCGCCGTTCCCTGTGGACTCCTCGAGGGCCTGGTGCTGTCGGTGGCAGGGCGTCCTGGAGCGTGACATGGACATGTTATGTGTATATATATGTGTATATATATATATACACATATAATACATATCTAGAGTATCCATACTAGAGAGGATGTGTAGTTATACCTATCATATCATATGTGTACCTATGTAGTCATGTATATACCCACATATGTTTGTAAACATCATTTTGAACATGCATGCATACCTAGACTAGCTATGTTCAAAAGCTGGTATCACCACATGGCATCGGGTGATGTCTCTGGACTTGAGGCGTCGATATCCTGGATGTGTTTGAAGGTGATGGGCACCTTTCCCAACAGCGCAAACCATTTCCGGAAAGAACCACTTGAAGTCACAGATCACTTGACACTGTGTTCTCAAACGATAAGTCCAGGTCACCAGGTCACTGATCTTGCAAGATTCATCCAGCTGGATGCAATATTTTAGAGCTGTACTGAAGGGGTCAATGTTTTGAGTTCCTTCTGTTCCTTCAGGGATCATAAACCACCAGGCCAAGTCCAGGTCCAAGAATCCTCCCGGCTTGAAAGCATCACCCTGGCCGTTGAGGTTTGGCCGCTCTGGCGCGCACGTTGGCTCGAAGAGATTATGGTCCAGCGGCTTATGGGGGTTTGTGAAGGGCAACAGATGTGGACCATTGAGAGAATCCTCGATTTATATACCCCACATACTAACGGGGGACCCCAAAGTTGTTGGTGTTTTTACGGTGAACCCAAGTTGGGTGGTTAAAGCACAGACAATGTCAAACATTTATAGTTTAGGCTTGACCCGAGCTTGTTGTAATGTTTAACCTATCCCCTATCCCCAGATTCACGATGTAGCTCGCTCTATCGAGGTACCAATCATGACCAACGAGCCAGATCACACCCGTCATCATTAATTCTGCGTAAATAAAGAGATTGATAAATAGATAAATGTACAAACGTATACGCATATACGTAGATATCCCTCTATATATAACATTATACATATATCACTCAAGGTTCACATTGAGTAAATACATGTATGGCTTGATATCCCCATCTCAGTTTGATATCACCACGCTTGTCACTAAATATCTCCGTGTCCATGGAGGGAACACTTCCAGGAAACCCTTCGATCTCTAAAAACGCATCGTTTCCGGTCGCAAAAATCCTTCAATCCCTGGATTGAAGCCCATCTACCCCATTATCCCATCATATCTCCATTCTTCGTGATTTAAACATGTGCGTGTTGGGTAAATCCTAATTTTAGTTGGTTTCTATCCCATTTCCACCAAACAATGCATGCACTGGTGGTTTATAGAATCATAATGATAGTGACTGATAGTGGTAACCATGATAATAGGCAATTATGATTTCATGGCACTAAGGTGACGGATAGTGGTAATAGTACTGAAAGTATGAATGCCATATTGACAATATTGGGGGGGATGGTATTATTATTATTATTACTATTATTGTTATTATTAGTATTGATGTCAATAATAACGATTATGACTAAGATTAGTCACCATAATTACTACCTACGGTTATTTCGCGTAGCTAAAGAAGATGGCCCATTTATACATGAGTATAGATGATTTACCTATGAAAAATGGTGGTTTTCCACAGCTATATTCATTTACCAGAGGCTACTCTATTCCACGGTTGGATTATTAGTCTAACAATAATTGTTATCACCAAGATCAGTACTATTATTTACCATTTTGTATTGCTACTACATTCCATGATTGTAGGTATATTCCCCATGAAACACTTGCATAGAGTCATATCACTATTGTTATATTATTCTATTATTGATATACGTGTATACTTACATACTATTGAATATGGAATAGTAGTATAGATATCAGATACATCTTATGGTAGTATAATAGTATTATATAGTCGAAGGAAGTTTAGAAGTCTATACTTCCGTTTTACGGAATTTCATTGAATAGCAATTGATTAGCAACTCACTTGATTAGCAATTCACTTGATTAGCAA
>BGPT01000389.1:225072-251071 GCA_003297045.1 Symbiodinium sp. clade C Y103
TGCATCCTATAGGCCCAGGCTCTGTTCAGTTCTATAAGCTATAGGTGTTTCAATTTTTGAAACTTCCGACCCCGGCTTGCCCGGGAACTACTTGTAATATATGCAATGTTAATGTCAATGATTCAATATAGGAAAGAGGATGCCGTGTTGTCCAACATGATAGGAGCTATTGCAGAAAATGCAGCGAATCCGCAGTGTTTTCTGGTTCAGGATTCAGAGTTTTTAGGGTTATTTAGGGTTTTAGGGTCTTAGTATTGAGGGTTTAGGGTTTTAGGGTTCACGGTTTGTCGTCTGGGAAATCCCAAAACATTGGCCCTACGCAGGAATTTGAGCATGTTGAAAGAGAATGCTTGAACACCAATAAAACGTTCCGGGCACACCATAGGATCCTGCCGTAACATTAGTTCAACAATAGTAGAATATCGCTGAGACAAGCATTATTATGAACCATTCAATATTGCCATATGGTTAACAATTATTAATCCAATTGTAGGAACAATATTTAACCATTAATGGGGATGATTTTTACCATTACCTATTATTAACCATTCGAAAAAAGAACATCCCCCATGACATATTGCCAAAGCAACCATAGTGGCGAGCCAGGCCGACGGTGGCCGAACCCCAACGGCTGAGGCAGCCATGGGGGTTTGGGATGGATGGAATCGTGGTGAAATATCGTTTTTAAGCACCAAGAACTGTGATCCAATGATGTGATCGATACATGTTTTTTGGACTTGTGGTTGATGATGTTGGTTAATGATTATTCGGTGTTACCCTCTGGTAAACTAACACAACTCTGGAAAATCACCATTTTTTAATGGGAAAATCCACTATAAATCACCATTTTCAATAGCTATGTTAGTTCACTAGAGGGTAGACTAGCATGTGTATAGTGAAAATGAATGGACATGATCATAGTCCAATGAGCTGGGACTCGCCATGAAACGCACATGTTGCTAGGCATTTTCTAGTAGGACTGAGATGTTTAGTTCCACTGCTCACAATACTCATTTAGGCCTTGATGATGGACTTCATGACCGTTTTTTTCTGTGTAAATACAATTTTTTGGCGTAAAAAAAGGGGTATGGCGCGAAATTGTTGAACCCCATTTCGGGATGGTTAAATCAGTGAAATCCCAAAACTAAACGAACGTGTTGATCCATCGGCGCCCTGGCTTTTAGGTATCCCCATACTAGCGCGGAAATGGGTCAGTGTGCGTACATACAAGTTGGAAAGCAAATTCAAAAACATGGTGAGAAGAAAAACAACTTCCCCGAGCTCTCCCAGAAGGGCAGGCGCCACATCAGAATACGAAGGTTTGTATTGTTTGCGCTGTGCCTGAAACAAATCTGTCATGCCCAAACCTACTCCTTGCTTGAGTGGGTTTCCGATATTGTTTGTTAGTTAAAAATCCACACTAATCCAGCAGAAAAAAGCAGTATATAATTGTAACTGTACCCTGAATCTGCACCATCACTTCATCATCATTTCACCATCAACAGGGTTGCTCCAATCCGTTCTAGGTAACAAGGGGGGAAAAAATCTTGTGATTTTTTCCTCTTTAAATCAACGTGGTAGTGGAAAATACACAATTTAGTTCGATGATTTTCAAATTAAGACCTCCATTCATATGAGATTTTCCAGCCAGTCACGTTTGAAGACACCAGAGGGTAAATCCCAATAAAACACATTGTTTGTTTAAATCTCAATAAAACACCATTTTTGTTGGTCAATAAACTGGGGAATCCCTGCTTCCCAAACTGGAGACCTCTCAGGCCGAAGAAAGGATGCGGGTCATGGTTCGGGCTCCAAACAACTTGGTGAAGGATGAACAGTTGATCACCTGCTTGATTTTGTCGCCCAAAAAAGTGGATCACATTCATTACAAATATGTATTATACCATATTATATTTTATATACGCAGCATGTATACATATATTATTATATATATATATATATACACTTGTTCATATGTACACATTTACATAGATATGTCTATCTAATTCTTGTATTTTCACTGCATTTCTTTGGGTCTTTAAGGATTTTGAGCCATGATGCAAGTCACTGCAGCATTCCCTGACCCACGTGAGTCACCATTTGCTGTTAAACACTACTTGGGTAGTTCATGACCATGTCTGCTCATCATTTGCAGGAAACATATCCATATTATTTTTTGAAGCAATTTTCATGCACAGACGCATATATATATATATACATATGTATATATACATATACACACACACACGTATGACATGATATGTTATATTTATGTTCATAGATAGATAGATAGAAAGAAAAATAGATTAGATTAGATTAGATTAGATTAGATTAGATTAGATTAGATTAGATTAGATTAGATTAGATTAGATTAGATAGATAGATAGATAGATAGATATAGTTCAAACTTTTCGAATGTGCCAGTCTTGCTGGCTGTCACATATGCTCGAGATTGTGAGCTTTGGGACAAGACCAGGACTTCCGGGTGCTGAGGTGACGTCGCATCTTACTCCAGGCATGGAAAAGGGGAGCTGCGATGGAGATTTCGCCATCCAAAAATTCAATGGATTGGTTAGTGGGAAAATTGGAACCGGAAACCATGGATTTTCCCATCAAATATAGAGGTTTCCTGTAAATTTTCCCTCAAATCAATCAAGTGACAAATGGAGGTTGAGCCAGCAAAAGTAGCGATATGAGACAGGTATTTCTCCCAGCAATCATGGTGCTTTCGCAACACCGGGACATTTCGCCGACTCACTGGGAATGCGACATGCTGGGATGCCGTCTCAAAAGTAGGACCCCGCACAGCTGCTAAGAAGCAGCACAGGGGAATGAATATCATTATCTCCACTTATAAAATCTTATAATATCTTATAATATCTTACAATATCTTATAATATCTTATAATTATAATAATATATGTGGTATCTCATTTGCACTCATTTTTGCTGGCAAAAACCTAATTCCTTTTGATTGGACACCTGTTTTTGCTGGTGAAATCCGCATCTTTGATTGCTCAACCTGAATTTTTCTTGGTTGTCCGCGACCGAGCACTGAGCTGACAACGAAGGTGCGGTGATTGAGGACGACGACGAAGAGTGAGCCGAGCTGGGGACCAGCTCGCTGAGTCCCCTACAGACGGTCGTGCGCCGTGAGCAAAAGACGTGATGACCAGCAATGACCCTGTGCTTGGTCGTTCTAAAACTCCAAAACTACAAACACTCCGGTAAAGAAACGTGTCTGGCTGGGAAATCCAACATTTTTGCATGATCTTACCAGCCTGCCACGTTTGAGTACAAGAGGGTAGAAGATGTGGTACCCTGCAAAATGATGGGAAACCCCTGCAGCAGGGTGCCCCCATGGTTGCTTCAGGTGATGTTGAATCTCCCCAATGGGAAATCAATGGGCCAGAAATGGGGAATCCGTAAGGACCTTTTTCAGCCGGCAGATCTGTAGAACTCCAAAGCTATTGACATGGGTTGCAGACAAGGAGTTCTAGATTGATTTCCCAGCAATCAGCCCTACATGAAGAGTTCGAACCAGCAATTCTTTTGACTAACCATGGAACAAATAGCAATTGATTTTCGTTTCTTTTAATCGATTTGTCTAATCGAAACCAAATGGTATGTATATATGTACATACATATATCTACAACCAGCGAAAATCTGACATCGCAAGCAAACAATGGTGGTAAAACCCAACCACCTAGGGGCTAGTCCTTTCTTGGGGATTTCTTGCTGTCCATTTCTGATTTTATTGGGATGACCCCCAACAGTCAGTCGCCATTTGGAATGGGTTTCTGTGCTTGGCTGCAGCTGTTCCAGGGGTCAGTGAAAAGGTGCGTTCCAACGCAACAAAAACTCATGGAGGAGATAGGAATCACGACACCCCGATTTTGGGGTCTCTGAAATGGTGAATTGGTGCACCCCAATTCGGCAGAAATGAATTGACTCACAGATGGCCCCAATGCAAGAGGGAGTCTTGGAAAGCACAGCGAGCATTCACACAGCGCTTTTCGTACTCAAGTTTTACTTCTTTTTCCCCAAAAGTGATCAAGGTTTTGTCGTTGCTGTCTTCGGGAAAATCCGATTTCAACTCAGCGCGCTTTACGCGGGAGTTCTCCAGGGTTCAGTTTTCGTTCAGATTTCGATTGTTGAAATAGCGACGAATCCAACTGCTCCCCTCGGTGTGATGGGTGACGAGCAGAAGACATTGTGGGCTTTGAGCTCAGAGGGATAGATCAAAATCCCTGGTGATCTCTACGCTTTAGAACAAGGGATATCAAGCAACATGGGGAAACGGAACTGCAAATGTGGGGTAGATTGCCCTCTCTCTCTCTCTACATATAGGGTATAGGGACGTATAGGGTGTGTATATATACAATACATACACGTGTATGTGCATGCACTATGAAGCAACAAATATGAGGATAGTTTTCTTGATGTTCCTGTAACCTTCAAATATGAACATGTAATCAATAAATATCATGGCTGTTTGATGATTAGTAGTGGTTGTAGGAATGGCTTCAGCTGGAATCATTACAATCCAATACTTGGGGTGCAGTTGGGGTTATTAATGGCTATAAGTATGGGATTCCAACCTCCATACGATAGGATATAATATAACCGTCAACCCCCGTACGTCTATGGCTATATAACCCACAACAATTGGTGGACATGGGAAGCCTTATCAAAGACTATCAACCGGGCAATGATTTGAATTGCACCCATACAATTTTTGGGGATGGTCTATGGCATTGGGTTTACCGCACTACTGGTCTACCGGAAAACTCAATTTCATCTTATTTTTGGAATAGAATTATGGGCTTCCAGCGGATTTTCCCAGGAATATCAACCCAGTGACAGCAGATTGACTGCTCATATTCAGGAATTGACCATTCAATTTTTGGGGTAGACTTTGACCCATACCAATGTAAAATGCAGATGTGTAGTAAATGTATAGTAAATGTCTAGTCTCCAGCAATCCCCCAAATTTGATTATTGTAAAGGCGCAGACGCCAGCCCAAGTCCCCAGCAACTCCCCAAATTCACAGCAAAAAAAAATCCATTAGAATGTGTAAACGTTTGATTGAATTCCCGTAATTTTTTGGAATGACCGTAATGCAGATTATCATCCCATCCCTCCTTTGATTCCTGGACGACCGCAGGTTGGCTCGCTGCCAGCTGATGTGACCGAAAGGGACCTCTGGCACCATCTGGCACCAATGACATGCTCCATGTTGCTATATGTTGCTCTAGATCAACATGTGGGAATGTAATTTTGGGATGCAAACACAACCACTACCATTGTATGAACCATTGTATGATGTTTCTAGTTTGATTGCACGTGCATCCAAAATCAGAGCTGCAAGGAGATCAGAGACACCTTCCACAGATGTGGTCACATCGACGAAGTTCACCTGCACAGGGGCATCAGTTGGGCATGGGTCACGAAACTGGGGATTTCATCCGCAGAAGGCGCTGGAATTTGTAGAGCTTGGGGAGGGAAGATTCTCAGCATTGCAGAAGCAGCAAGAAAGGAGGTTGAAAGAACCTATTTTGGGAATATATTATAATACCTACATATAATATAATTGCATATCAACATAAATGATCATATATGAATATGTATTCAATATGTATTAGCTGTAATTGTTGATATTCTTGATACACATCATGAACAGCACCCAAATGACCGCCTTTCCAAACAGATGTCAACCCGGTTCGGTATTTTTTTCTGCCCTCATCCTGAGGTCTTTGTTTTCAGAGGACGAGAGGAACAATTCTTATGGGGCGCCTTGGCGACACTTAAAAAGCGCCCTTTTTTGTAGCCACGAATCAGAAAAAATGGGTGCCATCACGCATCATCATGTGCCATCATCATCATGCCATTTCCAACGTGTCCCCGATTCTAATTTTTTTGTCGCACTGTAAAAGCCAAAGCTGATGGCACCACCAGTCTTATCGCAAGATGGCTTGGATTTCGCATCGATTTGGGTTCACCAGTGAAGACAGCAGTGTCATCACCTTTATTTCTTCCTGTTCAGCAAATCCAGTTGCAGCATTTCTGCAGGTTTTGTGGAGTTCGCGGACAACCGGGGCTTCGATTCAGCCATGCGAATGCGGGAGGAGATTGACAGGGCTGAAGTTAAAAAAGACTGGAGATTTGAACAGCAAGGATTGAAGACTCCGCAAAGGAGATGTCTTCCTTAGAAATGAATCTATATGATGCTAATTATAGGTTAAGCATAGGTTTTTCGCCATATCATGATGAATGATGGTTATTGATATGAGCTTTTACTGGGAGATACTGGGATTCAGCACGAGTTGCATGATGAACATCCTGATTTCCCCTGTCCGCGAGGCATTCTGACCCCCAAACCAACCGACTTTTGGGGGCACGGCTCAGATCAACTTTCCCCGGGGAAGTCTATCCTACCAAAAAGTGGTCCCCAAGAACAGACCGAACATTAGGACTTCATTCTTCAATCAAGCTAAATCCATACATATCCCATATAGTATTTTGATGTTGATTCACTTTCCCTCTCCAATTTCTTAAAGCCCTCTTCGAAGTTTTCACGCGCAAGCGTTGGCGCAGAACGAACTCTACATTCGCGATCAGCTGTTAAAGATCAAAAAAGGCCGGCGGTGAGTTTGGGTAGTGACCGATTAGTCATAGTATACGATAGTAAGTTTGTTGTGCTTCATTATATTCCCATTTGTTAAATCCCATCCTTTCCATTATACTCCCATTATCTTAGAATATTGTTTTTTTTCCCCATGATATATATCTCATCAAATTGTTTGTTATATCCCACTATATATTGATGATATTATTCATGTATCACTGGTTGTGAAATCCCATCATTCCACATCCGTTCCGACGATCTCCGTGTACCGACAGGCCACCGAAATCATCCTGGACACCGGGCCGGGCTGCCGTGGGTGAAAATGGAGGATTTGGCCAGGCAAAATCACCATTTTTAATGGGAACATCCACGATTTCAATGGTCATTTTCAATAGCAAACTGTTAGTCATTACCAGAGGGCCATAGATTTTTTTAACCAACCAGGGGATATACAAGGATTCTATTTTTTCTTATCAGCAATATCAGAAATGGGTATGTCTGAAAATTCGTTAATGGCAATTTGATCGGACCTAGTTTTCGAACCATGGGGTAGCAAAGTTTCAGACACACCCACATGACTGAACAGAAGGGTCTCTAGTGGGATGGTCTGCCACAAAGCTGACCATGATTTCTTAGCCTTGGACGCTCAAAATCTTTGCTACGCACATGACCTGAAAATTGGGAAACCCTGCCATCAACAGCCATCCCATTTGGGGGTGGTTGAAATCGCCCCCCAAAAATGGTGATGACTTGGGTGCCGTTTCTGTTGTGGATCCCATGCCCCGCAAACCACTAGATCTCGTCGGTGAAATCAACAGCAACTCCCCAGATGACGAAAAGGTTCCACATCTTCAATACTNNNNTTTATCCTCTGGTAAACTAACCTAACTATGGAAAATCACCATTTTTAATGGGAACATCCACGATTTCAATGGTCATTTTCAATAGCAAACTGTTAGTCATTACCACGGGGTACTTCATGATCTCAGCGAGGCCAACAGCAACTCACATCGAGGCTATGGTGGATGGCGGCGCCCTGCCGGAAAATGGACGGGGTTTCCATAAATGGGGGACCCCCAAAATGGATGGTTTATAGTGGAAAATCATTTTTTTTAATGGATGATTTAGGGGTAACCCCATACCTTAGGAAACCGAAGTATGACAACGGAGTCAGAGGTTTTGAAAACCTATGGGGCTTGTGGTTTCTTCACCTCTTTTTTCAAATAGTGATGACTGTCCTATTGAACGTTGGGTTTCCAACTAGCAATATTTTTGCATTTCAAATGCGGTCAACAATGGGCTAAGAATTGGGATATAGATTTGGGTTAAAACCCTTGAATGTCCATATGAATTGGGGGATGAAGACCAGCTTTGCAAACAATTTTTTGACGTGGCAGGATACCAGATTTTCTTGATTCATAGACCTTTCAAAGGGCATTCCTGGGAGACTCTGGTTGCTGAATCTGTATTTTGGGCAGCGGTTTGAAGCGGCCTATATCCATATTGATGTGGCCAACCCCATATCAAATCATCAAAATTACGCGTTCCCGATTCTCCCAAAACTCTGGGGGGTTGGGTTTGTGATTGGGTTAATATCCATTGTCCAATTTTTAAAAGCAAACTATTTCGGGGTGATCCTCAGACCAAGCCGTAGACATCAAACCTGTCTGAGTCTGGGAATAGCCGTCCTCATCCCCCAAAAAAGCAGCAAATGCAACGTTTCCAAATTAAGGATGATATCCTCATACATTCAAACCAACAACCATCCTCATAGGTCATCCCCTAACACCATTAGAAATCATAGGTATCACCATAGACCACCTTTTTTGAGGTAATGGAATCCTCATAGGTATATGGTGATACACCTTCATAGGTATATGGTGATACCCACCACCATTTTGTCTGTGAATATACCCTCATAGACAATCCTCATAAGGTATATTCACAGACATCATGACTCGTGGTTCATCCCGCCAAGGGATGACTGGCGAGACAAGAAAGATCGTTGGGAGCGCCACGACCGAGGTGTGGGATTTTGGCAGGACGAAGTCAGAGTGAAAATCACCACGATTCATAGGTGAATTTTCTCGAAACAATCCATGTTCCATAGTTAGAAAAGTTATATATGTTGGTTTACTGGAAGAATTTACATTTTCGGCAATGTGGTAAACCCAAGAGTAAACCATCCTATTAACCAACATTGGGGATGGTTTATGGCACAAGCTGGGGCGAGATAGGTGAGTGGGTGAACGTAACTCCAATGAAAATTGGCTTTATCGCAATTAAAACTGATGATGGTTTACAACTCCAACAACTATGGTTTATGGTAGATATATCTATTAAAGTCCTTAGTTCATGGGGTTACCTACAAACATCACTAGGGAGGTGTCAGAATGGGATGCATTCTTGGCAGTGGGTGATAGACAAATATCGAGGTTTGGAAGATCAAATTTGGATCAAAACCTACCATAATTTGGAGGCGACGAACATCTGCAAGTGTGGGTTCACCAAGAAACCAGCCACGAGAAGGACCGTTGTGAATGGGCGAATATGACAGAGCTATCCCATAGGCTTCGGTCAGGATTTGAACTCCCTTTTCGAATGTACAGCTTATCGGTTGGGTACAAAAAAAGTAGACACACATACATGGCTGCTAATAATATTCCCCATTTGCAGCTTTGAAAAACATATCAGTCATCCAACATAGAGGTTAGTCCGAAAATGATTGTGGGAATATTGATCCAAGAAAAGAATCATACTAATCCACATATGGGTTTCTCTGAACATAGGGTACCCGCAAATTTCAACTGTTCTATCCTAATTTTTTCCCATGATAAACGGCCATGAGTTTGGATATTCACCATTTTTGGTCAAACCCAAAAATAAGATCAACTTGACAATATCCCATGATGTATTTCCCTATGTCTGGACGATTTTCCAACAAAAATCCAACGATCCATTGGGTTCATCCCTTATTTTACAAACCTCGGGGAATCGTTACAGTTTACAAAGTGGACAATCACCATATTTATAGGTGGGTATGGGCCAAAATTAAAGACCTGGGGGACCAAATCTAAGTCTATGTTTAGTATTAACCATCCAATTATTGGGGTACCAAATTTTGACCCATACCCAGGTAAATCATCGTGCTTTTGGACATCTATACCTCTTCGCGAACTGTGAAATGCCGAATTCAATCTTGACCCACGCGAGATAGTCGGAACCAGGTCATCAACAGTGGGACAACAACTACTGGCGCAAGGCTGGACGCTTTGATGGTTCTCAAAAATGTGAGAGTCTCTATTGTAAATTGTACACCCCCATGTTGATCAAGGGGAGCTTAATGAATCCAGGGTTGACATTATTGATGGGTTTTCTTGTGATTGCTGGCTATATCATCACTCACATGGCATGATGTCCCCACTGTTGTTGCAGTTAATGTTCGTGGCTACCTTGTGGGTGCCCGGCCACCAATTCCTGAACCGATCATCTTTGGTTCTATCCTTTTGTTCAATGCTGTCCTCATGGGTAATTTGATGCTGGAATCCTGTCCATCCGTAGCAGCTGACTGTTTCTGTCCTGTGGGATTGCTGTCAGTATTATTCACTTTCAAGCATGGTTGCAAACCACTTATCTCTATCTCTAGGGTATATTTTTTCTCAATCTTCATTGAACAACCATTTTTTTTGATTTGCCCAGTTTTTCCAGGTTTTACCAGTAATAGTAGTTCATAAGATCATCACAATTTCCAGCTTTTGCTGGTGCAACCGGTGAACCATCCCGGCCAAGCCGCTAGGACTCGCGACGGCTCGGCCCCTCGCGGTACTGGCGTGATGCAGGTAGCGTGTTCGGAAGCCAACGCTATGACCTGACTGAAGCGTCCGTTGGAGAAATTCCGGGACCAACTGGACCAGCAACAATGGGTAGATACCCTGTGGTAATCAAACATAGCAATTGGAAATCCCCTAAAAATAGAGGTTTCAATAGGAAAATCATCTATAAATGGAGGATTTTCAATTGCCATGTTTGATTACTGAATTATGTCGGATTGAAGTATCAGCAATATATGTGAAGATGTATATACTGTATACATAGTATTGGGTTTGCTGAAAAATGGGGGAGCCTGGAATCATGGGTACGAAACCAACCAGAATTGGGGTTTCATTTGCGGAAGACGGTGTTTCTATTTTCCCATGAGTTAATCACCAATTCTTGGGATTTCTAGCAGCAGCAACTAGGACCACTAGGAAATCATGGAGAAATCATAAGGGTTTCTCTAGTGGGGATTGTTTTTTTTTTTTTTTTGCATCGCACTTTTCGCGAGGATGATGAACAGCCTCGTAAACCAATCTGATGATCAACCCAGCAGGAACTGTCGATAGTTGGAATGCAATGGATACAGACCAAAGCATTTAGTGTTGAGGATTTCATTTGGCAGGAAACTCTTCCATTGGTAGATATTCATTGAATTCTGTTTTTGAATGATTTCCAATGATACTTCTCGGTATCTCCTATGGACGAGTTTTTTGTTCAGACCCCAGTGATTTTCCCATCCCCGCAGGTGGTGAAGACATCCCAATGAAAGATCAAGTTAAGGCCGGTGGCATCGAATTCACCCGAGTGAGAAGACCGAATTCCACAGCTTTGTCTGAACACTTTAGGGACACCTTCGAAGGTTTTGATGGATTGGTCATCAATGATCATCATATTCGAGAAAAATCCATGAATGAGCCTAGACTCCTTCGACAAACAGAGACAGAGGCACTACTTGCAGCAAGTCGATTCCCCAACAAATTGGATCATGGGAAAATTGAATGGCAAGCTCAACAAATGTTGGGGTCAAAAGTCTGGTCTCCAGTGTAGTTTGTCCCTTGATTAGGTCATTGAAACCTCAGTATGGTTGGTTTCCAGATTACAATCCCACATAATGTTGGTACAGCAATACGATCTAGCATCCCGAAATTTGCCATGTGATGGGTTGGATACCAACCATCAATCCACATGGGTGGTTTATGACACTGCTTTACTAACAATAATCGCCTTAATTCACTGAATGTCAATTTCATTCAGAAATCCCATCCTAGTCCCATCATTTCAAGTATCTTCATGTAATCCCCATATTATCTCAATATAATCCCCATTAAATCAATCCATTGAATGTCAACCTTTCATTCATTCAGAGTTCGGTGGATCTGCCGAAAAAGAACCAAGGCGGGCCATGAGAATCGCCGCATCCATGTGGGCAATCTGCCTGAGAAGGCGCTGTGCATAGCAAAGCACTTCAGTTTTTGGATGGTATCAGTTTCATCATGCCATTATTCATTTAATGTCATTTAACGTCATTTATATATTTGTATACTGTTTCGTATATATATATATATATTGCTATATGTGTATTACATGTGGTACTATATCCATGTCTTGATCGAAGCTTGTACTCAATTTTCTCAAGATCCCCATGTTTCGACCAGGTGAGACGGAGCGAGGTGGAACATCATTTCCAGGATTTTGGGAACATTGAGTTCATCTCCGTGAAACACAAGGACCGAAGATTGCTGGCAGCAAGATCTGCGGAAAAAATGGGAGATTCCCCAGTGGGTATTCTGAGAAGAAACCCACTAGGTAAGCATTCAGTAGCTTTCTCCAGATTTGCTCCAATCATTTTGATGCCTTTTTGGGCTGTTTTGGTGAATATCCCAGATCTTTATCCACTTTCTGGTGTCTAGGCTTAATCCATCACCGTACCACTTGCTGTTGGCTAGGTGGCTAGATCAACTGGTGCTTCAAAATGCTTAAACCACGTCCCATGTTGGTTGAATCCCCTGATTTTTCGTTCCCAATTTCATTCGAATCCCCATCTTCAATGTTTCTTTCCCTGCTTTGAAGGTAACATTTGAACATAGGGAATTCATCATTTTTTATACTGGGGTCTCACCAATTTGAAAAAGCACAGTAGCTATTTATCATCTTAGGCTTATGTTATATCATCTTTTTTTCCTAGTTGGCTCCTGCCACTTCAGATCACCCTGGTCTTGCCCGGTCTTGCCCTGTCCTTTCGCGTCAGGAAACCGAGAGCTTCTGCTTCATCGGTTTCGACACTGAAAAGGCGGCGGAACTGGCGATCCAAGAGATGGATAGGCCGCTCCGTCAAGGGCGTTCACCTCGGATCCTGGGAAAATGGCGTTTCCGGGGTGGAAACAGATGGGAAAAGATGGGAACTTTTGATATTTTGTTCATTTTTGTTCCAACTATTGAGAGACACTCATAGTTCCATACAGTCAAAGCATGTTTGCTTGTTTGTTTGTTTGTTTTCTCCAGAAGTTCTTACTGCACGGGATTTCATGGGCGATATGTGGGTCGTGGGTAGTTTCCTCAGAGGTAATTTAGTGGGATGGCTGCAGCAATCAGGGACTTCATCTGGGTAGACCGCACTTGCGTAGTTGAATGGTTTTATTTCTTGGCAATATGTATATACATATATATATATATACATACAGAGGCGTATGATATCACACAATACCCTGCTACGTGTCTCTTTGATCAAAGATAGGCCTTTCAGCGTGGTTTTTTTTTGCCGGAATTCCTGGAGTTTCTCGCAGGGCCACAATCTATGGCAACCAGATCAAGGTGGGGTCAGACCTCGGGGGTGGGATTTATCCGCTATAAGCCTACTATGACTGGGGGATGAGACAAAAGCTACATGGTAGGTGGCTCATCCCAGGTGGCTTAGTTCACCCCAATCATAATTCACTGGATTGGTTTCAGGGAAAATTTAGAGGAAACCATAGATTTTCCCATGAAATATAGGGGTTTCCTATAAATTTTCCCATTAACCAATCCAGTGAATAATTGGACATTGCCTCTACTTTCCATACTTCTTTTTTTGCTGGGGCGATAACCCACTAACTGAAATGAGCCACCAAGCAATATTGAGGAACATTTAGAATTGGGCCTGCCATATATGGCGTCACCACAAAAATACCACAGTGTGCGAAAGGAAACCACAGTTGGTGGGGCCCTTATAGGCTCCCTGCTTTGTTCAGTTGGTGAACATAACTTGGTTAACTGGGGTTTGTGGTTGATAGAACTATATACCCTTTGGTTATTTAACATAGCCATGGAAAATGACCCATTTATAAATGATTTATGCTAATTTACCCATTAAAATGGCTTCTTTTTTTCCATAGCTATGTTAAATAACCAGAGGGTATAATCCCTTATGTTTGGTATAAACCAACTATGGAAAAATCAACTATGAGGTTCATAAAATGGTGTTGTACCATTTGGTTTATAGAGGGTATAATTAATGAGGTTCATAAACCAACTTATACCTGGCAGCCTACCCTGCTGGAACTTCTCACAAAAAGGTGAGCTTGTCGAGACCGCCGCAGTCGCTGGTTGCCCCAGCTGCACCATGTGTCGAGCTGAACCTGTCGCAGTGTGGATCAGAAGGTCATTTTTTTGGGTGTGGTTCAAAAATCATGAAATCCCGCTTCCTCCAAAATCAGATTGTTCAACACTTTCTCAATGTTTCATTTTTTTTTCTTATTTTGATCTGCAACAGTTGTGAAGATTACTTTGATGCATGTTCGGAAAGCAAGTAAACCATCCCCAATTTTACCATAGATGGGTTGTATAAACCATCAAAATATGGGTGGTGTATTACTGCCTTGCCAACGTTGCATAACTTTGCATAGATTACATATTTCAAGTACGGGTGGTTCGGTGCTCGATCCTTTGAGCCCCGCAGACCCCAACATCCGCACTATTCAGGAAAGACACGGAGCATTTACAGGACAATTCCGAAAGTTGCCTCCTGAATCCTTCTGACCAGGAAGAAAACATGAAACCTACGAGTAATGCCAAATCCCAAACTGCCGCGCACCACCGGGGCCGAGACACACCGATTTCCTGCACAGCCAAACTTTGCCTCCAAAAATGGCGAGAAAATCACTACATCGTTCTTTGCTGTTGCTTATCATTGCGTGATTTTTGGGTGGCAACTTCTAAGGTCGCATCGCAGCAACTTGGCATCAACGGTCATCGACAGATTGTGGCGTTCACTGGTCAGAAAGAACCTGCGGATTCTGATTTCGGTATACTTCGTGATTTTCAGCAGTCATTGTGGTGATCTTTACTTGTTTTACAAGAATCATGCAGTAGTTAAACCAAAATATCACCGTCTATTGCTTTGGATGGTTGATACCACCCATTTCGGGCAAAATGCGGGTGGTTTGTTGCTTCACTATGTGAACAAAGCCCACTGGCAACTGACTTGCGCTGACCCAGGAGATCCCCAAAAATCCGGGAGAAAATGGAGAAAATCTCTCGAAGTCTCAGAGATATTCAGTGATGAATCAAATTTTCTGGTGAAAATATGAGTTCATGGCAGTTCATGGTTACGGTAATGGCCCAAAATCTGTGATTTCATCCCCTACTTTTCACCATAGCTTCGGACCTGGGCGTTTTTGGGCTCAGGGGAACGGATTCACCGGATGCCTTGAAACTTGTAGCGCCACGGTGGATGCTTTGAAAACGTCACCCGCCAAGGTGTGGAATACTCAGATTGGGGCAATGATCAGGCGCGAAACCAGAGATTGGAAGCGGCCAAACTACAGCAGGTGTTTCTTGGTGCTCACATCACCCAATTGATATTTATTGGCTTCCACATGGCCAGATCAACATAAAATCAGCCCAAAATGCTGGGAATCTGTGGGAATCAACCCAACTGGACCCAACTGCTGAGTTTTCCTCTCATTGCTTCATTGAATTCCGCACCCAGCTCCCGCACCAGGGGTACCATTCACCGCAGAGGTGGGGATGGAAGGGTATCAATCAGTTGGGCCATTGCGGTTCACCCAAGACACAACAGTTTGGAAAGTGGTTGAATTGGTTGATCATGTTCCCAACATTTCCCAACTGTTTGTCTCTGACGTTTAAACTTGGTTTGACACAATTTCTGGGGGCATGGTTTGCCCACAGGAAGCAAACTTCAACACTTCTTTTTGTGGGCAGAAAAGGCAGGAAGATTCCATCCAAACTATCAACTGTAAGAAAGGAGATGGAGCTGGAAGTGGGAAATGCCTCATGTTTTAGAGGGTACACAGATCTCAAGAGTGGTGGAGCTTTAACTTCCGACGTATTTGCCCAGAAAGCAAGCCCAAGTTGGCTTTGGAGATTTAAGCCATCAACTTATTTTCACCATCTGGGGAAGGAACATCCATAAGGAGGTGGAATTAAACTCGTGGTACCAGGGTGAACTGACATTCATACCCAAATAGCGCAAATATATGTTTCTGAAATTTGAGGTATCCCTTAAACTTTCATGCTTCATCTTTTCTTAAAAATCACACTCTCCCCGGATCAAATAGCTCTATTGGGGGTGGTACACTGTGCATACACCCTTCTTGAATCTTGGCCTTTGTGCCATTGTGCCATGGTCAAAACATGTTATATGGCCATCCATACCATTCCATGGGAATCCAAACATAATGGATGTATACATATATATATATATAATTCCCTCCGAGTTAATGGATTATATAATATCCATCAATGGATTGATGAAATATAATGATCGTGTTGGTGATCCATTTGATTATACACATTCCAATGAATCCATTACACGTATCAATATATGATAGTATAGCTTGATTATTGATTAAAATGGATAATTTCTACATATGTCCCCAAAAAATATATTTCACAAATGGATCGGTATATATATATATATATCATTTCTATTCTCCATTAATCAATGTCCCATATGTAATGGATATATATATATATAATATATTTATATAATATATTTATATATAATATTATATATATTGTATATATAATATTATATATATTGTATATATTATATATTATATATTATATATTGTATATTATATATTATATATCATATATTATATATTATATATTATATATTATATATTATATATTATATATTATATATTATATATTATATACTATCGATGAAGGAGCATTTTATCAATATAGTAATGGATTGATGGTTCCCATCCACTCCACATCAGGTCCAGGCACGAGAGCGGTCGCCCCTTGGCTCGGTGAAGTCGCGAAGTCGCTGTCACAAAAAGATGCCGTTCTTCAGCTGAAGAAATGGTTCAATGTATCACACTTACATAGTATATTCTAAGATATTTTAGTGGGATTGGGATTTTTTATCCATATTTGTTTATCATTATTTTAGTGTGATTCTACCAAATTCGATCATTTTGGGGGTTACTGGCCCATAGGGGGGGTATTCAGTATTGGGATGGGATTGCTGATTGCAACTCAATCTTTTACTGAAAACGGGGATATATTTGAACAATACGAAACTGACCAGCAAATTTTTCTTTTTTGGGTATCTAAGATTGGCCATGAATAGTACGAATCGATTGTGCCACAATTGTGAATGGTATAACAGGATGGTATGAATCTATTTATCCGCCATACCAGTCTTATTCCGTAGAAGTGAAAAGATAGTTGATTTTCCAGACATACCATCCTATGATAATCAACCATCCTTTAAAAGATGGTTGAAACGATGGTGGATGACACTGTGAATCTACCACAGAGCTGCTGTTCTGGAGGGAAGCTACAAGCTTGATCTATCGAACCTACCAACCACGGTTCAATCAGCAACTGGTTGTCATAACGCTGTTTGAATAGGAAAAAACAACACTTACACATGGGATAAACCCAGTCATTGAATTAGTTATATGTGCTTTTGCCAGCATTAATGAATGGAATGTGTCATATGCACGTGTGGATATGATCTTATTTTTCCTAATATTAGCTTATTCAACAATGATGTTGCTAATAGTTAACTTAACTCATATCATGATTGCCTTGCTATTGCTATGCTGTTGGAAAATGATATTCTCAATGGTTTTCCATATGTATTACAATATCAGATCTGTACTGTTCAGATATGGTTACCCTCTGGTAAACTAACATAACTATGGAACATGTCCATTTTTAATGGGAAAATCAACTATAAATGGGTCATTTTCAATAGCAAACTGAAATTACCAGAGGGTAAACCCAATGATTCACTCACTCTTCTCGAGATTTTTGCTCCAGGCTCGCCGAATGAAAAGTCCAGGCATGGCCAAAGATGTGGGATGTCAATGATTTCGCCTCCCCATGGTGGATGATCCCATCCGAATCCTGCAGAAAAACAGCCAGAATCCGGGGTTCCATCTTCGGGTGCACTTAACATGGTACCCTTCAACCTGGCGATGAGCAGTTGGTGATACCCAGCGAGGATTTTCATAGTAACCATGGGGATCTGCAGTGCCATATTTGATTGCCAGAGAGTATACAAAGTCGTCTTAAAATTGGAACCCCATTCCAGCCCATATTTTCGAGCCTCATGTTCCCCATTGAGACTATGGGGCACATACCTCAATATTTTGCACGAACCCATATTGAGTACCATCTGGTAAACTAACATAGCTATTGAAAATGCCCATTTATAGTTGATTTTCCCATTAAAAATGGAAATGTTCCATAGTTATGTTAGTTTACCAGAGGGTATTCATTGGCTAGATCCCAACTTTTCATGGTTAGACCCCCCCAAGCTGGTGCAATCCACCACCAGCGGAACGTTTTCCTTTCCGGAGAGGTCCGCAACGGTGCATCCCGAAACGCGAACGCGGGAACAGGTGCCGCAGAAACCCGGCAGGATGTTGCAGGTTGGTTCATATATGGGGGTTTTCCACAAATTACTAAAATATCCCAAATGGTCTGATTTTGGATGATTTTGGGTACCCCCATTTTAAGAAACCTCCATATGGGTATGGGTCCAGAACTGGAGAGAAAGCTTGATATCTGGGGATAAACACCCATGTTTTCCTGTAGATTTTCCCTTCAGCCCATCCATTGATGTAGGTTGAGAATCGGCGTTTCACCAACTAGAGACCTTGGATTTGACCAACATCAATATCATAAATTGGAATGTAAACCAATGAAATTTGGATCTAGCAATTGGAGGTGTTATCAGCGACAACGGGAATTGAACCAACGATATTGGGAATGTAATGGAACATCACCAACAATAATGGGAGAAAAAGGTGAAACAGTGCCATTGGACCCACAATTTGTGGCTGTTTTTGTTCCTTTTTTTCGGAGGATTTTCTGATTTTGGAGCATCCCCATGAGGGGATACCACCCAGAATTTCATGAGGATATTTTGTGCATCAAACATGGAAGTTTTAGGAACCATACGGGATTTTGATGCACAAATTGGTGCCCAGATGAGTCGAACTGCTGGGCATTCGAGCCATTTTGCCCTGGAGCAAAAGGCAATCGCAGACGTGAAACAAAGCTAGTGTCCCAATCAGTCTTGATCACACTTTATAGCATATCATAGCTATATAGCATTAAACCGTGTTCAAACACACATTGAACCCCTTGTATTGGTGCTTTAGGATACTTGGAGGTGCAATAGTGAGAAGGGGGCCCAATATCCCCACACACATGGTGTTTACACTCCTATAGATATCCTTTAAACCTCAACTGCAACCTGCAGTCTCCATGTTATGTCGGAACTTGGTGTCAGGGGAGCGAATCCAGCCAAGAGGTTTGGGATCCTCAGCCCCGTTTTGTTGCCTTTTTTTGCCTCCAAAAATGATCAAAACATGGGTGAAAGCAGAATCAACCATATTGAATGGAAGTTCTGTTTGGGTTCTAAGTTACATAAATCGCAAAACGGAAGATGAACATTCCACATCTCTAGCCATTGAAAGGGATGGTACCTACTTGGCAGTTTGCACCTGGGCGAGCAACTTTACCAAGGGTGGCTTCTTATCCCCAGATGCAGAAAAGTTCAATTGATCACTATTTTCGGCGAATTTTACCATTTCTATCTTGTTTGGAGAACTATAAACTACAAAAAAACCCATCTCAAACGCCCCTTGTCTTCCAACATTTTTATGAGTTTACACGGACATCAGTCCCAGGAGAGTAGTGAGTCATACTCCGAAGAGGTGCAGGACTGCTAAACCGTGGAGTGGCATCTTCCAAGCGTTTTGTTTGTTTCAATTAGATCATCCAATTTTGAACTGAATCTTGGATCATTTCAGATATCCTGACCATCCTGAGCTATTCATTCACTTGGATGATTTGTCTAAGTATATCAGATCTCATCCGTAGAAGATTGGTGGAGTAGGTCAAGTCTGTCAGAAATGGGGATTTCCAACAGCTGGGGATCCAACATTTTTGTTTTGGATATCCCCATTTTAGGATCCGAATCTCGAATCGGACTCGAACTCGTGGGGAAGTTGAAAACCATCAAGTGCGGTTTCACCAATTTTAGCCATTTGAATTGGATCTCAAAACAGATTGCAATAGGAATCATCCAACTTGTTATACACTATATACTATACACTATTTTAGTTGAACTAAGGGATCATCGAAATCCATTGCTTAATTCATCATTTTCCCCGTTGACATGTCCCTGAATTGGGGGTACTAATCTCCATGTTCAGAATCATCAGGTATCATCAAATATCATCAAAATATCAAGATAAGTCCAACATATCCCTTCGATCCACATATATCCTCCATTCTTGTTGCTGAAATCCACCATTTTGACCTTGAGGACGCCGCCACCCAGCCTGGGGTCTCCAGTGTCACCGCGGTCCCGACCGGTGCCGCAACGGTCCCCGGCGCTACCGCGGTCCCCGGCGCTACCGCGGTCCCCGCCGTCGCGGTCTCCAGCATGGCCGAAGCCGTGCCGACAGTGGCGACGGACAACGGCGACGAGGACGGATGGGCCCCGGCTGGTGGATGGGCTATGAAATGGGGTTCATATGGGTAAAACATGGTAAAACAAAGCCATAAACCATCCTCAATTTCACCATAGATAGGTGGGATTCCAACCATTCCCAGTCATGGGTGGTTTAATATTGTTTCCCCACATTTCTGTATAATAATTTTAGGTACTATAGTAAATGAGGATAATAATTTGATCATTTCCATTCAATAGTGGTTGATACTGGTGGATTTCACCATCGACGACTGGGGATTGGTATAGAAGTAGCCAGCAAGATGATATGAATCCCTTCCCCCGTGCATGTTAAACACCCCCAGAAACCATTGGAAAGAGTAAGGGATGAAATATTATTTGGGACCATAGAGTGGGGTGTGTAATATTGGGGGGGTGGGATTAGTGAAGATAGCAACGAGCATTGGTTCTTGACGGTACTACAGTTACTGACTATCTATTACATATTCTTCTATTGAGTAACGAGGATAGTAAGAATATTGACACTAGCGTATTTACCCTCTGGTAAACTAAGATAGCTATTGAAAATGGCCCAATTAGTTCGTGGATTTTCCCATTAAACATGGTGATTTTCCATAGCAAACTGTTAGTTTACCAGCGGGTATTGAGGATTTGAGAAACTTTCATAGGGGATGCTGGGATGGTGTTTTTCATGGATGAAATCGTGGGAATTCGACCCACAGTGTTTTGTTTTTTCGTTTAATACAAAGGATTTTACGGGAGAATCACCCACGAAGGGGGCCCAAACCATAGGATCAATAGATTAAGTTTATGATTGGGCTAACGTTTGGATTTATGGTTACATGGAACTCGTTGGACGGGTCGCAAAGCCACTTCTAACTGGGCCGTAAGCTTGATGGGGATTCAAATCTCTTAACGCTGGGGTATGTACTGGAGTGGGGTGATTTAGAAGGCTGGTGTACTTCATTTTTCAGCAAAACAGGTATGTAGCTAAGTACCAGGCTAGTTTACTTTGGGATGTGCATCGCAGTTGGTACGTGGGTATCAAGCACGGTGAACATCAAAGTATTTTGTCAATAACCCGCTTGTACACCTGGGGTTCATTCGAATTTGAACTGGGCCCATGTAGTTTTTCATGATGGTGCTTGTCCGGAGGCAATCCTTGGCATCCAGCTGCAGTCCATCCAATTCTTGACCGGAACAAAGGCAGTTTAGATTTTGGTACAAACATTGATGTTTGGAATCACAGATAAGCATCTCAAGATTTTGCCGGTGGCCATGGAACATAATATATGTATATGTGTATATAGGGTGGTGCCCCCCCAATTGGAAGTTGATTTATAAAGCCTATTAACTGTACTAGAAGATAGATCTACCATAAACCCTACTTTTTGTATTTCTTCTCTCAAACTCGGCCACAGGAGTCGGGAGAGTCATCAAGCTCGAGTAGCAGATCGCTCAGATTTTCTCACAGCTTGTACCCTTCAGGTGATTTAATAGGATTTCATGGGATTAGATGATGTCAATAGGACCTACCATCTGGCAGTTTAACAGTTTTCTTTTGAAGACGACCATTTCTAGCGGATTTGTATACCTGTCAAACATGATGATTTTCAATGGCAAATTGTTCAATCACCAGAGAGTATGGCTTTGGGGCCTGAAAAATTCTGCGAACGCTTGGGTGGTTTGGCCATCGTGTTCCCCATTGCCACCATGGTTCCATCTGCCGTTTCACCGGGTGCTCGGAGTGCCGCCTTGGGATGAACAGGTGATGAAGAGGAAGACAAAGATACTGACAGGACAGCTGTCTCGTGGCTCGAAAACAAGGTGTCCCAGCTGGTCCAAATTGATGACCCAAGGAACTCTCCAGTTTTTGGTCGTTTTTTTTGTTTTTTTAGCCATCCAGTTTGTGTGTACACCATTTTGACCATCCAAATTTGGAATCATGATCTCATTCGTGATAGGGTACAGTAAAGATTGTGTCACATTTCAGAACAGAAATAGCCTGCAAATTCCCTTTCTAAACCTTCGTTGGGTAGTTTAGGACCTTCACTTTTCCCACTATAGGGGTCTGTCTTAAGAATGGGCACCCCAATTTTGATACTTAATCATCATTTTCCCTACTAAAATGGTCAATTTGGGGGATTTACCCCATTTTCAGACAGACCCATATTTTGCGCAGCTAAGAATGATATATTTTTGCAAGGCATCAACGAATCAGCCTGCAGGAGAGAAGGAGAAGCTCCTGAGGCGTGGCTGTGGGGACATGGCTTGAAGCACTGGTCAGACCTTCAAAAAGATAATTCCGCCAGGGACTTGTTTGAAGATATAGTGGTTTATCATCATGTTTCCTGATTTTTTCTTTCAATCAGATTTTGATATATTTTGTATGTCATCAATGAAACAGATTTTGCTTGGTCCAATAGTTTAATCTGTTTGGGCATGTCCCCAATTTGGGTAACCCAGATCTATCGGATCCATCATACCTGAAATTTGGCATGGCATGGATGATGATTTTCCGATACATCACAGTCTCGGGAAACTCAACCCAAATCAGATTTGGGTGTACCCAGTGGAGAGCATTCCTCCAACCTTTCCCAACCGGGAAATTTCAGGGGTCACTGTGGCGTTCATCGCAGGCCACTCAAGATGCGCTGGAGGTGGGACTTCGTGATCAAAAACATGGGAAGAGCCAACGATTTGCTTCGTTGGCTGCTAAAGATAGATCATGGATGATCATGGTCCATAAAATTGTGATGTTTGGAGGCCAAGCAAAAAGGTGATTCGGGCCTTGTTCAATTTGTTTGATATCTTCTCAGATGGAAGATTCGATCCCAGAATCGGTTTTCTTGGGATCTTGACCCGACCCCGTCTTTTTTTCGAGAGTTAAACACGAAAAAAACAACCCATCACTCGCGGTGATTTCAGAAAATCCGTCGTTTTTTGAACGTGAAAACCTGATCGTTTCCACCATTTTTTGATGTTTTTCCCTGCATTTTCCCCGGGTGAAGTTTCAGATCCTGGAGCCGGAGCCGGTGGAGGAGCCGTTGGAGCCCGATGGTGCGGCTGGGTGGAGGGAGGTGGCGGGACTGGATCACTGGAGAGATGAACATCTGTCATAGTCACTGATTGAAATTACCTTTGGACATGTTAATCATAGTCTCCAGTGATCCACCAGTGACATGAAATAGTACCTGTTTTTAAATTTTGAAAGATCATTGTTCATGTCATTTGTGTATGAAATCCCAGTTGATAAAGTTTGTAATTTGGTTATGAGCCACGTGCAGATGCTTTAAATCAATATTAGTGCACTCTTCCCTTTGGCTACGACCAGCATGGTGCCGTTTTTTGTTGTAGCTGAAAGTGATCTAGACCACTTCCAAAGCTTGAAACCACCCCATGATTGTAGGATTCCGTGGTATCACAAGGGAGTTTTCGTTGCCCATAATTGTAGGAATCCCAACCAACTGGAGTCTCAGTCTCACCCTTCCTCAGCCCTTAAACACCTCCAAGAAACCATAGTTTAAGAGAGGATTTGTACATCGGACCACGGAGGGGGTGTCTAATGTTACGGGGGAAGGGATTTATCATAGCAACAATAGCTGGTTTCGATTCGCCCTGCTCGGCAGGTGAAGATCGATCGAGGTCGAGTGTAGCTGCTAAAATGACAGATGACGGATGGGCTCAGTGTTCTACCTGAAGATTCCAAAGTCCAGAAAAAAAGCAGGGCTTCTGGGGGTTTCCGTATACTTTTGTCTGAAACTGATAGGTTCTGCTATCACTGCAACTCCTTAAAAAAAAAAACACCAAGAAACGTCCCACGAGAACGCTGGACATCATCAGATTTTACAGGCTAGGGCATAGCTCTTTTTTGAAAGGATGTGAAATGACACCTAACACATGAAACAACTGAAGCTCCTGCTGAACCTCCTGAAATTCATTGGAAAGGAAATAATTACTCCCTAAAATTTGACAGGAATGAATTTCCAGGTATGATGGTTTCAGACTTGAACACACATCCATCCGGAATTTCCTACACCTTTTTGGGAATAATGTTTTTTTTTTTTTTGCCGATTTTCAACCAGAACCCTGGGTAGCGGTGTCCATCGGTATGTCCAGACACCATGTGCGAGGCAAAAGCGTCGACGAAGACGAAAGGCCTTCACTATCTGTGAAAATCGCTGCATTTATAGGTCGAAATTTGAGTTCTGGGACAATCATTGGCATTGGATTGGTTGAAGGGACAATTTACAGGAAACCATGGATTTTCCCATGAAATATGGGTGTTTCCTGTAAAATTTCCCATTAACCAATCTATTGAGACAACAGATTTGCGTCATCTTCATCCCATGACCATCCCTTGGGTGCCGAAATCTCTGCGCTTTCTACTGGTTCCATGATTTCCATGGTGTCCATTCAGGCAAACCATTTAAAACCGTGCAAGACATATATAATTCCAAACGTGAATCCATGGAAACCAGCTACCCTCGGGTGAACTGACATAGCTATGGGAAATCACCATTTTTAATGCGAAAATCCACTATAAATGGCCATTTCCCCATGGATTTTCCATTTCGATCTTCCACAGATGGACGAGAATGGCCAACCGCAACGGCACCTGAAACGTCGCAAGCGCCGCGAGCGCGGCCTGGCGCACGCCACCGCGCCCGCTGCGCCCGCGGTGGTACAGCGGCAGCCCGGGGGCCCAGAGTGATCCACAAGTCTTATTCCCAATGTAAATCGGTTGGATGTTTCAAAGTCTTGTTGACAAGCACTTTCTTGCCTGCCTCGTTGCATGCCGCGTGGTGATGATGATGATGATGATGATGATGATGATGATGATGATGATGATGATGATTGACACCTATTTTTTTTTTGCCTTTTCTTTGTGATCCATGGTGAGCATCAAATTTTTGTTGATCATAGATGCGCCCCCAGGGCCTCTCGCAGTCGAAGTGCCCCAAGGCCTTAAAGCTTGGGCCAGGGTTGAGAAATGTATCAAGAAATGGGAGTTTTTTTTTTAGGGCTCAGGTGATTGAAACACGGTTTTTGCTGGGATTCAACTATGCAAAATCTTGAATTTGGCCAAAATCGAACGTGGCAAAATGACACTTGGAATTTCGGTGTAACCGTAACCTATCGGACTTCGAGAAAAGTGACCTCTCAAGACCCATAAGTCTTCCGTTAGCAAAATGCTTTATACTTAGCAAAAAAAAGTCATAAAAAAGCGGTTAACAACGGTTAATATATTTCAAAATCAATGGTTAATATATGAACTCAAAGTTCTGGATTCGCCAGCAGTTCAGTATTGACAGGATTGGTATCATTTCGTTGCAGGACCCTTGAGCCGAAACCTCCCTTGCAAAGAAAGCGTGGCCGGGCGGCCCAGTCTAGCTGGATTCTTCGAGAGATGTTGATGCAGATGTGGGTCCCGGGGAGGACCCGTCCAAAACATTGGGTATACCCACACCAAAATATCATATACATAGAACATATATATCATACATATCACACATACATACATTACATTACATTACATTACATTACATTACATTACATTACATTACATTACATTACATTACATTACATTACATTACATTACATTACA